>CM069442.1:17296533-17531074 GCA_035610835.1 Ophiura sarsii
ACACCAGATCGCACCAAATGAGTTTGAAAATCTACTTCTGAGGGGGGCACGTCGGACTCCCCTCCCCCTCCCTTTTGGAGCATTTAAATCATCTATACTAAAATCAAGAATATATCAGTATAAAAAAATGCTCAACTTCTTTCGTGCATTGATAAAAAACAAAATATTTATTGAAAATGAAGTGGCTTTTCAAGTGGTCACCAGATCACACCAAATGAGTTTGAAAATTGAAAAAAAATCTACTTCACAGTGGGGCACATCCCCCCAGACCCCCCCCCCCCCCTATTGATAATGAAGTGGTGGCTTTTCAATACAATATTCGTCAAAAGTATACACCAGATCGCACCAAATGAGTTTGAAAATTGAAAGAAAAAAACCCTACTTCACAGGGGGGCACATTCCCCCTCAGACTCCCCCTGTTGGAGCTTTTAAACCATACTAAAATCAAGAATATTATCAGTATACAAAAGCTCAACTTCTTTCGTGCATTGATAAAAAACAAAATATTTATTGAAAATGAAGTAATGGCTTTTTAATACTATATTGGTCAAAATTATACCAGATGCAAATGAGTTTGAAAATTTGAAATTTTTTCTACTTCTGAGGGGGGGCACATCCGACACCCCCGCCCCCTCCCCCTGTCCGTAGCTCGGAGTTCGGTGGAGTACATGGAGTATAACGACATACTCTTGCTGTTTTACAATACCCTCATCCTACGTTTTGATATGACTAACCACCCGCTATAGCTTCGGCACCTATAACAATACCTGCGCTTTCCATTATAAATTGGATAATAGTACAGGCACATTGGTATGGATATAACGCCGGCACGTGCGGTACCTGGGTTATTTAGGCCACCTGTGAGGGGTTGGTCTAGCAAACGTGGAGTACTTGGATTAGGAACATGTATTATTTAAGAGCACATTGGGCCTATAAGCTCATGGTGTATTAAGGGCACCATGTCACTTACATAATATTAAGGGCGCCTTAGGTACCTGCATTATTTAAGGACATGTTCTTGATATTTATATAAACATTTATAACGCTTTGAAATTACTCACCTCTGTCTATTTTGATATGACTAACTGCCCGCTATCTTCGGCACCCGCGTTTAATTTACTTGAATATGATAAAGTAAGGGCACAAGGGTATCTCGATATAACGGCACATACTCAGTACCAGATCATGTGATAAGGGCAATTCCATAGATTGGTGATATGACCTGAAAATTTTAAATTCAATTTGGATGCTTATTACCCATTTTATTTTATTGTATACACTTGTAGGTATATGGGACAACCAAATGTTTGAATGATTTGTTTGTAAATTTCAAGAAATTATCGTCATAAGTTGGAAAATGTTTTTTTCATAAAAAAAAAGGTGAAAATGTGTGATCAGGTTATGTTGTCCTCTTACATATTAATATTAACTGTAAATATAAATATTTGTTGATTTCTGAAATGCATAATACCTTAGTTTCAAGTTACCAACTATGAAAAATACCTATGCATTGACACAAGTTGGGAGGAATCTCCTGTGTGTCCGATGGTAATTGAAAATGTAACGTGAGTAACGATAAACATCAAATAGTTGTCCTACTCAATTGTTCTTTGCTTTTAAATTCTGCCAAATGGAATAATAATCATACTCCAGGTACTTAATTTGAAAACAGGAAATATAATGGGCTATGTGTAGTTTTATTAAAATGGCAGAGGTTTGAAAACTGTAACGTGAGTAACAATTGTAACGTGAGTAACAAAAATGTAACGTGAGTAACGGCCTAAAATGCATTGTAGCAATAAGAAATGGATCTCTTTTTGCTTTTACTGCACTTAGTTTTATTCATTTATCAGTCTTATGTCAGTCTGGCACTTCCATCACTTCGTACGCACTATTTCCAGGGGTCATTGCGTGTCTTTCCAAGTTTTTTAACAAGTAAAACAGTAACTTTGTCCTCTGAAAGTCACTTTTGAAGGAAAATATTCAATTTAGTTGGTTACAAAGTGTTAAATATACATGCATAGCTTATGTACACAAATATTGTAGAGCATTTTCTGCATATTTTCTTGCGTTCATTGTTCCTAAGTTCAAAAATATTGATTTTGTGCAAAGGTGCTGAATTCGGCAACCTTGATAACTATGGTGTAATTCATCAATTATATGCAATTATTTTCAACTAACACTTGTTAAACATAATGTTAAGTTTCAAAAAAGAAAATAGCTCTCAAATTGTTTCTGTTTTAATGCAAAATGATACCATTTTCATCAATATATTGTTGATGTAACAGGTAGAGAGTTTGCAAAATGTCCTGTGAACTTGTGTAGCGGTCATAATTGACCATTTCGAGACATAATAACATTTTGGGAAATGAAATACATCATGTCAAGACTATTTCATAACATTTTGAGCTAATCTGCATGAGCTATATAAATACAATTTGAATTTGCAAAAACAAGTAACGTGAGTAACGTAACGTGAGTAACAGCTATTTTGGTCAATTTTCTGAAAAGTGTTTGTCTAATCAGATTAGTTTGACCTTGCATTTGTAGATCTTAATGTTAGCTTTATCAACCGTGTTAAACTTGTTTCCAAAAATATCCTGTATGAGGACACTTTGTGAATGAAGGCTTGTTGCCATTTTATGATGGCCAATCAAATGTAACGTGAGTAACAAAAGTGTTTTCCTTCTCACTCACAAGTCATGTCTTGTCCTGCAATTCTAATTGCATATAAAGTTAGTGTTGGGTCTTGTGTAACTACTGCAGAAAAATAATTCTGTCAAGCTTGTTCTTCTAAAAAATATGGCACTTCCAAAAGTGTAACGTAGTGAAAAAGCGTAACGTGAGTAACATGGAATTGCCCATAACTGGAGTAGGGGTATACTCTCTAAATACAAAACGAGTGGAAAGAGTGGAAATTCACTCGAAAAGGAGTGAAGGGAGTGAAACACAGGACTACCCGTTTTAGAGTGGAAAATGTCGACTCAATAAAGTGGAACATTATCATATAAATCCCCTTTACTCCTTTTAGAGTGTTTTTCTACTCAAAAACGTGTTGTCCTGCGTTTAACTCCTTGAAAAGTGGAAAACCACTCTTTTACATTTAGAGAGTAGGGATTAGGCCTATGGGTTACCTGCATTTCAGGTCACATGGGAGGCCTACATCCTGAGGTACCTAGGTATCTGGATATTAAAAATACAAAGGGTATATGCCTACCTGGATTAAGGCACATCACATATACCTGGATTATCAAATGCACCTGCGATATTCAGATTATTGAGGGCCCGTCTGGATTATGTAAAGGACATGTTCTTGATATTGTACCAAATTTTCTTACGCTTTGTTTACTAACCTCCCCGTTATCTTCTAGCGGGTTCCGCGCGAAGCGCGGATGCCCGCTAGTAATATTAATTTGTACTCTGTACTTTGATGCATGTTATTTATACCTGTACCTGCATGTGCCATTTATAATAGCTAAATGCTTTCTGCATAGATAGTGCAGGGTTTTAATAATGACACCTCTGAGAGAAGCTGTAAGGCCAATGTTGCATTTGAAATTTCATAAATTAAAGGAATACAGTGTGAAGTTAAAATAAGATGGATTTCATGAAATGGGATGGGATTTGATGGGATGAGATTTGATGCACTGCTTTTTCCCTTTAGCCCTATTTGTGCCCCCGCCCCACTCTCCGAATGTAGTGCGTATGTGTTATAACCATTTACAAGGACCATTTTTCGCCTGGTTTTTGGAGAAAACATGCCCTTACCCCCACCCCACCCTTTTACAAGATTTCCGTAATCTTCCCACCCCCCCCCCCCCTGAAAAAAATCATAGCTACATGTGCTCCTACCTGTTGATAACAACACATAGGGACCAGGAATGGGGAGGGGTACACACTCTTTGTTGTGAAGGGGTCATTGGCAGGGTCTTCAATTTGGGGGAGGGGGGTAAGAGGGTGGACAGGCCTGTGATCAGCAGGAGTCATATTATCAGCAAGACCGGTGTGGTGGTTAAGGCACCTGACTAGAGTTCGGGAGACTGGGGTTCAAGTCCAGCCGGTGAATGTCCTTGCTTATTTTTCGTTGGGACATTCACCGGTGTTTGTTAATATTGTTGTTTTATCGTCTAATTGACCATAAACACCGGTGTGGGTTTGGTAAACTGCTTTATATTATACAACTAATTTTAATTGTGATTGCCATTTCAATTGTTGGGGATAGGGGGAGGGGTAGCTCGTTCACGTAGCGTAGTGTTGTCGTTCCTCCCACTTTTAGATCACTGTGATCGTATCGGAACAAGTCTGAGCCACCTCGGACTAGGGGAGGGGGTGCTTCAGGCAGGAAGTTGCAAATACCCTGCTCCCTACACCCCTGGAAAGAGTACTTCTGGATTATACCTGATCAGTGGCGTAACCAGGGGGGGGGGGGGGAGGTGAAACCCTTGCCCCCCCCAAATAAAATCAATCGGTGTGGGTGTGGAATGGAGCCCCCATTTCAAGTCACTGCCCCTTCTTGCTCCCCCCAAATGAAAAAGTCTAGTTACGCCACTGTACCTGATCAGCTAAAACAAAATTTGGAGAAATTCTGTTATACCCTTCACAGAGGTATTCATAGTGCATGATTTTTAAGAACGCCGCAATCTACCGATGTTGGTGTGTAGGGTATAACAGAATTATGCCCAAAATTCGCAAACACATTTGCATCATACATTGTACTTACATCACGTCTTTCCCAGGCAATTCCTTGGCTTCGCCGATTCTCACATATAATGCAGTGTTATAGGCCATAGCTTTTTAGTTCATTCCTGGATAGTATATCCTTCGATTCCTTCCTTGGTCAGCAACAAGCGTTTTTGTATCAGATCATATCCTTACACATTCAAAAACATGAGAAGCTTATGACCATGACTGCATGGACTGTAACAGGCTAGAGTAGTTCCATGGGTTAACAGAATTACTGAGACGGAAATACACCTGTCATGCCGAGTGTTTCTTATTATCTCAATACACTCGGCTATATCGCGAGCGATAATAAATGAGGACGTACGGTTGTTGCGAATACACAGTGAATAATGCAGCTGAGTCAAGCACTCATAAATTCAGTGTAAACCAAATTAAGCGTGACTATTTAAATGTCATCAAAGCGCGCAGTGCCTTTGCAATTCATATAGGCTGCAACAATTTGTTGAACAGTTTTAATTCAATACGATTGTCACCCTGATAAACTTTCCTGCAGCTTCAGTGATCGATCACTCAATCACTGAACTTGTTTTGATAGATTAGAATCTACGACGTTTTACAGAAAAAGCCTCGACTCTCTTGAATTTTATGATTGATTTACGGGAATTTTATAACGATATTTTGGACTTCGACTGTAACAATGAGATTTGAGAATTGTTATCTTACGGTTCTTTGAATACCAAATTGAGGTCGCTATAATCATGACACTGACAGGCAACTGGTACTAACTAGAGAGATAGGAAAAGATGCCGCTGTGAGTGTGATGCGAGTGTAGTGATGTGATGTATTTAATGTGACGTAATGTGGTGTGATTGAGAATGTGATTGTGATGTGATTGTGATGATGACTGATGTGAATGCGATGTGATTGTGATGTGATTGTGATGTGAATGTAATGTGATGTGATTGATGTGAACCCAGACAACATGGCCCAATATTGGCCCAACATTGGCAATGGGCATTGGCACTCTCTTGGTCACCAATATTGGACCCATATTGGTTTTACATTGGCGCTCTTCAATTGGCATCATGTTGCCAACCAATATTGGACGGACCAATATTGGTTTTACATTTTTTTTTTTTATTTATTTTTTTTTTTTTATTAAAATTTTTGGTCTGCAACATATTACATCAAAATACATTATTAAGCTAACTTAAAAGATACCTATAATGATATATTACAAATTTATTTAAACACTAAAGACGATGTACATTTAACCATTGAAAAAATAGCAAGACAAAACAAGACAATACATGACATGACACGACACAACACGACATGGCATGGCACGGCACTACATGACATGACATGACATGACATGACACGACATGCAACATCATGACCTGACATGGCATGACACGACACAACACGACACGACACGACATGACACGCCACGGCATGACATGCCACGCCACGACATGACCCGCCACAACATGACCTACAACGACACGACAAGACAAGACAAGACAATACAAGACAATACAAGACACGACAAGACAATACAAGACAAGACAAGACAAGACAAGACAAGAAAAATGGGACAGAGATAGTTTCTTACATCACTTGTTTAGTATGATACATGTATACACTTTAACATGAGTACTTTCAATGTACAATCATATTATATTATATTAATATTTAGGAGTACAATTTCATCATTAAATAAATCCTTTCCATTTGTTTTCAAAATTGCTCACTTGATTTGTTTTGTAGAAATAGTTTTTTTCATCTTTGATCTTTGAGTCAATGATACTTTTTAATATCTCAATATGAGGTTTACTTTTGATAGACCTATTTTGAAACACATGATACTTAGTACAGTATAACACATAATTAATCACTACATATTTTGAGTGGTTCGAAAAACCTAAAAAGACATCCTTACAATCAACTTGTATGTTGATTTTCAGTGTATCATTTATCCATAATGCAACATTTTTCCAAAAGCTATTTATTATAGGGCATAGCCAAAACATATGTTCAATAGTTTCTTTCTCTAGGCATAAATGGCAATTCTCATCATCGATAATTTTTACAGTCTTTAGAAAAGAGTTACTCGGAATAATACGATGTAGCAGCTTGAACTGGAAATATCTCATTTTTTCCTCAATCGTTACTTTGAAAGGAAGAGACCAAATATTACTCCAATTGATCTCAAGTGGGAGTTTCAGTAGACGCTCGTAATATATCTGACTTGATGGTATTGTCATTTGTTTCATATTAAAGATGTTTCGTATACCACGGGTTGTTAACTTACTAATATTTGGTTTTGTAATAATATCTTTACCTTTAACATTATTTATATCATATTGGCGCTCTTCAATTTATCATGTTGGCAACCAATATTGGTCCAATAATGGTCACAATATACTAGGGGCCGGAAAATGACACCATTGATTTCATATACAAATTCTGACGTGGTCTAGAAATTGCGGCCGCTGTTAAAAGTTATCCCTTCCCGGCCTTTTGACTAGTAGGATTTTGTGCCTGGCCCTGTCCCTTGTCCTGGGCTTGCCGTTTGCCAAAGTTTGTCCTGGCGACACGGGTTGGCCCGGGATCCGCTCACTCTTCTTTGAGGGAAATAAAACAATATAAAGATAGAATTCTTCTTACCAAACATTTCTCCAAGATCGCCAATATTTGCCCAGTATTTGCCCAATTGGCGAGTGCCAATTGCTCAATATTGGCGAGTGCCAATATTGCGCCAAGCTTGGGCCAATGAATATTTCTGCGTGGGACACTCCGTAAATTATACGCGGCGCATTTTCAGACATGTTTTAGAGTCATTTTCTTGGTCATATTTTGAAATATTCTGCAGGAATATTCAATAGGGTTTGCCTATTTGGGTAAACTATTTAAAAAATTGAAGATAAATGCTTGAATTTGATATAAAACACTATATCTCAAGTTAAGTGCAGAAAGCGCCACAATAGCACATGATAGCACCGTGAACATGGTGAACATGACCATGATGACTGTCAACACGTCACTCAAATTTTATGAATCGTTTGTCTGGTGGTGCCCCCCCCCCCCCCCCCTACTGAAGTAGACCCTTTTTTGTACCGATAGAGGGCTCACTCACTGTGACTGCTCCCAATCAGACTGCTCCCAGTGGCGGCACCAGGGGGCATTTGCCCCCCCCCAGAAACAAATCTTGCCCCCCCAGTTCCCCCCCCCCAAACATTTTTCTAATTGTTTAAAATAAGAAAAAAAATAGAAAGTTTAAGCATAAAAAGGCAATTTTTCATACCACATTTTCGCGCATTTTCATACCACATTAGTTAGTATTAGACCAAATTTGACCATTTTTAAATGGTCAAATTTGCTCACAATATAAATTCATTAAAACTGTCCGTAAAAAGTAAAATTGTCAAATGCCCAAACTTTAGGACCCTTCAATTTCTTGGGGACCCCTTAAATTTGTTTTTTGAAGTCCTACGGGGTCCTGACAAATTTCATGGGACTCTCACATTTTTGATCCAGTGCTATCCCTGATTGACAGATGAACATGGCATGAGCAGTGGCTTTTCCAAAGGAGGGGCCATGCACCCTGCACCATTGACTATCACCCAGCCAACACGTACATTACGTATGCATGGGCCCCACGTGGGCTACATGTGGGCAATCAGGGCTAATGAGGGCAAGGGCTATGTGCGGGCTGACCACATGGGTCCCATATGGGTTTTACAAGGATCATAATGAGCTACGTTTGGGTAAACCTATCAGGGTCACATAAGGCTGACCACATGGGCCCCATGTGGGTTTACAAGAGCCATAATGGGCTACGTTTGGTAAACCTATCAGGGTCCCATATTATAGGCTGACCACATGGGCCCCATATGTGGGTTTTACAAGGGCCATAATGGGCTACGTTTGGGTAAACCTATCAGGGTCCCATATAGGCTCACCACATGGGCCCCATTTGGGTTTTACAAGGGCCACAATAGGCTACGTTTGGGTAAACCTATCAGGGTCCCATATGGGCTGAAAATGCATGGGACCCACATGGGTTACACCAGGGCAATTCCACGCATGCGCACTGACCCTGGTTATATTGGTTTTGTAACACTATGGATTTCATATTTATAATTTTTGATAAATGATTCAATCCACATCATGCACTATTTCATAATTTAATGGCAAGTAAGAACCTTACTTCACATAAAACTGTACACATGAACAATTTTGTTGGAGAATGTTAATAAAAAGCCAAATGACTGAATTGTTCTTGCAATTGCCAGTCATTTCTTTGGATATGTAAATAATTCAATTAACAATTTCCTAATATAGGCAAGCCCATTTAAAACCCTGATTTGACCCTAATTAAACCCATGTTACCCCCTCCCCCCACCCCCATTGGACCCATGAGGGCCAAGTTGCATGGGCCCCTTTCGGACAAAGTGACCTAATTAGTAAGGGTCCCATGTGGCCTGCCCAGATGGGACCCTTGAGGGCCAACTCGCATGGCCCCTTAAGGACAAAGTGGCCAAAATATTAAGGGTCCTATGTGGGCCGCACAAGGGTCCTATGTGGGCCGCCCAAATGGGGCCCACAAAGTGGCCCATAAAGGGCTCACATGGGGCCATGCATACGTGTTGGCTGGGCGTTAAACATGTTAAAGGAAATACACACCCAATTTCGAGGCGTCAGTCGAGGAATCGAAACCAATTCGTATACAAATAGTATGAAAAAGTATGAACAATTTATTTCCGCCCGCTATACAATCTAGTGGCGTAGCCAAAGGGGTTTCATTGTCGTTTGTGTCGTCGGGTTGATATTGGCACTGTTGGTTAATTTGACAAGGGGAATCAACGACATATATATGAACGACTTATAAAATGAAAAATAAAATATGACACGAAAACGAAATGTCTTAATTCAAAGAAATATGTGCGCCTTAAAAATGGCTGAAAACCTACAGCTCCAGCGCCCCCTTAACCACCACCGGGGGGGGGGGGGGGGGGCATGGGGCACCCCGAAAAATTCTTGCCCCCCCCCCCCAGTTCCCCCCCCCCCGAAAAAAAAAATTAGTTAAAATAAGAAAAAATAGACAATTTAAGCATAAAAAAAGGCAAATTTGTTCCGCGCTGTGCGCACATTTTCTTACTAAATTAGGTTTAATTAGACCAAATGTCAAATGTTGACAATTTTAGCATAAAACAGCTAAATTTTAGTTAGTATTAGACCAAATTTGACAATTTAAGTGTAAAATGGCACAAACAGCGATAAGACGGAATAAATCTAATCATGAGTGAGCTTGTGGTCCTGGGACACAAGTTGCGGACGGTATCAGACACTCGTGACAACCCGGAAGTTACGTGTTATGACGTAAACACATCATATCTGCTCAGTGGCGGGCTTTTTTAATAACACCATTGCATAGCACGTTGATTGATCAAGTGTTATGTTGAATGTTTTTGCAAAACTGGTGGATTAGCTGAGGTTTGGTATCAATCACATATCCCCTGGTCTAAAGCACTTACTGGTAAGTAATTTTTACAAATAAATAAGGCCGATAAGTGTAAATGTTGAACTGCAACCAAAATCGTGACCAACAGGACACTCGTCTCTACTTTTATAGTCCCAATAGTGACCTGTCCTAGGTAGCTGGCTATAGTATAGTGAAGCATGAACGGTACTTAGCCACCATTGGGTCTAGTCTCTACTGCTGGTGAAAACTAGCACAGAATGTCGGTGTCATTTGTTTACTATAGCGGGAATAGATCGGGCTATATAATATATGGTCATGTGTTTTAATCTCGCCTCCTTTCGCGTTACACACGGATTTTGGCTTTCACGACATGATTTTAACTTTACACATTTATATTTGCTTGTATACCCCCCTGAGGTAGTAAAAGTATATATTTTCTGAAGGGAAATTTCATGAGGAAACCAAATATGCCATTAAAATTATAGTACAACTAAGAACTAAAATGGTATGATCGGAAATGTTCGGGAAAATATCAGAGCTTTTAATTTTTAATTCGAGATCCATATATTTTTTATACCTACCCCTATCATTATTTACTTTACATATTTGAATTCCTCATGAAATTACCCATTAGATGATATATAATTGTTAAAGTTACTACGTCGGTATGGTAATTATACCGGCTAGTGAATATCTCCAATTTTTATTTTATATATTTTTAGAATTTTCAAAAATATTTGTTTAAGGATGAACCCTTCCCTGATATAAACTGCATTTCTGAATTCCTCTAGTTACAAGCTTTCCAAAAATGTATACTTTTGCTATCATAGGTTGAAAACCTTTTCTGTTATTGTCATTTTTATAAATCCGGTAAATTGAGGCTGATTATTCATGTTTACTGTGTAGCGAATAGGAAGAAAGCTGATGTTCATTGTCTTATCCATAATTAATTAGTTGTTACAAATAGTTGACAAGTCTGTTGAACCACATACTTAAAGACTACTAATTATCCTTTAAAATGGGACCAGAATGGTGTTTGTAACATTAGGAGATGACTAGTTATTGTAAAAAGAACAAAACATGGGATTATCCCCATTGAGTTTGTACAGGCGGCACCCCTTCCAGAAACACCCCTTCCAGCACCACCCCTGGTCCCCAAACATCAAACAGCTGTATCTCTCATTCTGTATTAGCTATACCAATGCCATTTTGCAGGCAGATAGCTTGTTATTAGGGCTTTAAAATGATACCAAATTTGTTGAGATAGCTTTTGTGGTTTTAAAAATATTTGAGGAAAATTACAGCATGAAACTAAAAAATGTAACGGCACCACCCTATTGGGAGGCGAGTTCATAACGCGTGACCATATATAAAGCTACAGATTATATGGACACTATTATCACACAGTATATTATGTTTTTGAAGCAAAATTTTATTCAGAAAAGTTGAAATGCCAAATATCTGATACCGAGCTGCCGACTCAAGATTCCGACGCATTTCAACTTAAATTCAAGCCAGTCTTTCTTAGAAATAGAAAATCAGGTTAAGATATTTAGTTATATTTTCTGAACGGAAATCTCACAAGAAATCCAAATATGCTATTGGAATTTAGATAAGACCTAATGGTAACATGTTGTGATTAAGAATGTTCAAAAAATATCGATTTTTTTCTTCATATTTTGATTTAAGCTCAATAATAATTTGATACCTATCCCAATCATAATTTTACTGTGCATATTTAAGTTCCTCATGCAATTACCCATCAGAACATAATAGTTGTTAATGGTAAACGTGTTGAAATATACTATATCGAGAAGTAAATGAGCACAAACGTTTAAATTTCCTAATTATTAGAGTTTACAAGTATTTTTTTTGTTGGTATGCACCCTATCCTGATTTAAACGGCATTTTTGAATTCCCCAATTTGAGAGCTTTCCAAAAATGTATAATTTTGCTATCATCGGTTAAATATTTCTTTTGTTATAGTCATGTATGTAAAACCGATGAATTAGGGCAAGTTCACTGTGTAGCGAATAGGGAAAAATCCAAGGACACCGCAATCGATTCATGATTACAATTGTTGCACAATAGTTGTCACATTTGTTGAAACAGAATCTTATAGAATATAAAATAATCTATAAAATGAGAGCAAAATAATGTTTGTACCATACAGGAATGAGGAGTTATAGTAAATTGAACGTAGAATTGGGAACATTTTCTATATTCCCCATAGAGATTGCACACAGCGCCGCCGCCGCCGCCGCCACCGCCACCACCCCTGACTTTCACAACATAATCAATCATATCTCAGCCAAACATTTATAGAAATACCTGATTTATTAACACAATGTAGCTAGATAAATAGGCTTTCACATGACACCTAAACCATAGCTCTACCACATTTAGTTGTTGAGTTAATAGAGAGAGATGGATGATTCTTCACCAAAAATGCAACGCCACCACCCTTTTAGGTTGGTGAGCTCAAAACACATGGCCTTATGTATTTACTTATTTAGTTGTTTGGGTTGTTTTTGAGGATGGGATTGAACTGAAGGCCTATAGATAATATTATCGTCGTGCTTACTCACCTGCTCATCTGACTCATTAGCTCAGTTGATAGAGCGCTGGTCTATAACCATCCAGAGGTCCCAGGTTCAACTCCTGGGTGTGCAATTTCTTTTACTGACTATCATTTATAATTTGTGGAGTAAGAAGAAACATTACTCATCATCCAACCATGTCCAACTATTGTTTTTCCAATTATTTCAAATATTTCCAAAAAATAAATACCAACAGTTTTGAGAAAAATGTGTAAGAAAAAAGTAATATTTGAAAAAATCCATAAAATAAGGGTTTGTGAATAACGTGTCGGGAAATACCAGCAATTTCAAAATGTCCAAAATAAATTCCAAAATCTGTATAGCAAAAACGCCCTTTGACAATTTGAGCAAAAAAATGTTGGTTAATAATAATATGTGGAAATGTAGAACTAAATCCAAATGTAGTTTTTCAAGCATTATTTTTAATAAAACAACAAAACAAGTGTACGTATAGGGGAATATGGGGCAACTGGACCGTGGGGCAAGTGGTCCGAAATGAAGGATTTTGTAATTGTATGGGCATACTGCTTTCTTTTGAACAATACGACTTTTGTTGATACTTGACATATATCTTTACCTTCTACAATCCAAAACATTTGGAACTTTAGGGTATTTACACACGTGATTTTTCTCCATATCTTTGAAGCTAACTCCTTGAGTGACTGATTGAAAATTCACAGATAGTATGGGCAATATATGAAGATGGGTTTAGATCATGTTTAATGTACTTTATATGATTGACAGATATGCAACAGTAAATATATACATGCAGTACAGTCGTCTTAAGATACTATACCGTGTGTCATAAGTGATTACCCCCTATAAATTACAAGTGTAAACGATTATTTAGAAAGGATATAAACGTACCAATACTTTAGTTTTGTGATGAGTCTGAACTGAAGTTGTTGGCACCATCATGATCAAACACTTCTTGCACTCTTTGTACCCACTGTACGTCGACAAGCGCCCTCAATGTCGATTATGGAATATTTTCCATTATCGAAGAACGCGGTTTTGAAGTGGGTCACGTGTCGTACAGATAGGGAGGCTCGTAAAAGTGTTTGCAAATGCAGAGTATGATTATTTGGGTACCATGGTATAGCTAGAAGTCCCCTCTTTCCATACATACCAAAATAAGTACAAACATCACATGCATGACATCACAATGACGTCACTAAACATGGCCGACCTCAAATTCCCGCCGTATTCACAGTGAGGTACAGGTACCTTTAAATTTCACATCTTCAGTAAAACAGCGATAAAATTCTGAAAACCTAATCAATTTTGATGGTCTAAACGCTGAGATACATCTAATACATGTGGGCTACCATATTAGATGTGTGGTAGAGCTGTGCACAACATCTTCTCTCCAAAAATGATGATAATCGGCAGTACCGGGGGGGGGGGGGGGGGGGGGGTAATCACTTATGACACACCGTATAGGTGCATATTGCATTTGATGGGTGCTATATTGTAGTGTGCCTAGGGACTTTCCGAAATATATGATTAAAACCATAGGTTGGGGTTGAAATGACCGTAAAATGGCGCATATTGCTAATTTGGGATTGGTGGTTTGGATTTCCGATCAATATTATCATTTAAAGAATGCTTCAACTTAAATCATTATCACGGGTATTCATTTGGTAGCTAGAGTTATTAGTTCATGAATTTGCAAAAACAAAGTACACCATTTCCTACTTATCTAAAGACACTCGTCTATACTTGTAGAACCCGAACGCCGTAATATTTGCGAATTCAAAGATACTCACTGGCTACAGAAATCTGTGTAATGGCTAAAAACAAAAATGCCGTTTTGCCTTTTTTTCTGAAATGTATTGGAGTTATTGATTATTATGACAAATGGTGGTATGTTTTAAAACATTTTGGCGTAAAATGTATTACGTCACAGGCGTGTTTTAATAACGTTTCATCTCGACAAAGTGCTACGTCATTTGTTGGGGTAAGTGGTCCGAAGGGGTGTGGGGCAACTGGACCGCCTGCAAAAACTTAATCAAAATTGTAAAATTCATTTTGAAAATGAGTTGTTAGTGTCAATAAAACATGACTCGGTATTGAAATGTGAACGGAATATGAAATAATTCACATTCTTTCAAGTTCTTAGACATTTTGGGGCATTTCGGATCTAATACCACTATTTCTGATATTGAAGGATTACAATATGACATGAAATTGCTTTAGAATGGTTTAAAACCTCGGTTTTATGAATTACATTACATCTTTATTATATTTTGAATGGTGTCTGTAAAGGTATTTGCTATGACGAAATATCATGATTTATGTATTTTATCCACTACTTTTTGTGTATATCAACCATTGGGTCATCATTGTCATATTGACTAACTTCCCTGTAACATGAAAAGCTAGCTAAATATCAAGATGGTTTATTATAAGTACTAAATGATGATTATATGAAGTAAATAAAATCATTAAAGAAAGGGGTATATATAGACAAATGTATGTGGCGTCTGAATATCACAACCATGTAACCATTTAACTAGGTTCATACCGTTTTATCTATAATAAACGTGCAGTCGAGAATGTCGCTTGCTTTGTACACCATTAGTATTACTGCTTTTTACACGTTAACCACGAAAACTGTATAAAACATGGGTTTCATATATGAGACCTGTATCATTTTTACACGTTAAATAATATGGAAATGAGTTTGTAAAGAAAATACTGCTTAGTTACCGTGTTGTCAATCAATGATTTCTGTGTATTCTAACCGTTGGAACATATAGGACCAGTTGCCCCAATGAGGGTGTAACTGGTCCGTGCCAAGTACACTTTTTAGTTAGTGGTAATTGGCCTTTTGTTTGGATATTTTTTAACATTGATTATATGTTATATGTAAACAGTTACATGGGTGATATTTTCATAGCAATTCCATAAATATTTACACGAGCTTTAAGCTTTTATATCATGAAATATGCTTAACCGGTCCAGTTGCCCCATCCTCCCCTAGGCCTATGAACATTCGAGCAGAAAAAAGTGTTTTGAAAAAAAGGGTGTTTTTCTTGCATTTTTTATTGGTGATTATTGGGCCGGGGGATTCATCGTCCCTTTGCAACACAAGTGATGCAAAACAACGACCGCAAATCAAAAAATACGTAATAACAGATGGGCATATGATGAATAATGAGCATCTATTACTATATTACAACCCGTTAATGCAATACGAAAGATAGCTGTCGAATCTGTCAAACAGAAGTTACTGCTATCTACTGAAGATAGTTATTTACAAGTAGGCCGCAGTTGTTTTACAATTATGTGTGTTACTTTCAACGCCATATATAGATTCCGTTACTTTTAGATACTCTTTTGCATATCTGACAATACATGAATAAATCTCGTAGGAGTATCTGAAAACGTCACATTATGCATTGCAATAATGGGCAATTATGATACATCTTCGAAATGCATTAGTTAGTATAGTAAATTGTTTTCACTGAACGTTCCCGTATTAAATGAATGTCTTTATAAACAAAATACTGGGGTTGCCAAGCCTATGGGCCACTGCCAAATGCTGTGCAGTTGGAGATACATGTGACATTTAGTTTTCGAGATGTGATAGAAAAACCAAATTTAGATGAGATTTTTGCAATCTGCGTATACAATCTTGGAAAAAAGTCCTTGGAACGCGAACGCTGAGCTGAGCACATGTGCTGGGTATTGTGTGCATGCATTGATACTTAGTGTCTTCTGTTATAAACGGAAATTGTTTCCAGGATTGTAGGACCTGCGAATCTCATCACTCATTACCACTGGACATTGTCAAACAACTGATTCTTAAGTCCTAGTATGTCAACAAGTGAAACACGCCATCGAAGCAATTAGACGTTTGTGCAACGATGGATTCTCAAACGATTTTCAAGGTGATATCAATTGTATGAATACATACCTTGACCGATATGATACCGCTTGATGTACATACCGTTTAAAAGTATGATAATCGGCCTAAACGTTACATTTAGGAGCATTTTCCACTGCCAATTTCGGCCTTGTTGAACCCAGTCCAAAACCAAACAGGAAATGTGACAAATGTTGACGTTTTTAGGCATACCCTATACCAATTCTTCATCGCCAACAATTATTGTAATAGTAAGTTTACACAAACCATTTTAATGTACCGTAACCAGTGTCCATTTATTTATATAATTTCTTTTTCAGATGGAAACAAAACAGATACATGAACACATCGAGTGAGCGAAACTAACGGGCCATCATCTGATCATTTTTGCAGCTGATCTTCATTTGGAACAAGACAACAACAAAACTGAACGAAGTATGACAATCACATCAAAAACCGGTTTCTTTGTTCCATCACAGTGGTTTCATCCGGAGATATTTCTTGCCCGACAAAGATTTAATGGCAGCCTACACTAATGAATTATTATCATTATCTTCCATGGATGAACCTTTTGGGGTGTGTCAGAAAACCCTAACACTTGCTACCCGTCTGCCATTCAACGGCGAGACTTAACTTCAATGCCAAAAGCTGTCAACCACACAATATAGTCCTGTCCATCCAGTACCAGAAGCAGAACCTGAACTTCGAAACTTGGACCATTTGGGTGTGTCAGAAAACCCGTACTTGAACACCGTTGCTAATGGGAGACTGACTAATCAACAAATCCGTCTGCCATGGATCCTTTCAATGTCATGCCCGGCGCGGCGAGAGTTCAGCTATAACTATAGAACTAGAAATTCAGAACTTGGACCTGCAGCAACTTGATTTACAAGCTAAGTATAGAATTTGGTTCTGATAGTATCGTATTGTTTTTATTTCGGCGTTGCAATTCATCTGTGAGACACGATTCTGATGAGAAAAAACATAATAATATTTTACACCGGCGATTATGGAAGATCGTGAGAAATAACGGAATATTCGTGATTTCGTTTCAAAAGAGAAACCCACTTTCCATACTCAGTGTATAAGATGTTTCATCAATTGATATCAAAATTATATATTTTGAGGGATGGGTCGACACATCGTTCAAGATATATCAATGGAAATATCAAATGATAAGACATTTTACGATGAGTATGGAAAGTAGGAATGTATTTCAATTAGGGTTCAAATATTGGTTGGTGGCATTTGATTTAAAAGGCAATTATGGCGTCATTTGATCTAAATGGCAATTATGGCGTCATGTAATACATTTCAGCTATATTATAATCGATGGTCTTTATACTAAATTGTATGATTGCATTTGTTGCTACAACGCTACTAAAACCCTTATTCAAATCCCTTATTATTCCAGAATGAATGCTAATGACGAGATGACTGCTGGACATATACTACAGCATTGGGTCTTCACAATATAGGCTTATTATAGCAATGAACCAACAACAACTGCTCTACTGAAAGGTTTGATCCCAAATGATCGTCCTGACTGGATGGAACACTCTCCTCATTGCTCATAGAATTATCAATAAAAGAAGACAAGAACAAAGCTCTACATCAACCAACAATAACACACCATGAACCTGCACCCATATGGCTTCTGCAAAGGTGTCAGAGAGACAAAAACAACATTAGAGGTAGGAAATGAGTATCACATAGAAAATATAAATTGTTGGTATAGTTTGTAATGGATTGTTTCGGTACATTCAATGACAGATTGTAAAGGTCCCTCCCTTAGCCTTTTGGACGGCTGGTTACACCTTAAACCCCACCCAATTCTACACGTGTATTAACTACCATCTGAAATCATAGAGCTTAATTTGCAATCTTCCATGCAAGTTTCATGACTTTGATCATTTCTATTATATGGATGTATGGATCTAAAGGGTTCAACCCCCCTTATATTCAAGAATGGGTTTTTTTGATAAGATGAACCGTTTTGGGAAATTTAAACAGTTATGAAAAGGTGAAACCCTTGTCTACCTACATAAATCTTAACGGAAACATCATTTTGGATATATTTGATTTTTTTTGAAAAGTAAACATTAAAAGGGAAAATTTGTACGGATAGCTAAGCGTTTTTCCTTTTCAGAAAGGTTTCTCGTTGTGTTGGGGTGTTACACAAACAAAATTGTATAGGAATTTGAAAATTGCCACTGTTTTTGAGAACATCGTTTTGGGAAAATGAGACAATTTTGGGAAAAGTAAACATATTCTCTACGTTATTTCCATTGGTCAAGGGCAGTCCTTTGGAGGTTCTATTAGAACCAAATTTATAAATAGTAGGCCAGTGGCAACCTATGTATTCAGTGGAAGCGGCAATCCAACTGAACGGCTCTTTTCAGAGCCACCAATTCTTTCACAAGTAGGAAAGGGCACCTACTCTCAAATCATCGGGCAAGGGGCAGCCCAAATGATGATAACAAGAGAAGTGGCAATCTTAATGTTTTGTTTAATATTATAATAATTTGGTCCTGAAGAAGTCAGAGCTAATCCTGACGAAAGCTTGACAGATTAAAACTCGTCCGACGGCGAACCCGTTAAACTTTTAACTTATATTATGAATACCCGTCGTAAAAGCCTATCTCACAATATGATATTCTCTTATACACTGAAACCTGTATCGAACGTGTAACTATTCTCTTATACACTGAAACCTATACCGAACGTGTAGCTATTCTCTTATACACTGAAACCTGTACCGAATGTGCAACTATTCTCTTATACACTGAAACCTGTACCGAACGTGGAACTATTCGCTTATACACTGAAACCTGTACCGAACGTGGAACTATTCTCTTATACACTGAAACCTGTACCGAACGTGGAACTATTCTCTTATACACTGAAACCTGTACCGAACGTGGAACTATTCTCTTATACACTGAAACCTTACCGAACGTGGAACTATTCTCTTATACATTGAAACCTATACCGAACGTGTAGCTATTCTCTTATACACTGAAAATCTGTACCGAACGTGTAACTATTCTCTTATACACTGAAAACCTGTACCGAACGTGGAACTATTCTCTTATACACTGAAACCTGTACCGAACTTGTAACTATTCTCTTATACACTGAAACCTGTACCGAACGTGTAACTATTCTCTTATACACTGAAAAACTGTACCGAACGTGGAACTATTCTCTTATACACTGAAAACCTGTACCGAACGTGGAACTATTCTCTTATACACTGAAACCTGTACCAAACGTGGAACTATTCGCTTATACACTGAAACCTGTACCGAGCGTGGAACTATTCTCTTATACACTGAAACATACCGAACGTGGCTATTCTCTTATACACTGAAACCTGTACCAAACGTGGAACTATTCCGATACACTGAAACCTGTACCGAACGTGGAACTATTCTCTTATACACTGAAACCTGTACCGAACGTGTAACTATTCTCTTATACACTGAAAACCTGTACCGAACGTGGAACTATTCTCTTATACACTGAAAACCTGTACCGAACGTGGAACTATTCTCTTATACACTGAAACCTGTACCAAACGTGGAACTATTCGCTTATACACTGAAACCTGTACCGAGCGTGGAACTATTCTCTTATACACTGAAACATACCGAACGTGGCTATTCTCTTATACACTGAAACCTGTACCAAACGTGGAACTATTCCGATACACTGAAACCTGTACCGAACGTGGAACTATTCGCTTATACACTGAAACCTGTACCGAACGTGGAACTATTCTCTTATACACTGAAACCTGTACCGAACGTGGAACTATTCTCTTATACACTGAAACCTGTACCGAACGTGGAACTATTCTCTTATACACTGAAACCTTACCGAACGTGGAACTATTCTCTTATACACTGAAACCTATACCGAACGTGTAGCTATTCTCTTATACACTGAAAACCTGTACCGAACGTGTAACTATTCTCTTATACACTGAAAACCTGTACCGAACGTGGAACTATTCTCTTATACACTGAAACCTGTACCGAACGTGTAACTATTCTCTTATACACTGAAACCTGTACCGAACGTGTAACTATTCTCTTATACACTGAAAACCTGTACCGAACGTGGAACTATTTTCTTATACACTGAAAACCTGTACCGAACGTGGAACTATTCTCTTATACACTGAAACCTGTACCAAACGTGGAACTATTCGCTTATACACTGAAACCTGTACCGAGCGTGGAACTATTCTCTTATACACTGAAACATACCGAACGTGGCTATTCTCTTATACACTGAAACCTGTACCAAACGTGGAACTATTCCGATACACTGAAACCTGTACCGAACGTGGAACTATTCTCTTATACACTGAAACCTGTACCGAACGTGGAACTATTCTTTGTAATGACAATGACATACACTCTCAGAAAAAAAGGTGCGACTTAGAACCTTAAAAGGTTCTTCAGCTTGTCCTCTATTTAGAACCCTCGAGGGTTCCCCATGAGAACCATTTTTTAATGGTTCTTCAAAGAACCCCCAAGAAAGGTTCTTAAAAGAACCTTAAATGGTTCTTCAAAGAACCCCCAAGAAAGGTTCTTAAAAGAACCTTAAATGGTTCTTCAGATTTGTCCTCTATTTAGATCCCTCATGGTTCCTTGAGGAACCATTCATGTAGGGTTCTTCAAAGAGCCCCCAAGAAAGGTTCTTAAAAGAACCTTAAATGGTTCTTCAGATTTGTCCTCTATTTAGAACCCTCAAAGGAACCATGAGAGGAACCATGAGAGGAACCATTCATGTAGTGTTCTTTGAAGAACCCTCAGTAATGGTTCTTTATAGAACCATTTAAGGTTCTACAAAGAACCATTCCTGTGGGTTCTGCCGAACCCTTAAGGTTCTATTAAATGATGAACAAACTGACTGTGAATCTGACTAGATGTTATTTACAAAATACAGAATCAATGGTGTTAAATTAATAAAAGTCAGCAAGTCAAAGTCTTAAGTCATTGATTATACTTGGTTATAATCATATCAATAAAGAAATCAAGTAGAAAGTAAATATTTGTAATTTTTTAAACAGTACCGTTTATTAACAGGGTTACAAAACAATTATTACATTGCGAACTCATTTATTAAGATGTACGTATGCAAATTTCAGCATTTGCGATAAGTCTACCAAGAACCCATTTCCCCCAAATAAGGGTTCTTTCTGGAACCATCTCACTACATAGAACCTTTTTGCGGTGTTAAAGAACCCCTAACAAACCTTTTTAGAACCTTTAAAGGTTCTTTAGAGAAACATGGTTCTGCCAAGAACTATTTGCCATTTCAAGAACCCCCGCTAGAACCCTTTTTTCTTGAGAGTGTATGGAAATGTGATTTTTTATTTCCTCACGTTTTACTATTTTTATTCCTGGTTTTTTTCTTTCAGTATTCGACTGTATTACGCGTGCTGGAGTGCTGGGATAGAAAAGGAATTGCCATGTGATTGCCCGTGAAGATTCAATATCAACATTACCGCTGAATATTAGGAACATTAAAGGAACAAATAATACATAATACTTTTGAGCGTTGGTAAATTTTATATTCCCTTATGTACCAACCGTTACAAATTACCACAATGAGATTTAATACCAGTCAACGGTTATATACGACGACAATCATATTTCCCGCTGATTTGGCATTTTCCAAATTGAATCAACTTTGTTTTTACCTAAAATGGATTTGGAAAGAAAAATATAAAAAACGCAGCAAACGCATTGATTGCTATTATCTATAGGCCTATATACAAGCATAACGAAAATCGGATAACAAATTATACTTTTTTAAATAATCAATTGAGCAAGCCTACAATTTACCTATTATAATTGCGCGTGTGATTATTTATTGAGTCGTATCCAGCAATTATAATAACCATTTTTCAGAATTCAAACGGGAAGATTAATTCTTAATATTATAAGTTCTTAATCAACATGACCGATGTTTCATCAACCAAGATAAAAATAAGTCATTATTACATAGAAATAATCGCTATACTACCTTTTACCCTTCATTCACTACTAACAGATTTGGGGTGCACTATCATTGGGTATAAATGCAGAGCTTGGTCATCATGCATGCCTCTGATGCCTGAACTCTGCCATTGAACCCTGTTTATAACTAACCCAATTAAAAGGTAGTTTAGTACATATGATTTCTAGATCAAGTTCAAGAAATTGTGACTTAATTCACCGTGCAAGAATTATTCCTCTTCCGAAGCGAAACACTTTCAATTATAAATTACGACGAGAATACGATTCAAAAAGTATTCATGATTAAATCATATTGATATAATATTATAGCAACCTCTATTTAAATAGGCAGACAAATTTGGATGCTAATTACTTCAAAATCATAATTGTGAATGTACATTAATCTTTTATATACATACGATGAACTTTTATAGTGGCGTAACTAGGGTCTTCGGGGACAACAGACTATTTTTGTAATAACTACATAAGAGTTTGACATTTCATTGGTTACGCCATTTGATTTTATCAACATTTTTTATATTCTGTATTAAAAGCATGAATTACTTGTGTGCGTCTTTTATTATGTGCATGGTTATTATTCTATATTAGCGTAACCCTTATCATACAAATCAAATTAAGCATAGTCAAGATCAAATTTGTATTATTATGCTAATACATATTAGAACCGCATTGGATAAATATGATTGTGGATATTTGAATTCAAATAATCCGGATTATGATGCCAATTGAGAAATCTGAATTACTCATATTTGAACCGCATTGTGACACTCAATTTTATTTTGGATATTCAAATAATTATTTTAAATTAATCCAGATTGTGCAAATAATAAACCAACTTGCATAATTATTATTTGTGCAAGTTATTCAAAAACTGTTTAATCCAATTTATCTGCATAATCAGGATTATTCAAATGTGTATTTGCATAATCCAGATTATTCAAATTTGGATAATCGGGATTTTTCAAATTTATATTTGCATAATCCAGATTATTCAAATTTGGATACTGCAGTTTAATTAATAATAAATCCCGACTCTTCAAATTTAGATAATCCGGACTCTTCAAATTTAGATAATCCGGATTATTCAAATTTGCAAATTTAGATACAACAGATTATTTAAATTTTCATAATTATTTTAAATTGAATAACTGGATAATTATTTGTGCAAGTTCATAATCCAAATTATTTGCAAAATCCGGATTATATAAATTTTTATTTCATAATCCAGATTAATCAAATTTATTTATTTGGATACTGCAGATTATTCAAATTTGTAATTTTGCATAATCCGGATTATTCAAATGTATTATTCAAATTTATATTTGCGTAATCCAGTTATTCAAATTTGTATAATCCGGTTTAGTCAAATTTTGATACTGCAGATTATTCAAATGTGTATTTTCATAATCCGGATTATTCAAATTTGCGTAATCCAGTTATTCAAATTTGTATTTGCATACAAATTTGTGTTTGCATAATCCAGAGTATTCAAATTTATATTTGCATCCGGATTATTCAAATTTATATATTTGCATAATCCGGTTTATTCAAATTTGGATGCGGCAGATTATTCAAATTTATATTATTATTTTAGCATAATCCGGTTTAAAATTCAAATTTATATTTGCATAATCCGGTTTTTTCAGATTTATTTTTGCATAATCCGGTTTATTCAAATTTATATTTGCATAATCCGGATTATTCAAATTTATATTTTTGCATAATCCGGATTATTTGTATTTGCATAATCCGGTTTATTCAAATTTATATAATCCGGATTATTCAAATTTATTTGTGCATAATCCGGTTTATTCAAATTTGTATTTGCATAATCCGGATTATTCAAATTTGTATTTGCATAATCCGGATTATTTAATTTGTATTTTTGCATAATCCGGATTATTCAAATGTGTATTTGCATAATCCGGATTATTCAAATTTGTATTTGCATAATCCGGATTATTTGCATTATCCGGTTTATTCAAATTTATATAATCCGGATTATTCAAATTTATATAATCCGGATTATTCAAATTTATATTTGCATAATCCGGATTATTCAAATTTGTATTTTCCGGATTATTCATTTGCATAATCCGGATTATTCAAATTTGGATACTGCAGATTATTCAAATTTTTATTTGGATAATCCGGATTATTCAAATTTTTATTTGATTGAATAAATAATCCGGATTATTCAAATTTATAAAAATATAAATTTGAATAATCCGGATTATTCAAATTTTCATTTGCATAATCCAGACTATTCAAATAATCCAGTGTATTCAAATTTGGATTCAGATTATTCAGGTTTATTCAAATTTATATTTGCATAATCGCGAGTATTCATATTTTTGCATAATCCAGTGTATTGAAATTTGGATACAGAGTATTCAAATTTATATGCATAATCTGGATTATTCAAATTTGAATAATCCGGATTATACAAATTTATTTTTGCATAATCCTGATTATTCAAACTTGTATTTGCATAATCCGGATCTGGATACTGCAGATTATTCAAATTTATATTTGCATAATCCAGTTTATTTTTCCAAATTTATATTGCATAATCAGGATTATTCAAATTGATATTTGCAGTTTATTCAAATGTATATATTTGCATATTTGGATTCAAACTTATATTTGAATAATCAGAATCATTCAAATTTTCATAATCTGGATTATTGTAATTTGGATACTCAAAATTAATCCAGATTGTGAAAATAAATCAACTTGCATAATTCGGATTATTTTGTGTTCATAATCCAAATTAAATTCACAATCTAGATTTCTCAATTGGATTATTCACATTTGAATAATCCGGATTATACCAATATTAAATAATAATCAATACACATAAAAGACACAAGTGATTCATGCTTTTAATGAATACAGAATATTTAAAAAAAATGCTGATAAAAATCCATCTTAGGCCACTTAAAATTAATTACTAGATTATCGTAGCACTGGCCTTTGAGAAGTGAAGAGGGAGGGCGGGTTTTTTTTATAACGAAATTGACACGTAAATATGGCTGTTTTCTCAGCAGCATCCGGAATATGGAGAGGCCGTTTTTTATGTTTTTAAGGGTTAGACCCTAGAGTTCTATATAAACACTTAAAAGTGACTGTAGTTGATTAATACCTAATTAGGCCGATCAACCATTTCAATTTCAGTGTTAGAAACTCAATAACATTTGAAAATTGAAAAGAAAAGTGGTCTTATATCTGCCTATTTAAAAATAAAGGTTACTATAATTTTAACCGAAAAGCAATTTAATATGAATACTTTTTGAATCGTATCCTCATCGTAATGTATAAATGAAAGAGTTTGGCTTCGGAAGAATAATTCTTGCACGATGCATTATTAGGTGACAATTTCTTGAACTTGATCTAGAAATCATATATGCTAAACTACCTTTTAATTGGGTTAGTAATGAACCGGGTTCAACGGCAGAGTTCAGGCATCGGAGGCATGCATGATGACCAAGCTCTGCATTTATACCCAATGATAGTGCACCCCAAATCTGTTAGTAGTGAATGAAGGGTAAAAAGGTAGTATAGCGATGATTTCTAGTAGGTATGTAATACTGACATGCTTTTATCTTGGCTGATTAAAACATTGGTCATGTTGCTTGAGAACTTGATTAAGAATGAATCCTCTCGTTTGAGGAAATTCTGAATGATTGGTTATTAATTGCTGGATACGACTCAATAAATAATCACACGCGCAATTATTAGAGGCAAATTGTAGGCTTGCTCAATTTAAAAAATATATAATTTGTTCCTATAGATAATAACAATCAATGAGTTTGTTGCTTGTTTGTCTTTTTCTTTCAAGCCACCAACGTTTTAGGTAAAAACAAATTAGGTTCAATTTGGAAAATGCCAAATCAATGGCTTGTTTAAATCTTTGTGGTGATTGGAAAGGTTGGGTACATGAGGGAATATAAATTTAACCGATGCTCAAAATGAAAACCATGATCAAAATTATTGGGTTTCCAGTTGCCACCATTAAAATTGTGTGTTCCTTTAATACTTTCCACGCGGCTATTTAGTTTGACCATATACAAAACAAATTTGTCAGAAACTTTGAAGGTCTATCTCTAGAAAGCCTGAACATGTTTGTACTTATTTCAATGGATTTCTCATGGTGATTCCAAATATGATAATGAAATTCAATAAATATGATATTTTTGGAATATTTCGTAACATTTTGGAGTGTCGTCCGCAGACGCCTGCCGCGTGGAAAGTGTTAATGTTCATAAGTATTCAAAGCAGTCGGCAACCGTAGCTGTTGAATCTTCACAGGCAATCGCATGCATGCCAATTCCTTTTCTATTCAAAATGTCCAGCATCCAGCAGGCATAATACAGTCGTACACTGAAAGAAAAGAACCACGAATAAAAAGATTAAAACGTGAGGAAATAAATCACAGTTCCACAATTAAAGGTATATGACCCGATCTTTTTTTTTGGGCTATGATTTTTTTTCACATCAAGATATTTTGGTATCAGAAGAATCCCCATATTTTTCTCATTATGTCTGTAAAATATTAGGGGCCAGAAATGTTTCATTTGGAAATTATAGGCCTAAATGTGGTGAATTACTGCCAAAGGTGGTTAACCACCAACCAGTCTGTGTACTACTCAATGGGCACATGTCTTTTGACCTTGGGCTTCTAAAAATAGAACCATTGGAGTTATGCACCTCAAACTTTGGAATGCAACAATTTTAAGGATGACCTTACATGTTAAATAGAAAACATCAAGTTGAAAATCGGGTCATCTACCTTTAAGGGGCAGATAATGTCATTGTCATTACAGACGAGTTTTACCGTTCAGAGTATAGCCAAATCATTGTATTTTTAAATCGAAAGCGCTTTTAACCAAGCTTTCTTTAGCTAGCTGAATCTACCATAATATGCATATCTCTATACATTTATTTATTTATTTTTATAAACATACATGTACGTCCTGCAACAATAAAAGTAGACAATTACATTTATGTCTCTAGGCAAAGAATACACGCTACGCTATACTAAACTGCTCACAAAAAGTATCGAAACACTTAGAAATGATCCAATATATAACGGCTCGAAAAGGTATGCATTAATCGAAGCAAATAACCAAGTGCATAATTTTGTTCTGCGTATTTTGACACCTCGATCGTTGAGTGTTGCGGAGCGGAGTTATTGTCATTTCAATGATCGTGGGTCCAGTTTCAAAAGTGACACTCATCCCTATTGAAAATCACGAATCTGATCATTCTAAACAGTAATGCAAACCTCTTTCTATAGGATGATTGCCACTTTTGAAACTGGACCCACGACCATTGAAATGACAATAACTCCGCTCCGCAACATCGTATCTCATCGCTCGAGGTGTCAAAATACGCAGAACAAAAGTATGCACTTGTTTTTTTGCTTGGATTAATGCATACCCTTTCGAGCCGTTATATATTGGATCATTTCTAAGTGTTTCGATACTTTTTGTGAGCAGTTTATTTCCTAGGGCAAAATAAATAATATCATACCAAAAACATTTTGTGGGGTTTAAATTTAAAAGTTATGCTCAATTAAACAAAGAGGTCATGACAAGAATTGTGTCGAGGTGCGTGAACATTTTGGTTTTTAATTTGCAATGCCTGAAATTAGTTTAATCTTTGGTCCAAAATTAGACCAATGATTTTAAAGTCAATATTTTTGATTGTTTAGGCCAGGGGTAGTAGCGTATCTCCCGTGGGGTTAGGGGCCAGAGTGCCCCACCCCCACTGACGGCTTTGACCGGGAAGAACAGCTAAAACTACCGGGCTTAAAATGGTAGAAGTGAATGTTTGTATTTTCTAGAACAGCTAAAACTACCGGGCTTAAAATGGTAGAAGTGAATGTTTGTATTTTCTGTTAATATATACAGAGATGGGATGCGGGCGAGGGCATCAATTTGAGTCGGTAGGTTTTTATCGAGCTCAATTTTTTGTGCCAGTTTGGGGACCCCACGTCACGTCACGCTCTCAAATTTTTGACGAGGCGGCGGAAATCCGCAGCCTGATAAAGTCAACCGGGAAAAGTTACCAAGTCTACCGGGAAAAATACCCTTTGCCCCCTGACAAATACCACAGGTACGCCACTGGGGGGGGGGGGGGGGGGGGGGGGGGCGGACTTGAGGTGACTGTGTCCCAGTCACCTCAAGCCCCCCCCCGGTAACAAGGATCGTGACGTGGAGGGGGGGGGGGGCGTCATTGCTCCCTGTGCCGCCACACTGCTATATGCTATTAACGTTTTGTACGTACGTGCATTTTTGTTATTGTCTGCATTTATCTATTCAAAAAGAAAATCTAATTTTTAATATATCAGACCTATATTGAAATTAAAATCCATGAGAAAAAAAATCGGCCGAGTAAATTTGACCCAGAAATTTATATTTTCGTGAAATAATCCCGTAATATAAATAGAATAAAATTTCTAAGATTGACATTGGTGGTGGCTCTCGAACATTTGAAGACAAAATCTGCTCCGAACTCCGCGTGCATTCACTATATACCAAGAGCAATGACACAAAACACTCCTTTGGGTTTTGTTTATTTTTTGTTTTAAATTTCATTAGGCAAAATCGAAATCATTGTTTAAATTAGGTGACATCAGTTCGACCCTTAGGTTACGAAAAAATAGCGCAGATGATGGGCCCTCTATCCCACAGAATGAAGTCGCATTCTACACTTGATGCGCGCGTAGCTCGAGAATTTTTAAAACATATTTACACCGGTAGATAATAAAAGATATGCTATATGTTGTAATAAAATAAAATAGTGTGTATCTCAATACAACACTGGACTACACTGTTGTAATTTGATTTTCATAATTTCTCCCAAAGTCGAAATTGGAGTCGGTTTCCCTGTCCTATAATAAATAACCTTGATGAAAGTCACAAAGTTCAGTAATCTTTTCGATTTCCACTTCTTTTCACTTTTTCTCTCCTTTCCTTCCCTTTTCTTCCTTTTTTTCTCTTTCCTTCCCCTTTTCCCTTTCCTTTCCCCTTTTCTCTTCCTCTCTCCCCTTTCTTCCCGTTTCTTCTTCCCTTCACTTCGCTTTTTTAGCCCGGTAGTGTGATCTGGCCTTCCCGGTTAAGCCCCCTACGCTACTGTATTTCATTAATAACATCATATACATATTCTGGCTCACCCTTTACCAGTATCATTTTTTCTTTGTATTGAAAATAATAGTGGTAAAAAAAAGGTACGATATAGGGCTTTCAGTAAGAAATCGATCAACCAATCACCAGGTGTTAAACATTGTAAAGGGTGATCAAAATCTAGTATAAACATAATGTAAACAGTGTTTTGCATGGAAGACAAAACACGCTTTATGTCATTATTTAATCCATGTTTGAAATCATAGATGAGAAAACTGAAGAAAATCGATAGCACAAGATTATTCATACAGGGTGATCAAAGTTAATACTTGTACATGTATGTAGATCTATATTAAATCCATATAATAGAAATGTTCAAGTTTACGAAATTTACATGGAAGATTGCAAATTAAACTCAGATTTCAGATGGTAGCTAAAAAATGCTGAAAAGAATTGGGGGCTCCCTCCCCAGAGGATCCGTCAGTGCTCCCCTTCCCCCTTTTGTTGTTGTTGTTTTTGTTGATGTTTTTTTTTTTTGGGGGGGGGGGGGTATACCAACTGTCCAAAAGGTTAAGGACCTTAACAATCTGCCATAGAGTGTGCCGAAACAATACAATTTGATATTACTAAAATGTCATTTTTTTTACCTCTATTTTTCCTACCTCTAATGTTGTTCTTGTCTCTCTGACATCTTTGCATAAGTCATATGGGTGCAGGTTCGTGGTGCGTTATTGTTGGTTGATGAAGAGCTGTGTTCTTGTCTTCTTTCATTGCTATTTCTATTGAGGATATAATGTTCCAGTCGGCGCGACCATTATGTGATGAAAACCTTTCAGTAAAGCAGTTGTTGTTGATTGATTGCTATAATGTGACGAATCCAATTGTTGTCTGCAGTCATCTCGTCATTAGCATTCATTCTGGAATAATAAAGGATTTGTGAATATTGTTTTCAGTCGCATTGTACCAACACATGCCATCATACAATTTAATATAAATGCCATCGACTATGATATAGCTGAAATATATGGCATGACGCCATTTAGATCAAATGCTTTACTAGCCAGCCAATACATGAAAACAAATTTGAAACCAAATTGAAAGTACAAACCCACTTTCCATACTCAGTGTATACATGTCTCATCACTTGATATTTCCATTTATATAATTTGAACGATGTGTCGACCCATCCCTCAAAATATATAATTTTGATATCAATTGATGAGACATCTTATACACTGAGTATAGAAAGTGGGTTTGTACTTTCAGTTTGGTTCCAAATTTGTTTTCATGTATTGGCTGGCTAGTAAAGCATTTGATCTAAATGGCGTCATGCCATATACAAGGCTTCGTTGAGCTCTCTTTTGAAACGAAAACACGAGCATTCCGTTAATTCCAACGATCCTCGCATACCGCCGGGGTAAAAGTATATTATCATGTTTCTCACCAGAATCGTGTTTCACAAATGAATGCCGAGATTGTAAAAACAATACGATACAATATCAGAAACAAAAATCTACTTAGCTTGTAAATCAAGTTGCTGCAGGTCCAAGTTCTGAAGTTCTAGTCCCGGTTCTAGTTCTGATTCTGGTACTATCATGACTATTGTGTGGTTGACAGCTTTTGAGTGACATTAGGTGAAGTCTCGCCGGGGCATGAAAGGATAGAGACCATGGCAGACGGATTTGTTGATTAGTCAGTCTCCCATTAGCATGTGTTCAAGTACAAGGATTTTCTGACATACCCAAAGGGTCCAAGTTCTGAAGTTCAGGTTCTGCTTCTGGTACTGGATGGATGGACAGGACTATATATTGCGTGGTTTACAGCTTTTGACATAGGTGCTGAATTTCCGGGAAATGGCAGATGGATTTGTTTATTGGTCAGACTCCCTTTAGCAAGTGTTCAAGGGTTTCTGACACACCCCAAAAGGTTCATCCATGGAAGGTAATGATAAGAATTCATGTATAGCAGCCATTAGTTTTTGTCGGGCAAGAATGTCTCTGGATGAAACCATTGTCATGATTGCGGGATGAAACAACCGGTTGTTAAGGCCTTTGTTGTGAGTCTGGTTGGTTTTTTCTTGTTCCAAATGAAGATCAGCTGTCAAAATGATGGCCCGTTAGTTTCGCTCACTAGATGTATCTGCTTTGTTTCCATCTGAAAAAATCATATGAATAAATGAAAATCGGTTACAGTACTTTAAAATGGTTTGGATAAACTAACTGTTGGTATAGGGTATAACTAAAAACGTCAACATTTGTCGTTTGGAAAGTGTTGCATGGCAAGAATTGCTCCAAAAAATACCTTAAAATAAATAAAGAATCCTGCAGCTTAGGTAGTGTTTAAATACGTTGGTGGGGAGGGGGCTGTTGGAAAAAATTGAGCCATGGACATCATCTTTTTTTTATCCCCAAAGTAGGGCGTTTTTTCTTGATCCCTTTTAAGGTCCTTAGTAGACACCCCCTCCCCCCCCCCCCCCCCGTTCATGTTCTATAACAGAAACAAAACAACATTGTATATAAACCTATAGACATATAGTCACAATCACTTTTATTATGGTAGGTAAGGTATAGGGTAGGTGTGGGTAATACGGGACCGTAAGGTAATACGGGACCGCATCACTGAAATCTCATCTACAGCCGTCTGGCATTACTAGCACTTTAAAAAGGGCCCTCTATAGTTAGATCAAACCCTTAGTGAATTTCATGACTATTATCAAAGCTACCGGAAGAATTACCATGAGCCAGAAAATCACCACAACCTGTCAATTTAAGGAAAAATGCACCCATATTTTTGGTCTAATATAAAAATGTTTTCATAGAATATGATGGTAAAGAAAAGGAAAGGGGCTTGACCTGAATTCTTGCATTATTAAGCATGTTTCAGGTGTTGGTCCAACATGTATTGTGTGTGTGCTTCGCTAGTACAGTGTACATTGGTGTTATAATGCATTGAATGGGAGCCGTGGGTTCACAATTGGAGAAGGTAATATGGGACAGCCAGCATGACGGTATGCAAATGTCTTAAAGGTCCCTTATTACCCACACCTACCCTACTTTTTGTTAAAATATTTTTAGCAATGTACCTTTTTTGTACCAATGTACTTCGTGCATTATTATCTCTTAAATGGATTAGTGGACCATTATTTATGATTTTTTAACAGTTACTCTTTAAATAAATATGTCAAATAACTTTTCATACCAAAACAATGTCCTCACAACAATGGCCCATGTTACCTTCACTTGTTGGTAAGATGGGACACTTATGATGACGTCAGTATTTGATAATAACAGCCAAACCAAACATAGAATGACTCTGTTTTTTATTACAACTAGCGGCACGCCCGTCCTGCGGACGGGCGTGCCGCACTACGCCGCGTTATGCGTTCTTCAGTAACCGCCTGCCTCCCAAACCTCAATTCTTCATGGTCTCCCTCTCCCCGCCCGCCCGCCCTCCCCCTCCCATCCTTCATCCGCCGTCCCCGCCCCTACCGCCCGCCCCGTGCTTAATACACCTTCAAGGCTAAATTAATCAACTCCAGTAGCGCAGCGTATGTCTCCATATTTGTCTGCCCGCGCGTGTAGTGCTTGTGAGCGTTTATTTTACATGGCGCACTACGCCGCGTTATGCGTTAGGCGCCGAATGCATGGTTGCAGTACGCATGAAGATAAACAAAACAAACACGGCCCGTATCCATGGATTTTCATGGTTTTTTACTCGTATCTCGGTCAATTCTGTACGGTTTTCAGCCATTTATAGCTTATAACACTCACATTATAATTATCCTTTATCAGTGCAAAGTTCACGGCGTTTAGTTGCAAACTGAGAGAGCCTTTTATGGATACATACATACATACTCTCAACATAAGACAAATTATAGTAAGACTAGCGGGACGCCCGTTCTTCGAACGGGCTCCCGCTAGTTAGTAGCCCCTATCAGACAGAACCCCGGTGAAATAACACATAAGTAGCTATACGAAAATTTGTCTCGAAATTGGTAAGAATACATATAATGCATAGGCCTATTTCCTTACCTGAAATTGCCGCCCCCGCACCGTGGTTATCTCAACAGCCAAGGCCTAAACCTTAACCATCTCCCCAAGCTGTATCCCCTGGTTTATACTTTAACCACACTATTTCCTTCCACTTCGTGACTCTCCCTGTTAGTGTTACGCACTTTAGTATCACATTTCTTCATTAACTCCCTGCCTCCCAAACCTCATTACTTCGTGGCCTCCCCTCGCCCGCCCGCCCCGTACTGTGCGATCTAAACCGTCAAGGCCTAAATTAACCAACTCCCGTAGCGTTCTTCAGTAACCCCTTGCCCCCCCCCCCCTCCCCGGGGCCTTCCCCTGCCGTCTCTTGCCCGCCGTCCCCGCCCCGCCCCTACCGCCGTTCCCGCCCGCCCCGTGCTTATAAACCTTCAAGGCCTAAACTAACTAACTCCCGTAGCGCAGCGTATTTCTCCAATATTTGCCCGCTCGCGTGTGTAGGGTGCGTGGGTGGTAGTGCGTGTGAGCGTTTATTTTGCACGGCGCACAACGACGCGTTATGTGTTAGGCGCCGAATGCATGGTTGCAATACGCATGAAGATAAACAAAACAAACACGGCCCGTATCCATGGATTTTCATGGGTTTTTACTCATATCTCGGTCAATTCTGTACGGTTTTCAGCCATTTATAGCTTATAACACTCACATTATAATCATCTTTCATCAGTGCAAAGTTCACGGCGTTTAGACGTAAAATGAGGGAGCCTTTTATGGATACATACATACACCATACGGCAAATTATAGTAAGACTAGCGGGACGCCCGTTCTTCGAACGGGCTCCCGCTAGTAAGTAGCGCCTATCAGACAAAACCCCTGTGAAACAACACATAAGTAGCTATACGAAAATTTGTCTCGAAATTGGTAAGAATACATATAATGCATAGGCCTATTTCCTTACCTGAAATTGCCGCCCCCGCACCGTGGTTATCTCAACACCCAAGGCCTAAACCTTAATCATCTCCCCAAGCTGTATCCCCTAGTGGTTTATACTTTTAACCACACTATTTCCTTCCACTTCGTGACTCTCTTAGTGTTACGCACTTTAGTATCACATTTCTTCATTAACTCCCTGCCTCCCAAACCTCATTACTTCGTGGCCTCCCCTCGCCCGCCCGCCCCGTACTGTGCGATCTAAACCTTCAAGGCCTTAATTAACCAACTCCCGTAGCGTTCTTCAGTAACCCCTTGCCTCCCAAACCTCATTACTTCATGCCGTTTTGAGTTAAAATATAATGCATAGGCCTATTTCCTTACCTGAAATTGAATTTGTCCCGTCATTACCCCCATATCACATACATATCGCCCCGGCCTGCTTCCCCCAGCCCGCCGCCCCACACCGTTCTTATCTCAACACCCAATGCCTAAACCTTAACCAATTCCCCAAGCTGTATCCCCTGTTTTATACATTTAACCACACTATTTCCTTCCACCTCGTGACCCTCCATGTTAGTGTTACGCAATTTAGTATCACATTACTTCATTTCATTAACCCCCTGCATCCCAAACCTTATTACTTCATGGCCTCCCTCGCCCGCCCTGTGCTTATAACCATTCAAGCTCTAAATTAACTAACTCCCGTAGCGTTCTTCAGTAACCCCTTGCCTCCAAAACCTCATTACTTCATGACCTCCCCTCGTCCTCGCCCGCCCTCCCTGCCGTCCCTCGCCCGCCGTCTCCGCCCCTACCGCCGTCCCCGCCCCTACCGCCGTCCCCGCCCCTACCGCCGTCTCCGCCCTACCGCCGTCTCCGCCCCTACCGCCGTTCCCGCCCGCCCCGTGCTTATCACCTTCATCGCCTAAAGTAATCAACTCCCGTAGCGCAGCGTATTATTTTCTCCATATTTGTCCACCCGCGCGTGTAGTGCGTGTGAGCGTTTATTTTACATGGCGCACTACGCCGCGTTATGCGTTAGGCGCTGAATGCATGGTTGCAGTACGCATGAAGATAAACAAAACAAACACGGCCCGTATCCATGGATTTTCATGGTTTTTTACTCATATCTCGGTCAATTCTGTACGGTTTTCAGCCATTTATAGCTTATAACACTCACATTATAATTATCTTTTATCAGTGCAACGTACACGGCGTTTAGACGTAAAATGAGAAAGCCTTTATGGATACATACATACATACATACATACACCATAAGACGAATTATAGTAAGACTAGCGGGACGCCCGTCCTTCGGACGGGCTCTCCCGCTAGGGAGTAGGCCTACCAGATAGAACACCTACAAAATGAAACAACACATATGTGTTGGAAAATTTATAACGAAACACATAGGAATAGAACAATATTTAAAACATTTTTGTTTTAAATCAAAAGGTTTTGTATAATTTTAAAAGTTTTCAAATTTCAATTAAAAAAAATAAAAAAGACCCCCCCCCCCTCCCGCCCGCCCACGCCCGTGCCATATTTAAACTCCAAGGCCTAAACCTTAACCATATCCCGTACCCCACCAGTCACTACCCGCCCTGTCCCCGCCTCCACCCCGCTCCGTGGCATATCCGTTACGCAATTAAGCATCACATTTCTTCATATACCCCTGCCTCTCAAACTACATTACATATCTCAACCCCCAAGGCCGTGCCTCCCAAACCATATTTCTTCATTAGACCCCCTCCACCCCGCCGCCCCCAGCCGTCTCCGCCCCTCCCTGTCCCCCGTCTTCGACCCGCCGCCGTTCCCACCCCGTCCCCGTCTCCGCCCCGCCCCGTGGCTTATCTCAACCCCAAGGCCTAAAACCGTAACCAATTCCCGTGGAGCCGCGTATTTCTCCAATATTTACCCGCCCGCGTGTGTAGGGGTGCGTGGGTGAAGTGCGTGTGAGCGTTTATTTTGCACGGCGCACTACGACGCGTTATGTGTTAGGCGCCGAATGCATGGTTGCAGTACGCATGAAGATAAACAAAACAAACACGGCCCGTATCCATGGATTTTCATGGTTTTTTACTCATATCTCGGTCAATTCTGTACGGTTTTCAGCCATTTATAGCTTATAACACTCACATTATAATCATCTTTTATCAGTGCAATGTTCACGGCGTTTAGTTGCAAACTGAGAGAGCCTTTTATGGATACATACATAGTCACAACATACGGCAAATTATAGTATGATAAAGGTTTATAAAATGTAGATTACAAATAACAAACTTTGCTAATTTGAGTCAGTTATTTTGTATTTTAATTATGCAAAATGTCTTAAAGGTCCCGTATTTCCACACCTACCCTACATAAATCAAGATATATATTATTATGATATATAACACAATTGAAAAGTCAAACAAAATCTGTGTAGGTCTTTTTCTTTATAATCCTACTACCGGACACTCGTGATCGCTGGTACCAAAAAAAACAGTGGCCAGTAGCGTACAGTGGCCAGTAGCGTAGCCAGCGGGGGGGGGGGGGGGGGGGGGGGGGGGGGGGGGTGGCATATTATTCAGGGTGGGGCGAAGGTATATTATTCAAGGTACAATGTATATTATCCCGTGTTTCACTTGTTGGCATCGTGCTAGCATATCATAATGTCCAGTGTTAATGACAGATGAGATTCTAGGACTAGCTGAAATCATGAAATGTACTCGGAGGTCATGATTATCAGGTCTAGTCTTCATAAGGGCGAATAGCCCATGCACTTTTGCACACTACAATTATCAATCTACGGTTCGGTTCACAATGAAGATGGCCGGAGTGGTGTGGCACTAGTCCCAACAGTGACTCCTTAAAGGCATATTATGTGATCTTTTCCAGAGGGCGCCCTCTATTCATTATTTTTTTTAGAAAGTAGATTTTCTTGCAGATTTACATTTCCGATCATAAATCATACATACATTCCAAGTTACAGAGCGATACGATTCCTAATTACCTCAAAATCATGGTTTTAGAGTGAATTTAGAGTGAAAAATATAAAGTGTCCGGATTCGGACAGTTTATTTTCACTCTAAAACCATGATTTTGAAGTAATTAAGAATCGTATCGCCCTGTATCTTGGAATGTATGCATGATTTATGATCAGAAATGTAAATCTGCAAGAAAATCTGCTTTCTATTTTTTTTTCGATGTTGAGGGCGTTCCCTGGAAAGATCACATAATATACCTTTAAAGTGTATCTATTGAGACTAGTGTGGCACTTCAGTAAGCCGACGGATCGGTAAATAAAACAAGCCAATCGGAAGAAACTGGGCGAGAACTAGCTCTGAATCATAGCTCTCTCTCTCCTTCTCTCCCCTTGAGAGCTACGAAATGAATCTCGAGTCAGCATCAGATATTTGGCATTTCAACTTTTCTGTATAGACAGTGTCAAACTTTGGCTTCAGATATCATATATTTAGTGTCCGTAGAATGTATAGATTGGTTAAATCTGAAGGTTAAATAGCTCAACCTATTCCCGCTATATAGTATACAAAAGGGCCGACTGTCTGTGCTAGTTTTCGTAGAGTCAAATACCTATACCTGCTGGTCACAACGATTTTGGTTGCAGGCTTTCAAAATGTACACTTTAATAATTAATCGACCTTAATTTCTTTGTAAAAAAACTTACCAATAAACGCTTCAGGGGATATGTAATTGATACCAAACCTCATTTCGGTGCTTCAATCCACCAGTTTTGCAAAAACATTCAACATAACACTTGATCAACGTGCTAACGCCGGGGCTGATAAGATGAGGTGTTATTAAAATTCCCGCCACTCGGCCACTCTTCAACTGCGCACATTCTGCGCATACAACAATAAATAGCGCACTCTAACGTTCCTCGCGTGCGATTAGGCAATCACTGAAGTTATAGTTATAGTTTATTGTTATAGTTATAGCAAGGAGTTATTATATTAGTTTATTCTCTCCAAATCGCAGCTAAAAGCTAAATTACATGGATATTACATTGGTATAAAAACAACAAATTGCACAAAGAAATGTTTACAAAGATAACATCAAAATTGAACATTAAAAATGCTAAAAAAGATTAAAAGGTATCAAAAATACATGAAGCGAGAACTGTCAATCATTCGTTGGAAATAAATATTCTGACCAACATTACCAATCAAATTCAATCCCCATATCCAGGCCGTCGAAGAGAAAAACATTCCATTCTCCACATTTAAGAATAATAATGTATGTACGAGGGTCATTCAATAAGTTCTACCTCCTCACTCATAACATCGCTAATATGAATGTCAGCCTCATTACATTTGTCATGATTATAGCTCTGAATCATAGCTACACATTTATAGTAAATGCTAATTGATACCTATTTCACTTTTGTTATGATGCAATCAAAGCCAGAGAGAGATTTTGGACAACGGACACGGAAAATTACCCCAAAGATAAATATATGTCTATTTCGTTTTCTCTCCGTATTGTACACTCTTAGAAAAAATGGTTCGTTTAAGAACCCTTTTTTGTCCCGCGGGGAGCACCTTTTGGCCTAAAAGGTTCTAAAAAGAACCTTAGAATGGTTCTTTGAAGAACTTTCAAATTTTAAATAAGACATAAAGGTATATTTACTTTTTTGTTTTTATGTAATATGCAAATTCAAGAGAAATGTAAACAAATTTAGTCCTTTTCAACTGTTAAAAATCATTTCTTCTTGGCTAAAAACATTTTTTACCGTTTTACCAAGAACCATTGAGGGTTCTCCATAATTTTTCCCCAAAAGGTTCTTGAAGCTTGAGGAACCATTTTCTTGGCTAAAGAACCCTTTTAGAACCTTTTTTGGTTCTAAAAGGAACCCAATGAAATTTCTATTTCTTAGAACCATTCTAAGGTTCTTTTTAGAACCTTTTAGGCCAAAAGGTGCTCCCCGCGGGACAAAAAAGGGTTCTTAAACGAACCATTTTTTCTAAGAGTGTATGATTAAGTATAACCGCCCGATTTAAATACTGAAAATAGAAAACAATTGATGATTTCTGAATCTAATGCTATACTATCATGTATAAATCAGATTGTTGGCAGTATTAACCTTTGTAGCTTGCAAATAGTATAATATCAACTCGAATGTATTGACACGCCTTTAGCATACTGGAATACTGATATTCAGTCAAATGTCCGTTGTTACGAGTCAAGCCACAGTGATGCCTCCAATGTTAAATCTTAACATTATAGTAACTTTATCAGTTTTACTTATATGGAACATTTAGAATAGTTAATCAGGTTGTCAGTGATAGAAAAATATATCTTCGAGAGAATTGAAATATATCCATTAAGTCCTGTATAATGAAGATCTCTTAGTTCCGATGAAAACCAAATATGACTATTGCAGCGGTTCTCTAGGGTAGGGTTAGAATTGATGGCTGTCCTGGTCTGGTTCTGGCTAACTAGAGGGAATTTTCCACCAAGAAATCAGTCACTTGTATTGTTTAAAGTCTGTTCAAGAGATATTTGTAATTTAGAACGATTGTAATTGACCGACAGGTACGTTTTGTCTCTTAGAATTGACCAAATGAATGGCACTTACACTCTTAGAAAAAATGGTTCGTTTAAGAACCCTTTTTTGTCCCGCGGGGAGCACCTTTTGGCCTAAAAGGTTCTAAAAAGAACCTTAGAATGGTTCTTTGAAGAACTTTCAAATTTTAAATAAGACCTAAAGGTATATTTACTTTTTTGTTTTTATGTAATATGCAAATTCAAGAGAAATGTAAACAAATTTAATCCTTTTCAACTGTTAAAAATCATTTCTTCTTGGCTAAAAACATTTTTTACCGTTTTACCAAGAACCATTGAGGGTTCTCCATATTTTTTCCCAAAAGGTTCTTGAAGCTTGAGGAACCATTTTCTTGGCTAAAGAACCCTTTTAGAACCTTTTTTGGTTCTAAAAGGAACCCTATAGAAATTCTATAGGGTTCCTTTTAGAACCAAAAAAGGTTCTAAAAGGGTTCTTTAGCCAAGAAAATGGTTCCTCAAGCTTCAAGAACCTTTTGGGAAAAAATATGGAGAACCCTCAATGGTTCTTGGTAAAACGGTAAAAAATGTTTTTAGCCAAGAAGAAATGATTTTTAACAGTTGAAAAGGATTAAATTTGTTTACATTTCTCTTGAATTTGCATATTACATAAAAACAAAAAAGTAAATATACCTTTAGGTCTTATTTAAAATTTGAAAGTTCTTCAAAGAACCATTCTAAGGTTCTTTTTAGAACCTTTTAGGCCAAAAGGTGCTCCCCGCGGGACAAAAAAGGGTTCTTAAACGAACCATTTTTTCTAAGAGTGTAGGAGACATTTGGCTGTTTTTTACCCGTTTCCGTCGCACTAAATAGAAGTTTGGTTTTTCTGCATATCCTGAAAAGTACAATGAATATTCAGATCAATCTACTATGATTTTGTAGCTGAGATTCAGGGCTTTAATTGTGGAATATTTCATACAATCATACGACTGGCTTGTATAATAGCATGGTAGGAGGTAGAACTTATTGAATGACCCTCGTATAATATTTGACAATATGACGTGATTGAAGTAGTTAAAAGTGTGTAAAAAAGTTGTTCACAACAGCATTTTGTTGTCAATGCTTCTAAAAGCAGTGACTTTTGACACAATTCCCAACTAAATGTTATAACAATATAAGTCTAATTATTGGGCTCTATCATGTCTTTGATGAGAGTGTGATGAGATATGATGTTAGGTTGTGATGTAAGTGTGATGTGAGAGTGATGTGAAGTGAATGTGATGCGATATGTGTATGGTGATATATGATATGATGAGAGTGTGATGAGATATGATGTGAGGTGGTGCACGCAGGGCTGTCAACTTTTGGATTTGCTGGGAGGGAGAGATACAGACTCAAAAAAAAAATTCGTAAAACATGCACATTTTTTTTCCCGTCAGCAGCTGAAATCCTGATAAGTGGGGGTGGGGGGGGGGGGGGGGGGGGGGCTAGCGGTGATGAGCGGTGATGTTTTTGCATGGTCAAAATCGTAAATGTACCGACGGAAGCTACACAGAAAGAAAAAAAGTGAGTCATCATCGAAAAATGAGTCATTCTGTCCATGTAGTGACACACTATGGCTCAAGTTGAGTCATTTTGTCCGTGTAGTGACTCATTTTACGATGATGACTCACTTTTTTCTTTCTGTGATAGTATAAGGGTGTTGATACACATTTTAATTGAGGTAATTTTGTTGAGACGGGAGATTTTATATGCTATGCGGGAGTGCGGGAGAAAGAGTGTCTATGCGGGAGACTCCCGCCTAATGCGGGAGAGTTGACAGCCCTGCACGTGATGTAATGTGAGAGTGATGTGAAGTGAGCGATGTGTAGTGTGATGTGAGTATGATATGATTTGATGACAATGTGATGTGAGTGTGATGAGATATGATGTTAGGTGGTGTGATGTGTGATGTGATTTGCATTGTGATATATGATGTGAGTTTATGTGCGATGACATGTGGGATGTGATGTGCTGTGATTTGATGCGATGTGATGCGATGTTCGATGTAATGTGATGTGCCATGTGATGTGATGTAATATAAGATGTGATTTCGTTATTTGTGGTATGATGTGATGAGATATGATGTGGTGACTATGATGTGATGTGATGCGAGGCGAGGCGATACAATGTGATTTGATGTGATATGTGATAAAACTTAATTTGATGTGATGCGATGTGATGTGCTGTGATGAGATGTGGTGTAGTGTGATGCGATGTGATGTGGTGTGATGTGATGTGAGGTGATTGTGATGATATGTTATGTGTTTTTATTTAGGCCCGCCCTATGTGATGTAAGTGTGATGTGATGTTATATTCGTATGTGATTGGCTGTGATATCAATTGGTATGAGATGCACAGGGGTGATGAGGTACTTATAACATTGGTTTTTATTTAAAACAAAATGTGAAAAGGTAGTCTACATTTGAAAGATGAAAAGTGAATAAGGGACTGTTCATTATTTTCACTGGCCCGGAGCAAATAGCGCAAAGGTGAAGGAAAGTGTATGCGGAGTGTATGCCCCCTCCCCCGGCCCCTTCACAACTTCACAAAACCGTATGAACCCATATATTTACTAAATTACACCAAACAACTATAGGCAATTTGAAGGACAGTTTTAAGCGCGAGAGTAATGCGGTGTGTGGTCCAGGGAGGGCCCGATGATTTAGGGCCCCTAGTGGGGGGTCCCCCAGAAGCTCATTGGATTTACCAAATGCTAAAATACAGCCTCGGAAATTAGGCCAAAATTCGATCATTTTCATTGAGTTGTGTGGGGGTCTAGGAAGTACCATAATATTAATAACACAAGTTGGCCACGTTTTGTAACACCATCAAAATGCATAAATGATTCTGTTTTGAATACTCTGGGTGAACAACGCACCATTTTATTTTCAGGGGGGCATGGAAGTTGATGTCGGGCAGAATTTATTTATTTTTTCGCCACCGAAGTAGGCGACAATTTTTGTTTCGCCACCTTTGGCGGCAATTTTTTTAAACATTTTTAGGCAAAGGCGGCAAACTTCTTTTTTTTTTAGGTTTTACTGTTTTTCTTTGCATTGAGTTGGGCCTTTTGGGTGAGTCATCTTTTTTTTTTTACTTAGCAGTGGGTCATCTTCTTTTTTTTTCCCTGGTTGGTGGGCAAAGTTTTGTTTTTTTCCTGGATAGTGGGATAATTATTTTTATTTTTTAAACTTCCACCCCCCCCCCCCCTGAGTATCTAATGGTGTGTTTCAATACACTTTATCCTGAAACATTTCTGTGGGTCATTTTTTTTTGGGGGGGTGCAAACGGGGGGGCAAGAAGAAAAAAATCTGTGGGGGATTTTTTTTTTGTGTGTGGGGTAAAGATGCGCGCGAAGCGCGCAAAAATTTGCCTTTTAATGTCGAAATTGCCTGAAATGAGCTTAATTTCATCTACGAGGGTCATTCAATAAGTTCTACCTCCTACCTCATAACTTTATTATTATATGAGCCAGTCTTATCAAATATCACACGATTGTAGCTTGGAACCTCAGCTACAAATCCAATGTAAATTGATCTGAGTATTGGTTGTACTTTTCCGGACATGCAGTGAGAACCAAACCTCGATTTAGTGTGACGGAAACGGATGAAAAACAGCAAAATATCGCCGAAGGGCTTTTCAATTGGCCCATTGTAAGTGGCAAAACATACCTATCGGTCAATTACAACCGTTCTAAATGTCAGATATCTCTTTAACAGACTGTAAACAATAAAGTTGACTGATTGGTTCTGAAAAAATATGCCCTCTGATCTAGAGAACCCTGTAAAAGTCATATTTGACTTTCATGATAACTAAGCGATCTTCAATATATCGAGCTAAATGGAGGGATTTTAAGTCTGTCAAAGCGATAATTTTCTATCATTGACTACCTATTGACTATTCTGAAGGTTGCACATTAGTAAAACTTATAAAGTGACTATTATGGTAAAGATTTAACATTCGAGGCATTATTAATTGTGGCTTAAGTTGTAACAACGAAAATTTGACTGATGACAGTATTATGGTATGCCAAAGGCATAGCAATACATTTTAGTTGACAGTACACTATTTGCAAGCCTACAAGAATTAATATTGTTTACAATCTTATCTATACATGATAATACTGTAATATATTCAGATATCATTCATTCATTTCCATTTTCAGTATTTAAACCATGCTCTTATATCTTACCATTCAATACGAAAAAACACCCGAAAAAACATGTGTATATTTTTAAGGTAATTTTCTGTGTCCGTTGTCCAAAATCTCTCTCTGGCTTTAACCGCGTCATATCAATAGTAAAACATATTTCAATGATCATTTACTACATATTTGTAGCTATGATTCAGAGCTATAATCGTGACAAATGTCGTGAGGTTGACATTAATATTAGCGATGTTATGAGGGAGGAGGTAGAACTTATTGAATGACCCTCGTATTCATAGGCATTTTAGAGCATTTTAAAACTTGGTGACAAGTGCGCGCAAAGCTCGCGAACATTTGGCCATTTAATGTAGAAATTGCCTAAATTGAGCTTAATGTTATCTAAAATAGTCAACATTTTGATTCTGACTGGGGGGGGGGGGCAATGTGGAGGGGGGGGGGGGGCAATGGGGGGGGGGGGGGGGCAAGGTTCGTGATTGGGGGAATTTTTGTTGTTGTAATGTTCCTTTTTTGTGTGTGAAAACGCCCCCCCCCCCCTTCCCAATTTTTCGGAAAACGCCTCCTTTCCCATTGTGTAAAGCATTTTGTTGGGCCGTTTTGGACTAAAATATGTCCTACCCCCCCCCCCCCCCCCCCACCCCCCCGCTCTCAAAATTTTCTGATATGACTAAAAAAATTGTTGGGGCAACCTTTTACGATTTTTTTTTGTACCAATGTACCTTTTCCAGAAAATACGCCCCCCCCCTAAAAAATCCCGCTTACGGGCCTGGTCACATTTCTCCAAAATGGATGTTCTCCGAAAAGTGACACATTTCAACAATACAGGGAAGTAATTGACGTGAATGGTGGACACTATAAAATTGGCTAGTACTGCATGAAAAAAATAATTTTATTTTTTACTTCAAATAAGGAACCGCTAAATAAAGAAAATACTTTCTTGAAAGTAAAACATTTGAAATGAATTTTTAAAAAGCACTGAAGACGTTTTTGTATTGAACTTTCTTGCATACGATTTTGAAAAGTGTAACTTTTTCTGAAAACATATTTTGGGGAAATGTAATTGTTTTGGAAAATTGACCATGATATTGAAAAGGGAACATTTTCTATGGGTAGCCAAAGCGTTTTCCCTCTTCAGAAACGTTTCAACTTCTCAAAACGTCCAATACGGAGGTGTAATGGAGCTAGCTATAGCTATGCAAACAAGGCGTCCGTATAGTATTTTGGGTAAAATGGGTTCTGACCACGCTCTATTCAAATCTCTGTATTGCAAAAAGCTTACATTGGATTGGTCTCCGAATTTATTCAATTAAGGTCAGGTATATTTTGTTTAATATCCTTAAATATAAACTATCCATGATTCCTACTCGTTAGTAAGCTCGCAAACTTTTGAAAACCCAGTTTTTTTTGGGACACGCTGTATACGACGGTCTGTGTCTACGCCGTTCTGGTCTTTTATTGCATGCGTACATCATCGTCGTATGCCGTCATTCGCGGACAAAGCAAAACCAGGAAGCAGCATCTTGACAGAGCACAAAACATTCAAGCAGTGATTGTAAGTGTTTAAATTAATGGGATTAGGTCAATATAGGTTTTCAATATGTTAATTCAATTGACTTACCTATGCGTAATACCTATGCGTAATGACTTTTTAGATTTTATTTGATTATGTTGAGCAAAATATCCATTTAAAAAAAAATGAATGGAAGCTTAAATTATTATAAATTGAAATTCATGAATTATATAAGCTTCCAATCATAAACATTATGATAAAAGTTATTCTTTACTTTAGTTTACGGTAATCTACCCTAAAGCCTATTATTAAAGGCGTAGAATGGGGATACTTTGACGTTGACCCTTGAATGGGTAACTTTGGTAAACCAAAAAAAGAAGAAGTTTATTTGTCAAATTTTGAGAACAAACAGTTTAATAGTGACATTTTTTAAATTTGATGTATATACTTACGTTACGAGGCAATGTCTTGCTAGACGTCCCGTAACTCAAGTGCACATGCTCAAACCAATTAAAATATGTAACAGCTATCACGGTTTATTCCGTACGGGACGTGAGGCAAGATATAGCCCGTTACGACAATATCATCATCAATTTGACGCACATTAAGTTGTAAGGCGATGGCGCTCAAGTCGTCTAGGAATTGAGCTTGATATGTGCGGCGAAGTGCGCCACCGTGCGGTAGGGTTCAGTTGCCTGGTTTTTCGGGTGCAGGAACACAGCAAGTGGCAGGTCTGGCCTCCGGAGATGGCACACAAGACGACGTCTGTTACAGGTCAGTGTCAGAGTCGCGGGCACAATCAATGCATGGGCGTACATTATTATTATTTATTATTTATTATCTTTACCCAGGGTTGCCCGAATCAGCTGGCCGCTGTTCTTACATGTTCTCGTTTGAGAGCCGCTCCGGGTAGTGCATGTCAAGACAGTAGCGCATCAGGGCACGGTGAGATGCGACTGCCCAATGTTTCTGTAACAACAATATATACCCATACCGACGTGAAAAACTGCAATTTTCCAACTAATTTGCCAATCTTCCTTTCTCCTTTCTGTCCATTTCCCTTTTCCCTTTCCCCTTTCTTTCACTTTTGTCTCCTCTTCTCCTTTCCCTTCCTTTGCCTTCCCGATTTTCCCGGTCTATTTTTTTCCGGGGGGGGGGGGGGGGGGGGGCTGCCTCCCCTTGCACCCCCTGGCTACGCTATTGGAGCAGAGCTAGAAAAGGATTGGCCACTCGTACATGATACATTATTAATGGCCTAAACTTAAAGGTAGATGACCCGATCACATTTTCGTAACACAGAATTATTTCAAACATACAGAGATTTTCATATCATATGAAAGCTCGTATTTTTCGCATCATCATACTGAAATTTGGCGGCCTAAATCTGTATAATTACGGAGAAATCGATGAAATAACGTCGAATTACCGGGAATGGTGGTAACGCGATTGGGGTCGACCTAGGGGATTTCAAGCGACAGCGTACCTACTTTTGGATCAATAACTATCGATCACGTTTAGCACGCCTAAGTTGGTGTAAATCGTGAATACTAAGTACGCTGTCGCCTGAAATGCCCCAGGTCCAGTGTTTTTTGCAATGTTGCCAGACAAATCGTGTTGGCGCCCAACCCAATGATCTATAAGTCGTGGACATAGACAGTCTGTGGTTTTATTAATATAATATATGCAAGGTCTGTTTGTTTGAATACTAGGTACGTTGTCGCCTGAAATCCCCCAGGTCTAGTGTTTTTTGCAATGTTGCTAGATGAATCGTGTTGGCGCCTAATGATCTATATTAAGTCGTGGACATTATGTACATGCAGTCTGAGGTTTTATTAATATGCACGGTCTGTCTTATCATCTGTGGTTTGTTTGGAATTCTGATTATCGGGGGTGGGGGGTCAACTATAATACTGCAGTTGCGTATATGGGGTGGCAGGCTTTCTGGCAGGGGGTTCACCCCTTCTTCCCCACGAGTAATAGTGTGGTTATACATTATAATGTTTGGCTAACACGCGATACGCGAATATATCAAGGTTATAGGGTTGTCCCACGTTTCAGAGGTATTTTTTATGTGCTTAAAACTTCCAATAAAGACTAAGGGTGTCCATGTTTTTACAAATTCTTTTGATATAACATTTGAAAGGGGGTGAAGTATTTGGTATTCTCGGTTTTTTATGCGTGCACAATTTCGGAGAGAAACGTAAAATTATCATTAAGAGGGTGCAAAGATGACGCATACTTGATTATATATTTGACTTGACTGTCCTCCCCGCCCCCCCCCCCCCCTCCCCCACCCCGTCCCCCCGTGACGTGACGTGACGTGTGCTATTTTGTTCTTCTTTTACCTTGTTTGTTTGCACGCGCACGCTGTTACAAGTGACGTAAACGAATTATTACACAGTTTACACTCGATGGGCGTGAAAAGAGTCAAGAGTCAACCGGCAACATCTGTAACTTTACATTGATGACTGACATGAAACAGAAACGGGAATCTTTGTCCATGAAATCCAACGTTATGGGCCTATAATAATATATAATGTGGGTAAACCATAATGTGTTCTTCCCGATTTTTGTCAACAATATTATGAACTGTTTGTTTGGGGTATGAGTTTATGCATTGAACCTTTTGTTGAAAGAATCCAAAAGTCAACGAATAAAAAAAACACCAGTCTGTACAATAAGATAATACTTTGAACCTGAATGAGATCCAGTTAAGTCGTTAGTCTAAAAGAAACCACAAATGGTCAAATAAAATTGACAGTGAATAGACAAACTAAACAACTTTTCATATTGTTAGTGGCGTCACACATGTATGTAAACGTCGTGTGCCGTCATATAGACAATGTATACTCTTGTTGTCGGGAGAGGAGGGGGGGGGGGGGGGTACCCAATTTATTCTTTGACGGGTGTACACGCAATGTTTTGGCCAGGTGTTTTGTCCCGTGTTTGTGACTTTTTGCTCAGTGATGATGCAGTTAGCAAAAGGTTCAGTTTCACTGGGCAATGCATTTAAAATACGAAGACCATTTCTACCATGGGGCCCCACCCCCAGCCACGAACCGTCACCCCACTCAACCAGTCCGGTATTAGCCAAACCCACTTTCTCCCCCCCCCCCCCAAAAAAAAAGAAGAAAAAAAAAAGAAGAAGAAATAAATGAATAAAACAAATTCTTTCTACGTCTACGTTTATACGTATTGTATTGGTCTTTAAAATACCTAAAATTCAGACCGATTTAAGTTTATTTTTTATAGCCACAAAAGCCAGATTTCTACAAGTCTGTACTCAGTCTATTACCAAGCACTTCAAAACTGGCAACTTGGTATGAAGGGCGCTCGCTCCGCCAAGGCCTCGCTCGCGCCTGCTGCTAATTGGGCGAGCCAACCCGAGCGGCCAACCAGCAACACTGTTTTTGCTAGTTACACTGTTGTGATATAGGCTAACGTCCGATAACCGGGGTTATAACGTCGATTTATTACTATAAAAAACTTAATTCTACGCCAGACGGTATGAAATTATACCCGTTTGACATCACATTGTCAATGTACAGTCCCCTATACTGTTATGAAGGTAGCTGACATGATAGCTCACGCTTAAAGCAACTACCGTTAACTCGTGCCAATTATCAGTAAACTGAATGGTTACTTTATTGGTAAAATTAGCATATGAAAAGTAGGTACGCTGTCGCTTGAAATACCCCAGCTCGAGTCTTTTGGCGGTGGTAACCACCGATATAGTTTGTGTACTACTCAATGGGTACAGTTCACAGCATCTTGTGCGTCTAAAATAAGAACCATTAGAGCTATGCAACTCAAACTTTGGAACACGACTTTTTTAAGGATGACCTTTCATGTAGAATAGAAAACTTCAAGTTGAAAATTGGAACATCTACCTTTAAGTGCCATCCTTACACTTGTATGCTTTTCGTATGCTTTTCAGTTTATCAAATTGTTGCATTGTGGGAATGCTTGCGATGTCCAATTCACTCCCCCAACGGCTCGTGAACAGCGGACAATGCCAAAATCAGCACGCGTGCATTAATTTTGTTGAAAACAAAATAACTTTTATGATTTCTTTCTTCACATTTATATAGAAGAATTGTTATTAAATGGAACTGTAAGCTGCCCAATGTTTTTTTTTAAAAAAATCGCTGATGAAGTCTACTTTCTGTAAGGCCTAAAAAAAAGAAAGGTTTGATTGGCGTAACATAGAAGAAAAAAAATAGGGTAGGTAGGTCGGATTTTTAAAAAAATTTAAATCTATAAAATGTCTATGACATTTTATATACCAGCACACATATACCATACAGACATAAACAAATGGCACAAATACACATTTTCACTGGTGATTTTCTTTTTCTCACACACACAAAAAAAATGGGGAAAAAAAATGGAAAAAAAATGAAAAAAATGAAAAAAACGAAGAAAAAAAAGGTTTAGGGTCGGCGGTAAAAATAGGGTCGGTCTGGTTACGCCAATCAAACTTTTTTTTTTTAAGGCCTAACTGCGATCTCACTATCTCGAGTTAAAACGTGACTATTTCAGTCAGGTGAGAAGATGAGACAAGGTTTCCATATGTATTGATGCAATTAGCGTAATAATTACATGTAGGGTCTTTAATTTGGGAGGGGGCATGTGGGGGAACAGACCTGTGATCAGGAGGGCATAACCGACTTTTTTTGTATATTATATCGTCGCTGTTCTGACATACTGGCACATCTCTTTACTTATTTCGGTTGTGATGTGCCGGTATGTCAGAACAGCGACGATTATGTAAGAGTTTGTCATTTCATGGGGGGGGGGGGGGGGGGGAGCATCAACCCTGCCCCCCTCTACTAGTTACTCCCCTGTATTGATGCAATTTTATTATTGATATGTATAAATTGGGAATTACGAAAAGATTAACAAAACATTGATATCATAGAATGACCTATAGAAAAAAGGCATCCTCGATTTAGACGACAAGGCCGAAAAAATGCAACTCATGTTTGCAGCAAATTCCTCCTTGTTCTGAGCACCCACTGACCCTGCCCAATTATGGTTGGAGTTGGGGTACAGTATATATCCATAAATAATTCCAGTATTTATCGCAAAAACACACTTGTTGACAGAATTTGAGAAAAATAATCATTGAACCATTACCACTTTGGTCTTTGTTATATCATGGACTTTTATCAGTCTGATAAGTCCATGGTTATATGCTTCCATTAGAGTGTAAACAGGAAATCAGACACTTTGACAAACGACCTTCCTTTATAATAACCATTGTAATTGTCTATCCCTGTATATTCAGTCTGATTTCTAGCCTGACATAAAGGCACAGTTCAGTGACCCCTATCCAGAAGTGTATACTGTGCTAAGACCTTTGGTTTCTGGATGGACATTATAGTATAATTAGGGTTGGAAAAAGTTATTGTGTTTTATACACATGTGGTATATTTGGGAACGTTGCCATTGCAGATGAGAGTGAAGGGACTTGTATGGTTCATTAAAAAGAAAACAATGATTGGTATGGGGGTATTATTTAGGCTGTTTAAAGAAATCGGACTTTCTATGGTGTATTGGTAAGGTTTGCATGATTATTTGCTGTTGGTGTTTGTATATTATTTTTTAGGGTTTGTTTGTTGGGGTGGTTGTTTATTTGTTGGGGTATTTGTTTGTGTGTGTGTTTATTTTTCATTAATTTTTATATGTGTTTATTTTTTGTTGCTTGTTTTGTTTATAATTTGTTTGCTTGTTTTGTTTTTCAGTGCAAAACATTACAGTGTCATAACAGGACTGATCTGAGAACACAGCCTGGGTATCTGATCCAGAAATAAGGTATGGATCTAGTATTAACCCTAACCCTCTTACTACGATGCAGTGTGCTTGTGTCACCCGGCGTGGCAGTTTTTTCGATGAAATAATGGCCCCAGGCTATATACTTGGCGAAGTAAACTGAGCCAAGTATGGTTGACCCCCGTGGCCTAGCGGTAGATCGCTCGCCTCTGAACCCAGAGGGCCGGGGTTCGAGTCCCGGGGGTGTGGGGGCCTTTTTCCCATCATTTTTTGGCCGTAAAAAGAATTTCTTTACCTTTAAGGCTGTTTTCCCTAATGTGGCACACATCTTTAGACTAGTACTGTATAAGGGGTGCTTCATTAAAAAAGGGATGCTTTCTTTAGAGACCTTCCATTTTCCAAAAACGGGGGTAGGGGGTGTCTTACACAAAAAAGGTACATTAGTATGCAAAAAAGGAACATTGGTACACAAAAAAGGTATATTGTCAAATTTGGAGGGGAGGGGGGCACCCCCACTGGTTACGGACCTGATAATCATTATGGCAATAATGATTTTGTATTGTTTTATATCTCCCAGGAGCAAGCACTTAAAACCACCAGATCTCTAATAATTATACCAGTGCACATGATCTGATGTAACAGAGCTGATATTTCATGATGGCAAAGTATGTAATAGGAGTTGATGTAGGAGGAACCAACACAGATGCTGTGTGTCTCAATGGTAACGATGTGGTGGAATTCTCCAAGGTGCCAACGACTGCTGATGTCACTACAGGTGTTAAGAATGCATTGCAGGATCTCTTGGGGAAGCTGAAAGAGGAAGGTAGGAGTAACATATACTGCAGAAACTCTGCAAGAAGAGAACAGACTCATTTGGGTTGTTTAACCCTAAGTCCCCGGGCGTGTTTTTGTGAATTAAACTATCAGGGGAGAAAAACGGGTTAAATTTAAGGGGGGAGGTCCGTCTCTGATAGGGATTGAACCAGGGCCGCGTGCGAAAAGTCAGAGACTCGTGCGATCGGTGGGGGTCGGGTCGAGGGATTTTGGGAGATTGTAGAATTTGAAACCTTGGGGTTGTCATTTTAGATATCCCCTTTTTAAGGGTTATATAAACTTTATAATGACACTCCTTATTTCCGTTTCACTCTAACAAACACACATACTGATAAAACCCCAGAGGGGTGGGGTGGGGTTACCTTAGACATGGGTTCTGGTTTCATGAGAAATCTGTAGACATGACCGGTCTTGGATATTAACTTTGTAATCCTTAGACAAACAATAAGGGATAAAACGTGCCTATATTTTGAGAAAACTAATCCTTAGATATTGGTACATTTTACCTGTCCAAGGTAAAATGACCCTTAGGCAAAAAAGAAAAAGAATGTTGTCCTCGACCACCCGCTCGTCAGATTTAGGGCCGCTCCAAGATTTTTTTCAATTTTTTAAAAACAAAATTCAGAATTTTTTTCTTCAGATTTTTTTTAATAGCAATTTACATGGCATTGAATATTAAATTAAGTGTTTATTACATATATGTGCGACTCTTAGAGTGATTTCATCTTCTTATTGGCTGAACTTTGAGCTTCCGCTGGTATAAGAAAATTGTTTAACAAAATTAAAAAAAAAAAAAATCTGCCTGCCCGCCCCCTCCTCTCTAATAGTTGTGGAGGACAACATTACTTCTTTTTTTGTGCCTTATAATTGGTAGGGGTTTCAACCCTGGAATCTCAACCTTTTTAGGAATAAACTATCTCCCATAAACCTTCAGACCTCCCCCCCTCTACTTCACCAGAGTACTTATGACCACTCCCTCTTGAATAAATAAATGAACCTATACACCAATCCTCAGAAGAGTTTACATGAGAGCTGCATGCGATTCAACTGGCTTATATTTCAGTTGGCAAAAATTGAATCCAGCAAAAAGTCATATTTCTTGTTAAATTTCAGAATACCTATGTGTGTGTGTGCTTATTTGTAGGTATTGTTGAATAGTGACCCAAATTTAAATCACTGCATGAGTATAATTGGGATTTGGATCACTGACCCACACATTGCCAAGGTTAATACAGCGCATGGGATTTGGACGTATTGTTGAATAGTGACCCAAATTTAAATCACTAATAATAATACAGTGCATGGGATTTGGATCACTGACCCACGCATTGCCAAGGTTAATACAGCGCATGGGATTTGGACGTATTGTTGAATAATGACCCAAATTTAAATCACTGAGCTAATACACATTGCATGGGATTTGGAACACTGACCACACAGGTTAAAGGTAGATGACCCGATCACATTTTCGTAACACAGAATTATTTCAAACATACAGAGATTTTCATATCATATGAAAGCTCGTATTTTTCTCATCATCATACTGAAATTTGACGGCCTAAATCGGTATAATTACGGAGAAATCGATGAAATAACGTCGAATTACCGCGAATGGTGGTAACCACCGATATAGTTTGTGTACTACTCAATGGGTACAGTTCACAGCATCTCGTGCGTCTAAAATAAGAACCATTAGAGCTATGCAACTCAAACTTTGGAACACGACTTTTTTAAGGATGACCTTTCATGTAGAATAGAAAACTTCAAGTTGAAAATCGGAATGTGATCGGGTCATCTACCTTTAAGTCTTCTGTTATAGAAGAATAGACGGCAGGATTTGGATCAATTCAAAGTGCAATTCCAAGCCCCTCTATAGGGATAATAGATATTTTCTGGAATAGAAATAAGGGTGTAGATCATTATAACTTATAGTAATTATAGAAAATTGCTGAGTCGCAATATAAAAAAGAAATATGAGGAATAATGCACTCGCATTTTGGCTGCTTCATGACCCATTTCTGCACCATGAACTATACCACTTGACTATGTTACATGGGGGAAAAGGTCATTGTGTAAGCATGCGTAATCACAGATACCCCTAACAATTATTTCTCCCGAAGCCCAATATACACCCTCATGAGTTTGCACTATTTTCCCGGAACGAACCATGTTGTATTTGTTTTATTACACCTCAAACATATTTCATTGTCAAAACTAAATTGAAAATTGAAAAAGCTTACGGTGTTCTGCATGCCGTAAAGGCCTAACACGTAGCGATGGACTCGTCCTCTGGCAGGAACAATATGTCAATGCAGCATCTTAGTTATCCAAAAGAACCTCCAAATCTGAGTCTGTTAGTTGCGCAAATATCGTCGGCAGATGATAGCAGACGCCGCCATTTTTGTTGTTGTCAACAAATTCGCAGAGCAGATTTTCAACCTTGCACTTGGCGTCGCCGTTCAATATTTAAGCGTTCTTGTATTGTTTCGGGGGACTATGTTGAGGGAAGTTTCCCGCACTCTTGATAGTAGTGTAATAAAAACCCTTTAAAGGGGAAGTGCTAGTACAAATGAAAGACTTTGATATTTTTTAGGAAAGCATTTGGTAGAATAATGACATGTAATTGGGTAATCAGTATTGGCACAAGAGCAGGCAGTGAACGTATTGGCAAATTTGGGCATGATATCAAGTAATGAATATGAAGACAAATTTGCAGTAGTTGTCCGTATTGTATATATGTGAAAATCAGACACAATTAGTCAAGATATCAACATTGAGCTTGTATTTGATTATTGTAGTAGAGATCTTCCGCTTAACAATGGTACTCTTTTTTTAAGCGGAGTTATATAATTTTTCAGTTATAGTCTTTATGAAAACTCCAAACTGAGATATCATCCTTTAAAGATGTACTTATAATGTACTAACGATGTACTTTTATTTGTATTTTTTTATTTTTTTATTTTTTGGTTTGAATTTTTAATCTGAAACTTTCACATTAATGTTATAAACACTCTGAAAATTAATTATTTACAAGAATCACCTCCAATTAGGGTTTGGGCTGTACTCTTTTTTTAAGCGGAGTTATATAATTTTTCAGTTATAGTCTTTATGAAAACTCCAAACTGAGATATCATCCTTTAAAGATGTACTTATAATGTACTAACGATGTACTTTTATTTGTATTTTTTTATTTTTTGGTTTGAATTTTTAATCTGAAACTTTCACATTAATGTTATAAACACTCTGAAAATTAATTATTTACAAGAATCACCTCCAAAAAATTGTTATATTGGCGTAACGGGCTGAACAAAAATAGGGTAGGTAGGTAGGGATTTTTATTTTTATTTTTATTTTTTTTAGCAGCTGTTTTTGAACAATGTTAACCGAGTTTAAACATTCCCTATTGTTTGTTAGAAGTACCCCTCAGTACAAGTCTATATACAAATAAAACACAATAAACCATATTTTCGGAAGGAATTTCCGTTTATTCGAGGAGCACCGTCGTATTTCGTTCGAGAAAAAACATTTATTTTTTTCATTTTTTTATTTTTTAGGGTCGGTCGGTTGGGTTTTTTTTGTTTTTTTTCACTGAAAAAAAAAAAAAAAAGTGTAGGGTCGGGCGTATTTTTAGGGTCGGGCGGGTTACGCCAATATAACAACAACAAAATGTTGGCCTTAGGGTTTGGGCTATTACTCAGTTTGGAGCTCTGCCCAATTCGTAAATTAAAAAGAAATTTGGAAGAAATGAAACAATCATTTGATCTTGTTGTGTGCATTCATTGGCGGCGTAGCTACAGGTAACCCACCAAGGGTCATTCGGGGGGGGGGGGGGGGGGGGGGGGGGCGGTGCAATTAACAATTCAGGGGAGTTAAAGGGTTTTATATATACTTATCTCCAATTTCATGGCGTTTCTCGTCGTGGGGAATCAATACCAATCCTAATCACCTAAAGGCTTTGTCCCAGGACCTACCGGGCCGGGGCCCTTGTGTAATGTGGGCCCTGGACCCCACGCCACTCTCGTGCCCCCGGGATGACAAGCCTCCTGGCTACGCCCATATGTCGCAAACAATTGACTTCAAAACTCATAAAACGACCGCCAATTTTGTATTTATTTCATTAAGCCTACCAAAGAATGGAAATTAACTACCCAGTATGATTTGTTTGTGCAGTTAGTATAAACGATATCTCCATCTTTGGCAAACACGAGAGTAAACATTTTATAGGCTTTATTGGTATAAGTGTTGTAAAAATCAACACAGATTGTCAGAGGTATATTTGCTCAATAGTGAATTAAAAAGTACAATAGTTTTTAAACGGCTTTCGTTGAATAACAAAATAACAGACATAAGGGACACTTTCTATGCGGCTAGTTTTACCAGAGTGATATTACCTATTACACCTCCCTGGTTTTGCCATATAAAAAAGATTTTGCAAAAACCTTTACTAAACTTTCAAAGTCTTATCTCAAGAATAACTGACCTAATACTAGACGTGCTTGTACTTATGTTAATTAATTTCTCATGGTGATTCGAAATATATGATGATGAAAGCCAATAAATTAAATACGTTTGTGAAACATTTTGTGAATTGTATTTTGCGTGTGCATAACCGCGCGCATGGACAGCGTTAATCTATTCTATATTTGCCTAAAATTCTCAGTTTGCTTCCCCCCTCCATTTCTTTACATTGCCACAAGCTAGTGGATATTTATCGCTTTGTTTACCTATCGGAGTAAATATACTTTACACAGGCTAGGCAAACAACTGCGGACATCATCTCAAAATTTCACCCCGGGCGCTAAACAACTGAACACATCTCTCGTCCAATCAAAGCCATGGACATAGATGGATTAGGCGGCGCTTGTAAGTGACCCTGATGCAATACACATAGCATCCAAGCGTCACACTTCTCGATCAACCAATATGCCCGTATGAGAGTGTCATTTGGCTGGACCCGTTCGATAATTATACCGATTTGGTCACGGTTTCCTGAACCAAGTGACTCGAAGTCATCGCGTACTTGGAATATTGATTTTGAATTCAGGCTATAAGAGCTAGCTATCGTGATAGCTAGCACAAAAACAAACATGCATTCGGCAGGCTTTTTTATTTATCCTACTTGGTTAAAAATGAACCAATCAAGAGGATACCCTAAAAAATATGTATGAGGTGTAATAAATACTATTATTCCCCATACAGGTACTGTATGCAGGGTTAACATTGGTACTACTCACTTTGTAAACGCTGTAATCCAGCGTCAGCATCTTACACCAGTGGCTGTGGTCAGACTCTGTGGCACCGCAACTCAAGCACTCAAACCATTTGTAGACTTCCCTGAGGATTTGAAACAGGTATGTCTGTAGTAGAGTCTGGTCAGACTCTGTGGCACCGCAACTCAGGCACTCAAACCATTTGCAGACTTTCTTCAGGATTTGTAGTAGAGCCATGCGGTGCAAGATTTTGTTCACCCCGATCTTGGACATAGTTTTTTCCCCTGTAACTTTGAGTAAAAAATGCCCAAATCGTTGATTATGATGTAAAGACACTAAGTTTGGGACAAATTTCTCATTTTTTAACCTAATCTAATATTTTTTTGCAGTTTTGACCAAAAAGTGAAAATAAAGTGAAAACAAATAGACACTTTTTTGTTGCACTTTTTAGTCAAAATTTCAAAAAATATTAGATTAGGTTAAAAAATTAGAAATTTATCCCTAAATTTGTGTCTTCACATCATCATCAACCGATTTGGGCTTTTTTTACTCAAAATTATTTTTATTAGCTTTGTTCAAAAGAATTGGGTCCAAAAAGTGATTATTTGTGATTTACTTAAAAATCAACAATTTTTGTCAAAATTGATGCCAAATTTGGATTCTCTGTTCCATTTCCTTTCCAAAATTGTATACATTTGAGTCATAGTTCAATAATTACAGCACTCACAAAATTTTCAAAAAATAATCCTTGAGTCATACTGTTTTCTGTAAAAGTATCTTGTTTTTGTTTGTAGCACCTTCAAACCCACATCTAAGTTTGTTTAACATCCCTTTGTAATGGTTGTCCATCAGGAGCGGTGCTAAACACTTTATGTTACCATATACAAAACAGATTTTTCAGAAACCTTTCCCAAATTTCAAAGTCTATCTCAAGATTTACTGAACCAATAGTATACAAATACTACATGGTAGAGGGGAAATAGAGCAAACTATTTTCCCTCAGTACTGGCTACGGGCCTATCACCCCGAACCCGGGCCTATCACCCCGATCATACCATGTAGTATTTGTTTTATTACACCTCACTGTGACTCTGGGGAAGAGGTTGTAGGGAAATAGTCAAAAAACTATTTCCCTAGGGAAATAGTACTTGTGATAGGAATTGGCCAATGAATTGGCATGATTAGTTCATGAATATTTATGAGGTGTAATAACATACATTATGTGTGCATTTCACATGGTGATTCCAAATATAATAATGACATTTAACAATTTTGACATTTTTAAAACATTTTGTGAAATTTTGGAATGTCGTCTGCAGACGCCTGCCCCGTTGAAAGTGTTAATAATCATTCTCTAACATCCTTTTATTATATTAACCCCCTGGGGTCTACGTGTCTATCTTACAGTGGTTCTGATTGGTTTATTACAAGATGTACTCATGAATAGCCAATTCAAATGCAGCTTGCAAAATGTTTCACTCCCATCTTTATCAGGGATACAATTATTCTAACAATGTCTCTCATTGGTGCAATAAATGATGTATCCATCTTTTTGACCAATCACTGCGTAGGTGATATGTTCCACCACCCATCTTATCAATGGCGGGTACCAGTTTGATGGCCAAGCCATAACAGAAGTGAACGAAGCAGAAGTGTTGAGCTGTATCAAGGTGATCAAGGCTAAAGGCGTGGCAAATGTTGTGATCAGCGGGGTGTTCTCACCGGTGAATCCAGCCCAGGAGGAACAGGTAACTTGTGAGATTAGGCAAAATTCTTTTTTGTTATGTTGTCCTCGACCGTCCGCTTGTCAGATATAGGGCCGCTCCGATTTTTTTCTTTTTTTTTAGATAATTTTTTTCTTCTTCAGATTTCTTCAGATTCAAGTTTTTTTTAGTTTTTTTTTTTTCCATCAGATTTTTAAATATTTTTAACAGTTTAAATAGCATTGAATATTAAACTAAGTGTTTATAACATATATGTGCGACACTTTTTTTGTGATTTCAACTTGTTGGCTGAACTTTGAGCTTCCTTCCGCTGGTACAAGAAAATTAAAATAATTTTTTTTAAAAAAGCCGCCTGCCCGCCCCTCCTCTCGGAGGACAACATACTTCTTTTTTTTCTTCCTTATTGGAGATATTTAGGGGAAGGGGTCACCAGCGATTTAGTTGGTGTTTTCAATTCCATAATTGTGATACCGGTTAAAAACCCCCTGTTAGGGGGTTAGGGTTATGGTAGCAAATTTGTGTGTGTGTGTTCAATTAACCCTAACGGCCCGAGGACTAAAAATACTACTTCTAAGCCTATCTCCAAGCGCATGTGCAGATGGTTTTCGATGACGTAATCAACTAAGCCTATAGCGAGCGGGATATACTGCGCGAACGCGTAGCTGAGGGTTGTGGTTTAGTGGTCCCTGTTAAAAACCCGGTTAGGGGGCTAGGGTTAATTTAGCATTAGTGCCATAGTTTAGTGGCTTACAAAGAACAGTATTAAAGAGTCGAAAAAGCAGCAATTGTTTATGAACAATAACAATCTAGGTATTAAATGTTGACACACTTTAGTATGCTGTTGGTCAAAAGCTTACTTGCCCCCCCCCCCCCTACCCCCAACTCAATGTTAATTTAAGTTGTGTCTTTGGCAGCCAAGCAAGTAGACACAACATTGGTTGGTTGGGTAGTGGGAAGGCGGGTGGGAGGGGTGAAGACACAGTCTTTGAATGTAGACTTTGAATTTTCGTGTGCATACTCCTGGCATGGCTAATGATAAGGCAAAACAAAATTTGTAATGTTGTCCTCGACCGCCCGCCCGTCAGATTTAGGGCAGCTCCGATATATTTTTTTTTTTTTCCCGATTTTTTATTATTTTATAACAGTTTAAATGGCATTGAATATTAAATTAAGTGTTTATAACATATATGTGCGAGTCTTAGTGTGATTTCAACTTCTTGTTGGCTGAACTTTGAGCTTCCGCTGGTATAAGAAAAAAATAAAAATAAAAAATAAAAATTCTGCCCGCTGCCCCTCCTATCTGAAAGCTGCAGAGGACAATATTACCTCTTTTTTTTTTGCCTAACATAAAATGACTGAAGTTTGCCAACTATTTTTGTAGGTTGCCAGTTTGTTTAGGGAGCACTACGACGGTGTAAGCTTGACCCTATCTCACCAGGTAGGACAGATGGGGCTACTAGAACGAGAGAATGCCAGTATATTGAATGAATCACTCAAACCATTGTGTGCCAGAACAATCTCAGCCTTCGTGACCGCCTTGCAAGAGCTGAAGCTGCAATGTCCGCTGTTTCTGACGCAGAATGATGGCACCGTCATAAGGTAGGCAAAAATGTCATGAACAAATGTACAATATAAATATTAGTGGACATTTATAATGCGCCGGTATCCGCCGCAAGCAACGCTCATGGCGCTGTAGCCTATATTATTACGCTGCCGTTAGGAAATCGTCACAATCATTTCGCTTCATCTACGTGGGCTGCCGGCTAGGCGCACAATCGCTTAGATTGTAATATCACCCTTTTTAACCCCCTGAGAACTACCTGCCGATTGGTTAAAAAGATGGATACATCATTTATTGCACCAATGAGAGACATTGTTAGAATAATTATATCCCTGATAAAGATGGGAGTGAAACATTTTACCAGCTGCATTTGAATTGGCTATTCATATGAGTACATCTTATAATAAACCAATCAGAACCACTATAAGATAGACAGGTAGACCCCAGGGGGTTAACAGCTACCCAATCTGGCGTGGGTCAATAAGGCAATTGAGACTAAGTACCTTACCCAAGGACACAAACAAGTTGGCCACAGCGGGGCTAGAACTCACAACCTTATGATTATGAATCCTGCACTGTTCCACTGGACCACACATGCTCTACACAGATTGGAAATAATGTACCATAGAATTGGGACACTTTGACTCCACTTTTCTTACATTTTGATTTTTATACATTGCATGGTAGATTTTGTTAATTGAAACACAAATGTTTTGATGTGGTTGAGCTGATGAACTTACCTTTTCATGAATAAACATACATTTGTGTTTCAATTCATATTATATCTAATAACACAAACCATGAACTTTGATTATCATAATACATCGTTTATATATTCAAGCATGTCATTAGTACATTAGGTTTTAATCGGCATATTTCTGAAATGCCATAATTTTAGTGATATAAACACATAGATCATCTTAGAAATCTATCATAGTCTGTATGTCGGAAACATCCCATACTTTTAAGTGTGGGATGTTTCCGACATACAGACTACACACTTAAAGTGTGTTTAGGTTATTTAGATAACGGTAATACATGTGTGGATAATACTGGATTCAAAATAGCACACTAACTCAAATAATGAGGTTGTGCTATAAATTAAACTGATAATAATCAGTTGTCAGCTATAACAGTGCTGCATCAGACCTTTCGCTGCACATAGCAGGTATGAATGGGCGCTTCTTTTCCGATTTAGGTATATTTGTCTCGGGTTTCAATCATGATAAGTATTTCAGAGCACAAATTCACGATATCAATATGACGTCATGAACTAAACTGTAATGAATTAGAGAATAAATATAGTTCTTAGCTGTTTTGCTACATACGGTGGTCTTATAATGTATAGGCTGTACGATATTTGGAGTCGTGTATGGTCGCCGCAATAAGACCATCATATATAGCAAAACAGTTAAGAACTGTATTTTATTCTCATTCTTATTTAGTTTATTGGTTATTTTTATCTTTTATCATAAAAATAACTCAGTTTGAATCAAACAACAACAAATGTACCCCTTTATAAAATCTGCGAATCCTGTGAACTGTTTACCAACTTTCTGCTTAAAATTAATCTTGTTCTTTAGCACACGTGGCAACACTGCGTTATACGCACAACACATACACTGGCGACTTTGTGTAGGGCTCGCTAACGCGATGATCATATGCACTGAGGGTATTATTATTCGAATGAATTAAGCCCCGCCCAAATTATACACACCCACTATATAAGAATGTAGAACATACCGGGTGCAACTCTTCTGAGTCCGTTTTGCTCGGATATATGGATAAACTCTATCCTCTTTATTTTGACATCTGTATTACCCCACAGTGCAGAGCAGACCTTACACTTTCCAGTTCATACTTTCTCATCAGGGCCAACCAACAGTATGAGAGGGGCAGCACATCTATCAGGTACATTAGGATTATTTTTAAATAAAAAAATAATGAAATAAAAAGATGTTGTTTCTCTTAACTGAGGATGCGGGCACTTTTTTTTTTCTTCTTCAAAATTGCCAATCCAAGATGGCGGAGGATTTGATGCATTTGGATAGACTTATCGCATAATTTATAATAGCGTCATAGGTAGTATTTACTCCACCTGTGCATAGACTGACTGCAAAAGAGAATATTTTCTCGATTGAGTAAAAGTGCAGATTGTGAAAATGACTCGGATTTTCAAAAAATGTCTTGAAAAAGACAATGAAAAAATAGAATTAAAAATAAAAATAATAAAAAAACCACTAAAAAAACTTTTCTTGATGCGGCAGCCAAAACGGATGCGCATGAGGACGAGAAACTACTATATTTTTTATTTGGCCTTATTATTGGTTTTGCTTTTTCTGGTTCATCCTTTATAAGCTTTCACGAAACTAGTCTCCGGAACTAGTCTAGCTTGAAAACTTCATTCATGACCATTATAAGCTTTACTCCGTATAATCCCTCAATCAAGTCTTTACCTCTAACTCTGGCTGCATACATGTACAAAAATACAAAATCTTTGGTTTCATACCAAAGATTTTCAAGTACAGGGATTATGATATCTATTGAATAAGAACTGATACTATGTGTGTTTCATAGCACCTGTATGACATGGCATGTTTGAATAGAGCGGTGATTAGTATGGGCATTAGTAGTCTCTTGCGACAACAGCATGGCCCTTGTAGTGGCTGTTGTGACACAATACTAACGTTTAAAACGAGATGGCATGGCGAAAGTGTAAATACTTCTAACAATTTCAACATATTAACTTATCACATACATTCACTGTGTCCGATTGATTTTACTAAATGTGTGATAATTGTACATAACTTCTCCACCCAGTGTTTTTATAGAACTAAACTCGAACCCACACGCACAATGGATAATGTGTGCATATTGTTCAGATCAATACTAATGGATGCAATCGTTCAGGGAACGAAAGGGAATATTTATTGATGACTTGTTCTTGAGTTATTTCATGACAGGGCTAAATACTACAAGTTCTTTATCTTGGTCCGAAACACACATAGCTTCAAACGATTTGGCGCACATAAGTATCCCTGTACTAGAAATTCATTGATGAAACTAAAACCCTTCTCAACATAGCTGTTTTTACAATTATCCATGATTCATTTGGATTTAACTGATTTAACTGACGATATGCCAATATTTCACCAAATGTTTCAAAAATGTCAAAATAATTGAATTTCATTACCATATTTGGAATCACCACGAGAAATCATTGAAATAAGTACAAACATGTACAAGTATTGGTTCAGTAATCCTTGAGATAATTTTTTGAAAATTGGGAAAGGTTTCTGAAAAATCTGTTTTGTATAATATGGCAAAACTAATAGCCGCGTGGAAAGTGCCAACTATTAGAATGGTTTTTATCTTCCCCATCCTCTTCTCCAGGTGTGAAAGATGCAATAGTGATAGACATAGGTGGCACCACATGTGGGAGTTTTAATGGGTGGATTCCCAAGATTATCTTTGACTATTATGATTATCTGAGATTATCTTTGACTATTGTGATTATCTGAAATTATCTTAGACTATTGTGATTATCTGAGATCATCTTTGACTATTGTGATTATCTGAGATTATCTTTGACTATTGTGATTATCTGAGATTATCTTTGACTCTTATGATTATCTGAGATTATCTTTGACTATTGTGATTATCTGAGATTATCTTTGACTATTGTGATTATCTTTGACTATTGTGATTATCTTTGACTATTGTGATTATCTTTGACTATTGTGATTATCTGAGATTATCTTTGACTATTGTGATTATCTGAGATTATCTTTGACTATTATGATTATCTGAGATTATCTTTGACTATTGTGATTATCTGAGATTATCTTTGACTAGTGTGATTATCTGAGATTATCTTTGACTATTGTGATTATCTGAGATTATCTTTGACTATTGTGATTATCTGAGATTATCTTTGACTATTGTGATTATCTGAGATTATCTTTGACTATTGTGATTATCTGAGATTATCTTTGACTATTGTGATTATCTGAGATTATCTTTGACTATTGTGATTATCTGAGATTATCTTTGACTATTGTGATTATCTGAGATTAACTTTGACTATTGTGATTATCTGAGATTATCTTTGACTATTGTGATTATCTGAGATTATCTTTGACTATTGTGATTATCTGAGATTATCTTTGACTATTGTGATTATCTGAGATTATCTTTGACTATTGTGATTATCTGAGATTATCTTTGACTATTGTTACAATCTCCCCCATCCTCTTCTCCAGGTGTGAAAGATGCAATAGTGATAGACATAGGTGGCACCACATGTGGGAGTTTTAATGGGTGGATTCCTAAGATTATCTTTGACTATTATGATTATCTGAGATTATCTTTGACTAGTGTGATTATCTGAGATTATCTTTAACTATTGTTATTATCTTCCAAATCCTCTTCTCCAGGTGTGAAAGATGCTATAGTGATAGACATAGGTGGCACCACATGTGGGAGTTTTAATGGGTGGATTCCCAAGATTATCTTTGACTATTATGATTATCTGAGATTATCTTTGACTAGTGTGATTATCTGAGATTATCTTTGACTATTGTGATTATCTGAAATTATCTTTGACTATCGTGATTATCTGAGATTATCTTTGACTATTGTGGTTATCTGAGATTATCTTTGACTATTGTGATTATCTGAGATTATCTTTGACTATTGTGATTATCTGAGATTATCTTTGACGATTATGATTATCTGATATTATCTTTGACTATTGTGATTATCTGAGATTATCTTTGACTATTGTGATTATCTGAGATTATCTTTGACTAGTGTGATTATCTGAGATTATCTTTAACTATTGTTATTATCTTCCACCATCCTCATTTCAAGGCGTGAAGGACGCTATAGTCATAGACATAGGTGGCACCACATCTGATGTGGGAGTTCTGATGGGTGGATTCCCCAAAGAGGCATCAACAAGAGTCAAAGTGGGGGGAGTCACAACCAATTTTCGCATGCCAGACGTTGTCAGCGTTGGCTTAGGTGGAGGGTCAAAGGTCAGGTATCAGACAAGTAGCGATGGAAAAATGGTGAGTCGTCTGTTTTTAAAATGTTTCTTGTTTAAAACAGCAAAATCCTAAAAAAAGAGATTTTCTTTGAGTGAAAAATGTTGTAATACTCGTTTAGGTTTGGAAATTGTGACGAAAATGTGTTGAAATATTTGGTTTATGTGTCTGTTTGTGAAAATAAAAACACTCACATAATAGCATCCATTCTTACAATCTATATTCTGTAAAACCACTTAATTTCGCGAATTTCGCGAGGACCTTAAAGGAGCATTGAGAGATGTATCGATATGCTAAATGAGCAAATAACGTAAAGATAATAATCAACATAGCCCAAATCCAAAATGTCATACAATTTCGACATCGCCTTCATGCCAAATAAGCAAATAACGGCACTTCCGGGTTGAGATTTGCCGCGAAAGGCCGCATGTAAAACAATAGCATACCTTCCGAATTCAGCACCTAGTTTTGATATGATTATATCGAAACTAAGAAATAATGACATTTTATATGATAAACGGCGAATGTTGGTAAACTGTTTCAGATGGTAGTTAGTATATGCCTAAGTATTACTTTGATGCAAAAAAACTGATTTCCAGGATATTTGAGGGCGCATTCCCATACGGTACTCTCAAAGTGCCGGGTGACCTTAACAGTGCAATAACTCGACTCCAAAAGTGTATATTTGATATTAAGAACTGGATGACTGCAAACAAATTAAAGATAAATGATAGCAAAACAGAGTTCTTTATTGCCGCATCTACATACAATCGCAAACACCATCTGCCATCTGATATAACTCTTTCTATTGGAAATGAAAACATTCAACCTGTGAAGACCGTAAGGAATTTAGGCGCCTTCTTTGATTCACAAATGACCATGTCATCACATATCACAAATGTCAGCAAAACGGTTACTTTCCATTTACGAAATATCGGCAGAATCAGGAAATATATTGATCAACCTACATGTCAACATGCTGTACGTTCATTGATACTCTCACGTCTCGATTATTGTAATGGCCTTCTCTCTTCGCTACCATCTACTTACATCATTCGCCTGCAACGTTTGCAAAACTGGGCTGCACGTCTTGTATTTGAAGTCGACCGAAAACATTCGCCTGGACCACTTTTAAAATCACTGCATTGGCTTCCAATACGCCAAAGGATCATTTTTAAATTACTTCTGTGTGTTTATAAATGTCTTCATAACCAAGGACCAATCTACTTGTCAAATTGTTTATCATTATATGTTCCAAAGAGACCACTCCGATCTTCTAATGACTATCTACGTCTTCAATACCCTATCACTAGAGTTCTAGCTGGTGATAGAACTTTCACAGTTTGTGCGTCAAAAGAGTGGAATAAGCTACCTATCTGTATTAGACAATCATCATCTACAAGTGTGTTCAAAAAAGCTCTTAAAACTCATTTGTTCCCTTAAACAGTTTTTCTGTTTATATTTTGTTTCTAATCTATTTTGTAATTGCTATAATATATTGTACGTACTATGCTCATGTTACACTCACATTTTGTAGTTTAAGTTGTAATTTTAAGGTTTTATCTTGTAAGCGCTCTGAGCCTTTTGGAAATGGCGCAATTAATGCTTTCTGTATTGTATTGTATTGTATGCCCCTTTAAATTCGAGAAATTAAATCCCCAAATAAACCATGGTAAGAGCTTAAATTTAGATACAAATTTTGGAATCGCGAAATTGAATTCTCGTGAAAATTTTTGCTTTTGGTAATACAAGTGTTTTGCAGTACTAAAAAGACATCCACTTCGGAATAAAAGTGCCCCACTTATGAAATGAATCTATAAAAACACCAGAGAGCTAAATTTTGCTTTCATCTTGGCTCAAAAGTAAGGGATGTTGTAGTAATTATAAGACACATGAGAATAGATCAATCTATGTACCAACAATGTGTCATTTGTTCAAGCTTGTAAATGTAGCATATTTGTGCTTCATATCTACACAACCACCCTCTTTATGGACATGTTGTGAGCTCTTAGCATTACAATGACTTTGTTGTTCAGGCTATTTTTTGGCACCATATTGCAGATTGAAATGTGTGTCACCGTTTTAGGGGAGTGTTAACACTTTCCACGCGGCAGGTGGCTGCAGACGACATTCCAAAAGTTCACAAAATGTTTCAAAAATGTCAAAATGATTGAATTTCATCACCATATTTGGATTCACCTTGAGAAATGAATTAAAATAAGTACAAACATTCCTAGTATGGGTTCAGTAACCATTGAGATAGACTTTGAAAGTTGGGAAATGTTTCTGAAAAATAATAGCCGCATGGAAAGTGTTAAATTGCTACAATTGCTTGAAAGTTACATATGAGTGAACATTTTAAAAATGTTCTATAGTTCAATCAGTTCCAAATTGGCGAGAAATATTCGTTTTTTATCTATCCGCGGGCAAAAGTAATCCAAGCATATAATCGTGATTTTGGCATATGCAAGCGTCACCCAAACAATGACACTGCGACATAGACCGCCATATTGCACCATGCCAGCGTTTTGAATTCATTCGCTGCTGTAAACAGGTTTCACCAATTTGGAACTGACTGAACTATAGTGTTTGGTTTCACCTCTTTTGGTTTGTTTCTGCTTCAGTCTGATCTCACCGTGGGACCTGATAGTGTAAGTTACCAGCTCAGCACGCTTTCCAAAATATTTGGCGGTGACGTGTTGACAACCAGTGACATCGCTGTCGCAACCAAGATGGCTACAATGGGTGATAGCAACCTCGTCAAAGATCTTTCATCAGAGTTATTAAAGGCTGCCGGCGATAAGATACACAGCATGTTGGAGGACTTAATTGATTTGGTTAAGGTATGATGGATAAAAGGTTGAGGTCAATTGCCCGGGAAGGGGGGGCACTCAGGGTCTCAAAAAGGGGGCTTCGAAACTGAACTGAGGTATTTTATGATGAAAAATATGGTCTTAAGAACTGCTTTTCTCGAAAAAGTAGGTCTTAAGAACTGGTTTGTTTTTCAAATTGATTAGTAAGACGCACATTTTTGACAAATTTGGGTTTTAGAATGCACATTTTTCAGTTAGAGCTTTGGAATAAATTTTTTTTTAAATACTGTATTTTTGAATTTTCAATAAAATGGGGGTCATAAGAGCTGATGCAGGCTCAAAATGGGGTCTTAAGAACTAGCAGAAAAGGGTGAAAAGGGGGGGGGGGGTCTTCAGGGCGGCATATACCTTTACCCCTTTCCAATGTCAGTGCCCCCCCCCCGGGTCAATTGATTAGCTTCTGTGACATTTAAAACAAATTGTGAGACAAAAACCCACAGTATTTGGAAATGATTGTGTGAAAAAAGCATAGTTTTGCAAAGGATTGTGGGTAAGACTAAGGTTACCAAAAGTCGTGGGAAAAAGCATAATGTTGCACAATATTGTGATGTGATCACTGAAATAAGATCTGATGTATCCTCCACATTGTGGTGACACAAAGACAAATTGCATCGCTTACTAGGTCAGATTTTGTTATTGTTATTCTGAGATTCTACCCCTAATCTAGAACCCATCTTTGTTTTGTTACTGTTATTCTGAGAATCTACCCCTAATCTAGAACCCTGTTATTCTGAGACTGTACCCCTAATCTAGAACCCATTTTTGTTTTGTTACTGTTATTCTGAGACTCTACCCCTAATCTAGAACCCTGTCATTCTGAGACTCTATCCCTAATCTAGAACCCATCTTTGTTTTGTTACTGTTATTCTGAGAATCTACCCCTAATCTAGAACCCTGTTATTCCGAGACTCTACCCCTAATCTAGACTCTACCCCTAATATCTAGAACCCAATTTTGTTTTGTTTTCTAGTTGAGTGAGGAAGACATAGCTGTGATGCTGGTTGGTGGCGGAAGTATTCTAGTTGATGAGCAGAGGAAATTAAAAGGATCATCTAAAGTTTGCAAACCACCTCATTTCCAGGTAAAACATCATTTTTCAAGATATATATTGCATTTGTAACATATTGGGCCCATAAAATATCATCTGTGACAAAAGGTGACTTCACCCTGAAATTCGCTATTTTTTTCAACTTCAGAACTCATGCATTCCACATGTCAGGATCGCTACACAGAGGTCTGAGTCATACATGAGTATTGATTTTTCTGTAATAAAATAAACAACCTCGCCGCCCGTTGGTATTTATTGACACAAATCCTTATAGTCAACAATTTACAATGGAAGTGGGGAGGAGTAGTTTTTTGATGGATTGGGAACAGTTGGATTCAAATGCTCCCAAAACAATGACGCTGGTTTCCGTGGACCAGTTTTGGCATGAAAAATAGTTAAATAAGATAGAGCTGTCTATTATTGCATAACATCTACATACATATTGCAAAATGTTTGTTGTTGTGGTAGATTGATAGACATTTAGATCCATATGTCGCTTGGTGTGATTTATTGCTTTTTATATTCTTGCGTTTTGTGTTATCAATGGAAAAACTGGCTTTCCTGGTCTTGTTGGATCTTTTATACTTCACATTAGATGGGGTGATACACTGCCCTCATGAGCCCATCATGCTCCAGTTTTATCATGGCATTCGCTTGCGTTGTATGTATCCGGTTTTCAATGTGTATCACTGTTTTTTAATTTGTCAAATGCCTGGGGATGATGGCCATCGGCTGATCGCAAACTCCGACTAGCTTTATCTGTAAACTTTTCAATATTTTTGTTCTGAATAAAATTGGAATGATTAAATAATAAAATACAGTTAATTCTGATAAGAAATGAAATAGTGTCTTCCTAACATTTTCATCAATCCTGCATATTATCTTGTATAGGTTGCCAATGCTGTGGGAGCAGCTCTTAGCCAAGTAGGTGGATTACGCGACACCGTGGTTTCCCTCGCAAACATCGGTCGTGATGAGGCACTCGATAATGCAAAGCAAGAAGCTATTCAAAATGCAGTCAATAATGGCGCACAGGCCGATACAGTTGAGGTAAGGAAATGATAGATAATAATTGTCATGTAGGGAAACACGTAGGGCCGTTTTCTGGTATGTGTTAAACATGTTTTAAGCTAAACACATGTTTAACTTTGACTTTAAACACATCGTTTAACTAAACGCAGTTCTCAAAGATTTGTTAACTTATAAACATGCGTCTAACTCACTGAAAAGTGTCTAACTTTAAACGGGTGTTTAACTAAACTCATACACCATCTGTATGCCTTAAATGTATATTATGTGATCTTTCCAGGGAACGCCCTCAACATCGAAAAAAAAATAGAAAGCAGATTTTCTTGCAGATTTACATTTCTGATTATAAATCATGCATACATTCCAAGTTACAGGGCGATACGATTCTTAATTACTTCAAAATCATGGTTTTAGAGTGAAAATAAACTGTCCAAATCCGGACACTTTATATTTTTCACTCTAAATTCACTCTAAAACCATGATTTTGAGGTAATTAGGAATCGTATCGCTCTGTAACTTGGAATGTATGTATGATTTATGATCGGAAATGTAAATCTGCAAGAAAATCTACTTTCTAAAAAAAATAATGAATAGAGGGCGCCCTCTGGAAAAGATCACATAATATGCCTTTAAATGATTACTCAACCATGCATGGTGCAAGCTGAAGTGCAGATTGTGTTGTTTTTAGAAATTCACGTGCATTTGAGGAATTCGGTCAATATCTATTGTAACTCATTTGGGCCACAATAAATTAAATACCTGTATACCTTGAATGCACGACCACTCTGGGGACAAGATTCGCAGAGGTTAAAAGCGGATTTTGTTAAACATGTCTTACAAGATAAACTCTGGTTTAATTTAGACACAAGTTTAGTTAGTCACGGTTTTAAGCTAAAAACATTTTAAGTAGGAGAATATGGCCCAGAGGGTTTCTTGCTTTATTTTCTCACTGTGCATGCTGTTAATATTTCGAGCCATCAGCTTAAAGTTTTAAAATTTGTTAGCTATATATAATCTGCATGTTGTCTTTAATCAACCCATTTTTTTAGATTACTGAAATAAGTGAAGTTCCCTTGGCCTACCTACCAGGCAACGCTACAAGGATTAAAGTAAAGGCTGTGGGAAATCTGGCACTGCCAGAGGGGGCAGGGCAGTTGTTGCAGCCACAGGCAACACCAGAATCACCTGAATCTAGTACTCCTGGTGGGGAACAAACACCATCAGAGGAGGGTCAGCAAAAGTCAGTTTCAGGTAAGGATGGGGTTGTGAGGGCAGTATCAGGGGTTGTCAGGTATCAGGAGAGTTGTCTGCAGACAGCATCAGCACCAACCAGTGGCAGCACCACAGGGGTGGGGGGGGGGGGGGGGTCCCCAATATTTTTCTACCCCTACCATTCCCCCCCCCTCCCCCCAAAAAAAAACAATTTAGTTAAAATAAGAAAAAATGTGACTATTTTAGCACTAAAATGGCAATTGCATTTTCTTACCAAATAAGGTTAAACTACGAACTCGTAGATCAAATTTGACAAATTTTAGCATAAAACAGCTAAATTATGCGCACATTTTCATACCAAATTAGTTATAATAAGACAACATTTGACAATTTTAGTGCATAAGCTGCTAACAACTCTGCTGGAAAAAGACACCTTAAGAGGGAGGGCTAGCCAACATCAGTTTCAAGTAAGGACATTGTTGTGTTGGGTAGTACCAGAGGTAGTAGGACAGCTGTCTGCAGGCAACATCAACACCAACAACTAGAATATCTGGCTTGGACCAGACAACCATCAGGCATCCATTTTACTCTTGATAGTTCAAGTCCCATAAACTCCCCCTTCTTCCTCAGTGTAGCTAGGATTTTTTTCAGGGGGGCAAGATTCACAATTTTTTGTTTTGTAAAAGGTTGCCCCACATTTGTTTGCAGTCAGCTCAGACAATTTGAGAGGGGGGGTTGGGGGGTAAGGGCATGTTTTACACAAAACTCGCTCGAAAAATGGTCCATGTATAAGTTGTTGTAATGCCTATACACGCTACATCCAGAGAAGGGGGCGAGGGCACAATGGGGCTTGGGGCGGGGGCAAGGGGCAAGGGCGTTTTAAGGATTTGTTAAGGATTTATTTCTGTCGGGGGGGGGGGGGGCATTTGCCCCCTCTGTCCCTATGTTAGCTACACAACTGTTCTTCCTCCTTGGACTCTAGGGTTGAGCATAATTTAAAGTTTTGTGTTTCAGGTACTTTATTATTAACAGTTAGTATTATAATTGGTTTGTGTTGAAATAGTTTCATCAGGAATTCAACAGAACATTATGAATTTTTCATAGAAAAATTCCAAAAAGGAAACTTACTAATTTTTCCATACGGAATTCAACAACATATCTGTTGTCTTCCTCAGTGGATTGTGTTTGATCCAGAGCTAGTGTTTCTAGTCTGTTTCTTGATGACATCATCAGATGATGATGATGACTTACTGTGGATCACTGAGTCGTAAAGATGACCGAGTTGGTAAGCCGTCATTGCCGTTCATAAGATGCTTTTGTTGGTTAGTGCCGCCTCTCCTTCCGACCTGATGACGTCATCAAGAAACAGACTAGAAACACTAGCTCTGGATCAAACACAATCCACTGAGGAAGGCAACAGATATTTTTGTTGAAACCCGTATGGAAAATTAGTAAGTTACCTTTTTTGGAATTTTTCTACAAAAAAATTAATAATATTGGTTTGTATTTTGTTCCATGCACATAGATCCACCCTCAGCACTTCCAGAAATTACCCATCAGACTACCGCAGTAGCATCGATACAAACAGAGCCAAACATTGATCCCAAAACCGGCGAATGGTCTCTGTCCCCCTGGGACGTCGAATGCATAGGTGTGGGTGCAGGAATCCTAGGTTGCGGAGGAGGGGGAAGCCCTCATCTTGGGACGCTGATGACGTTACAGCAGCTTAAGGAAGGCAAGACTATCAAGATCATCGCACCTGAGAGGTAAGTTATCATAGTTTTGCCCAACACGAGGACTTATATATTAGTCAGAATTATTGTGTTACTGATTAATAAAGTTATTCTTAAAAATGTAATGGATAATTATGCTACTCTTTTAAAGGAGGTGTCCCGCAAGCATAAAAGTGTGCATTATATGTTAGAAATATAACTATCGAGCCCAACTTTTGTAATGATATAGAAGAAAACACCACACTTATGACAAAAACAAATAAAAACCGCAATCTCTCAACATGCCCTTTTTAAAATTCGCGGCGATCAAAAGTCCCAGTGTCGATGATGTCATAGTTGTACAATACACATGCGCAAATTTGAGCACCGATACCCATGACGTCATCGACACCGGGACTTTCAATCGCCGCGAATTTTAAAAAGTGCATGTTGAGTGATGGCAGTTTTTATTCATTTTTGTGACTAGTACGGTGTTTTGTTCTATATAATTACGTAACTTCGGCTCGATAATTATGTTTCTAACAAATAATGCTCAATGTTGTGCTTGCGGGACCATTCCTTTAAGAGAAATATATAAGGCCAAATAAAAAAATTAAACATGTTTAGCATCCTGACTTTTTCAAAAAAAGGAAGGAGGCCCTTTTTATTTTTTATTTTTGGCACTTTTTGGAGCAAAATCGTCCTGATTAGCGACAAACTTTGTGCACCTGAAAGAGTAGGAGGCCTCTTTAAATTGTTTTTATTTCATGGTTCTGAGGGGTTTATCACTACAAATCTTGATTAACATGCATATAAGAAAGAAACAAAGCTGTTATAAACATCTTAAACTCTGAAACACCTGAACTAAAAAGTTATGACTGAAATAATGAAAAAAGAAAAGAAATTTGAAGCAGACCCAAAAAGGGAAGCAGGAGGGGACGCTAAACATGTATTTATTTTTATTTTGCCTAATTATAGCCAACAGTTGTGCTCGTAGCCATACAGTCATACTCGTAGCCATAGAACACTTTAAACAGCTTTTACTTGGTGTCTAACCCTGGAATTCTATTTACGGATGAGAAAACCACTCAAAAAGGAAAGTCTCAGAAATAATGAATGCATTGCTCTGTAACTTATAAGATATTTTAGTTTTATATTTATAAATGTAATTTGACAAAAAACTCGCATTCAGACGAAGAAATCAAAGGTAGATGGTTTTCCATGAAAAGATCACATAATGTACATTATTATTATATGGGCCTTCCAAACGGTACAATAAAAGTGTGTATTGAATGTTGTGCACGAAGTTCCCAGATGTGCGTCCAATATTCAAAAAATAATGCCATCCAATGTTTTTGTGCGCAGAAGATGTGCGTGTGAGTATACAGAGAAGGCCAGTTGGGGCTAACTTATTTAGTTTTGATCAAAACATTCTGTTAGGCTATATTAACAATATCGGAATATATGCGGAATGCAGTTTATTTTATGTTTTAAAAAAAAAAAAATTATAAAATATAAAATATTGAAATCCTTGTAAAAGTGACCTTTCAAATGATGTGATCAATGAAAATCTGAAAAAATCGGTGAAACTTTGGGATTTGTTTTTGTTTTTTTTGAAGAAAAAAAAAGTTTAAAAAAAGTTTAATTTTTGTTCTCCTTTCTAACGCGCACCAATTAACTAACGCACACGGGAGCTGTGAGACAAAAGGTTTTTTTTTTAATATAGCCTAATATACAATATATGTTCCTTTCAGGCTTGACACCACCCCAGAGTTGACGGGTGTCGTTGCTACCATAGGGTTCATGGGTGCCCCAGGTGTCATTATAGAGAAGATGCCTAGTGGTACGGAGACGACGGATGCTATGCTGTGTATGCAGGACCTGTTTGTTGCGGGATTCCAGAAGAAAGAATCTTACGAGGGACAACTAGGTTGGTGAATTAGATTTAACGTAATTATTATGATTGGAAAAAGGCGAAATTCTTTCAAAATAATTTCACTTTAACGTCATTTTAAACAATAGATTTCGCCCTAACGAACAAAAAACGGAATAAATCGCATTGTTTTCTTCGCCTTGTCGTATGAATTAGTAAAGTTTACATGAGTATGCTGGGAACAGAATGAGGCGCACATCCCTTAGAGAGGAATTATTTTCAGGACGCCCTCGTTTTACTTGTTTTGGTTAGCTCATCTAAATGCTGATTCAATTATTTTAAAAAGATAATGTGATTCTGACCGGATACGAACTAGACCAGCGATACTATTAAATTTGGGATCTATAGAAAAGTCCTATACTCCACGTACGTAAATAACAGGTCCTGTTTGCATAAATTAATAAGTGCAACAGCGCCACTTTATGATGAGCACTGGAACGCAAGGAATTTGTAGACTTGCATCAAGTCTGTCAGACACAAACAATGACGGTTGATGTAAAGCACTGTGTAAAGTGAGAAAATGAATTCAAATACATAAAATAAACAATGAAACATGAAGTAACGTATAATACAAATTGTTGAAGAACCACACACACCCACAAAAAACTCGCAAATAAGGACTTGATATCATGTTATAACCTGCGTGTGTTTTTGGCATCCTGTCTGCTTTTACTGCTTCGGGCAAGATCGTTCGTCCATCTGAAACCCCCAGATAATGTCATGGGGGATGGTTGGGGTGGGGGTGTTGTAGGTGTCACCTTGAACCAAGGCTAGATTCGAACTTGCAACCTTTGCATCACCAACAACGCTTTGACTAATTCAACTAAGAAGGCAACCGGCAGAGGAGCGCAAGATTATAATAACATAAACATTACATGTCACAATATTTTCATATGATGGCTGAAATGTGACACCTATTCATTGATTGCTATTTGATGCAATATAGAAGTGACAGATCAATGGTGTTGTGTAGGTGTGGGGAAATCGAGGGCGAGAAAGTACACCAATATATGTATCGATGTAAAGTCACAAATATATTGATCTATTTTGATGCTAAAAGCATGTTTTGTTCTGAACCCTGATTTCAAATTGTTAACACCCAGGTGGAGTGAATATTGAAAAGAAGGAAGGCGGCTATTTCATTGATGACTTTCCTAAACAGTCCAAGCAAGGAGACACAGGCCCCAAGGTGGTTGCCGTGATGTCGGCGGAGATTGGTGGTTTGAATGCTATGGAGCCACTGGTAATGGCTGCCAGGACGGGAATGCCGGTGGTGGATTGCGACGGTATGGGCAGAGCGTTTCCAGAACTGCAGGTATTTAGATAAGTGAAGGGGAGGTTGCAGTGCATGGGAGGGTGAAATGCAGGGGAGGGTGCGGTGCATGGGAGGGTGCGGTGCAGGGGAGGGTGTGGTGCAGGGGAGGGTGCGGTGCAGGGGAGGGTGTGGTGCAGGGGAGGGTGTGGTGCAGGGGAGGGTGTGGTGCAGGGGAGGGTGAGGTGCAGGGGAGAGGGTGCAGGGGAGGGGAGGGTGCGGTGCAGGGGAGGGTGTGGTGCAGGGGAGGATGCGGTGCAGGGGAGGTTGCGGTTCAAGGGAGGGTGCGGTTCAGGGGAGGGTGCGGGGAGGGTGCGGTGCAGGGGAGAGTGAGGTGCAGGGGAGGGTGCGGTGCAGGGGAGGGTGCGGTGCATGGGAGGATGCGGTGCAGGGGAGGGTGCGGTGCAGGGGAGGGTGCGGTGCAGGGAGAGTGAGGTGCAGGGGAGGGTGCAGGGCAGGGTGCGGTGCATGGGAGGGTGCGGTGCATGGGAGGGTGAGGTGCAGGGCAGGGTGCAGGGCAGGGTGCGGTGCATGGGAGGGTGCGGTGCAGGGGAGAGTGAGGTGCAGGGGAGGGTGTGGTGCAGGGGAGGGTGCTGTGCATGGGAGGGTGCAGGGGAGGGTGCGGTGCAGGGGAGAGTGCGGTGCAGGAGAGGGTGTGGTGCAGTCATAAAAAAAATTAGATAGCTGCCACATTGGAATTGACCATAAATATCTTGTAACGAAAGCAAGGCGAAGAATTTAAACATTACGATACCAAGTTATGGAAGTGGGGCTAAGGATACAAACAATACGATATTGCGAAAAACAAAAGCAAGTTAAAAAAATTACATTTCTCACTGCGCTTTCGTAAGGTAAAATGTTTGATAAATTGGAGGGCTAAGGAAGAGAGACCGAAAAAGAGGTGTTGTCTAATTAATTTTTGGTGTTGTTTGTTTGTTTGTGGAATTAAGATGTTTGCTCCAGCTATTTACGGTAATTCTCTATGTCCCAGCACACTAGTGGATGACAAGGGTACTGAACGTTGTGTGGCGCTGCAGACGGATACACCCAAAGACTTGGAAAACTATTTCAGAGTAAATGTTGTCAAAAAAGGGTAAGTGAAATAAAAGAAGAATGGCTTTATTTTTCATGATTTAAGAGATTGGCAAATTTGAAACTGTTCATCAATGTGAACCGTAACCTTAACACTTTCCACGCGGCTGTGGGTTTTACCAAATACAAAACAGATTTTTCAGAAACCTTTCTCAAATGTCAAGGTCTAGCTGAAGGATTACTGAACCAATACTAGTCATGTTTGTACTTATTTTAATGCATTTCTCTCATGGTGATTCCAAATATGGTGATGAAATTCAATAATTTTGACATATTTGAAACATTTTGTGACATTTTGGAATGTCGGCTGCAGCTGCCTGCCGTGTGCAAAGTGTTAACATCTTCTGGTTGCAAAAATATCTAGCAACACCATTGCCAAGCAACCAGAAAAAAGTGCAATCGACAAAGGATCGTCACTCCATCGTCAGTGTTGATAAAAAGAACAGCTTGTTCTTGAAATGTCCGCTAAGGCCAAACAAAGAAGAAGGTCTGTCTCAGAAGCCCGCCCGCATTGGTATGTGAAATGAGCTACGGCGCGTAGGTCTATGCGCTGGGTGCTAAAAACCTTCTTTTTTCTTCTTCTTTTTTCTTCTTTTTTTTGATTTTTTTTTTGATTTTTTTTGATTTTTTTTTTTTTGATTTAAAAAAAAAAAGTTAAAAAAAGTTCTCCGTAAGCTTGGATAAGCAACAAAAAAAAAAAATCAGCACTTAGCTTTTTTGCACAATGTTTCTGAGACAGACCTTCTTCTTTGTTTGGCCTAAGGCAGGTTTCAACTCTGGACTATGATAAATCCAATATATACAAGGTGAGTCAAAACAAAGTGTACTCAAATTTTGGAATTGTTATCTTAAAATCTGTACAAAAATTGCAGAGGTTTTTTTATTGATCGAGGCAAACGGGTTATCTCATTAGTTTTCTAAAGAATTTTAGTTGGTTGAAATTGGTTGTGGTAAACATATTTTATGCTCATTTGGGTAAAAGTCAACATTTTATAAACCGAACAAGACTTGCGGTATTTTCTCTTACATGATCTTTCGAATTCCACTATTGAAAACGGTCTAGTCCGAGATGAGTCCGACTATCACAAAAGCCAAATTTGTTGTTGTTGTTGCTAAATTCGTGTAATTATGACAGTGTTTTGTCATTATTTCGCATTTAATGTTTGAAAAAATAACTGAGAATGTTTCTATTGCCTTTATTAGTCTACTATTGTGTAGGCCTACCATACACGAATCCACTTGTTCATTAATATCAAGCATTATTGAGTAAAATATTCAATATTGTGTTCGGTTTCAAAATGCAGTAATTTACCAAAATAGTCATATCTGGTAAACGGTACAATGAAATGTCATGATTCTTTTTGCTGATGATAGTGAATACATGCATCTATTGCCACATACATTGGTTGCCTTCACATTCTGAGAATAAATATTTTTAATAATTATTTTACTTTGAGTACACTTTTTTTGGACTCACCCTGTATGTTAATCTGACAGTCCTTATGAACATCTTCAATAACTTACCATAATAATGTGGTATAGTAGCCGTCAGAGAAGTTCAGCACTTTCCCTACCTGCGCAAAATTGGAGTTACCCTTCTCACTTGCCCACCCCCCTCCCCATCATGTGGTCTCCTTGTCCTTTGTTGGCGGTGGTATCATTGTAGACTGGGTCCCCGTGTCCCTCTATTATGGCCGCCATCTTTTTTAGGGGCCATGTGGAAAATTGGGAAGACAGGAGGATCGAGTCTAGTATCATTGTATGGCTTTAATTATTACAACTCTTTTGTTACCCTCACAGTTGTTCAGCCGCCATTGCTATCAGTCCTCTTGCGAAAGACCAGATAATGCGACACAGTGTTCTGTACTCCATGAGTAGGGCGTGGCATCTTGGTAAAAGTGTCCTAATGGCGCAGCTTGCTAAGACCGATCCCATAGATACCATTGTCAAACATGAGCATGGACAGCTGCTCATGAAGGGAAAGGTAAGAAGATTGAGACGGACACACTGAAAACTAGCATGCTGAGACCATCCTCAATTATCACAGCATGTTAAAATTTAGATATCAAGATATTCTACACCGTTGCAGATAAACTACCGCTATAGGCCTATAGTTATGGTTTGGCAGAATCTGTGAACACAGATTTCACGGCGTAATTCATGGATTTCATACTTGATCACGGATTTGGGAAATGGTACCGTAAAATCGCGGAAATGCTATTTCAGCAGCGGTAATTGTCCAACAAGCCAATTTTTGGCTTTTTAGAGAACTACACTGCGTGATTATTTTAATATCGCCTTTCCTTGTTTTTGTTTTTGTATGTTAACTCGCATTTTTATTCCAATCTAACACATATTTATTTACTAATTTCCCTTGAGCAATTGATATTTTTAACTGAGTGCCTAATAATATGACCGCGAGGATTTCACGTGTCATTTCCCACGGTTTGATCTCGGTTTTGCTTGACATCACACTTGTCACGGAAATCACGGATTTTACACAAACTGCCCACGGTTTTTGCCTTAAAAATCATGGATTCTGCCGAACCCTACCTATAGTAACTAGAGCTGCAAAAATAATAAATGACTATGTCCCAATGCTGGTTTCTATGATGTAAACTAACCCATCTTCTAAGGATAAGAATCGGTATAGATAGTTGCTCCTCCACTGTCTAGAAGCAACTAGCACTTCATGTTCACTCACGAAATTCACGAAAATAAAACCTCACAACAATAACCACATATTCAGTACATAAACTTACCAGAAACTTGTGTGGATAAGGTGTAGGATGGGTTTGACAGCAGAAATTAATAAGAGTCGATAAAACAGCAACAAATCCCATCTTTCTTATTCATCGATTCAATATAGGTATCAGACGTGACTCGAAATCGCGTCGGAGGGTTTGACCGAGGGACACTGACGGTCGATGGAACAGCGGACTTTGCTGGACAGCAACTGTCAGTAGACTTTCAAAATGAAAACCTGATTGCCAAAATTGTAAAGCATACAGATGAAAAGATGCAAGGAAAGGTAATGTACACCACAGCCGGAAGTGTTATAAAGTCAAGTAATTTGTTAACCCTAACCCCCTAAATACTACAAAATACTACTTGTGAGCCTATCTCCGAGCTCCTGTGCCGACGGTTTTCGATGAAGTAATCAACCGAGCCTATAGTGAGCGCGGTATACTGTGCGAATGAGTAGCTGAGAACCGTGGCTTAGTGGGTGTGAAGACGGGCAGATATCCGGAGGGTCCCCGGATCGATTCCCGGCCAGTCCCTGGTAATTTAGTTGGTGTTTTCTCTTTCGAAAAATTGTGATCCCAGTTAAAAACCCTAAACCGGGGTTAGGGTTATGAAATCGTTGTCTAAAATTATGACTTATTACAACTGGTATCTTTGATTGATCCATTGTCGCTTCTATTTGTGACCAGTTACGTCAAAAATGACATGTTGTCGGCAAACATAGTTTTGAGATAGAGGCCAATATATTTGGTGAAATATAAAGAAAATAATAGAACAAAATATACTTCTATAATTCATATCTTGTAATTACAAATTCCGATTTCCTTCAACCTGGTATCATTTCAAAGCTTAAATGTGCTCTTTCAAGTCATACCAATAACTCACATTTGACTCAGGCCTTCAACATGTCCATTTTGATATGACAGGTCACATTTTAGGTCATGACAATAGTTACCCAGGTCACACCCCTGGGGGGTTCACTCGAGATAATGTAAATCCACTTAATTTCGCGAGGTATTTAATTTTGTGAAATTTGCGAGGACCACAAATTCGCAAAATTAAATCCCCACAAAATATATCTATATACTAATTTTCGGAACATGGCTTTATTAGATAGTTCAATATAATTTTACACTTGCGTCCCTCCTCAACTGAAAAAGCGTGGTAATTGCGCCTCTAATACACGAGCTAATTAGATAGTTCAATGCCCGTTTTTTACCGTTTTCAGACATGCGCAGAAAGGATCACATGTGAAAATCCGAAATGTTGAATTTCTTTTACTCGGGTAGCTACTTTCGGACACAAATTGTGGTTTTCGGAATGAGTGATGACATATGGTCTTCACCCAAAATATTTTCTTCAGGGATATAGCTACATTTCTGTATATGCAGCTGTTTGTTATTCTTAAAGATCGCATAGTAACAAGCATTTATACGTCCGACAAATAAAAATATTTCACGACATTTTCTAAATGTAAACAAAAACTCTTACACAGATCTTAAAGTGACACTTTCACATTAGTAACATAGATGAATGCGACGTTTGCTAACGATAAATAAACTGGCAGTACCATGTCAACCGTTTCTATGTTGTGCTGCGCGACCGCGTTTAACATGGCGCACGCGGTTCGGCGCACACGTAATGACGCAGACAAAAAGTGTACGCGTTTGTGGCGCAAACCGTGCACATTGTAACGGAGCAGAGTGAAAGCAGGCAGTCCGTACACTCTTAGAAAAAGGATGCTTCAGGCTTCAGGGGTTCTTGGCTGTCCCGTATGGAACCCTTTATATCACCTTAAAAGGTTCAAAAAAGAACCATTTTAAGGTTCAAAATAGGCAAAATATGGGCAAACATTGGTCTTTCGAACCTCTAAAAACCGAGCCTTTAAAATCAAAGAACCTTTAAACCATTATACGGGACAGCCAAGAACCCCTCTGAAGCACCCTTTTTCTAATAGTGTACCCTAAAGCCACCTCCTCCTCTCCGCACTTCCCATAATCTGGATATAAGGGCACATGGGGCATCTGGATAAACGGAACGTGTGGTACATTATCATGATTATTATAGAGTGTCTGGATTATTCAGGGCATCCGTGGTATCTGGATTACGGGGTTCACTATAAAACGAGTCTCAAATTACCTGGATATACTATGCGCAGGTGGGCCACCTGTGATAACTGGATTTCAAGGGTGTACACTCAGGTAGTATCTCGGGAGGCTTTATAGAACACAGCAAACATGATAAAGGGACTACATATACTATACGTTAAGGCCCCACATGCCTATTGGAGGAATAATGTATTTAATGTAAATAGGCCAAACAAAACCCGGATGGCACACATTGTGCTCAAGTACAAGCGTTGAATGGTACAAGTGATCTTGATGATAGACTCCGCCTACCATAAAACTATAACGCTCAGAACGTAGGCCTACTGAATTACCTGGATACAGTATGTGCATATGGGCAGTGGCGACACTTGCACCAGCACCATATGTTAAAGGCATATTATGTGATCTTTTCCAGAGAGCGCCCTCTATTCGTGATTTTTTTTAGAGAGTAGATTTTCTTGCAGATTTACATTTCTGATCATAAATCGTACATATATTCCAAGTTACAGAGCGATACGATTCCTAATTACCTCAAAATCATGGTTTTAGAGTGAATTTAGACTAGAATAAAATAAGTTGTCGGATATCCGACAATTTATTTTCACTCTAAAACCATGATTTTGAAGTAATTAAGAATCGTATTGCTATCGCCCTGTAACTTGGAATGTATGTACAATTTATGATCAGAAATGTAAATCTGCAAGAAAATCTGCTTTCAATTTTTTTCGATGTTGAGGGCGTTCCATGGAAAGATCACATAATATACCTTTAAAGGAGTAAAACGGGGTGGCAGGGCAATAAAAGAATCGGGGGAGACATTTAAAAGCTAATTTTATGTAACTTTCAATTTTGACATTAAAATTCAACTTTTTATTATTTGGGGTACAAAATAGGTAGAGACATGCGCTGACAGGAGTATAACTGGGGGTATTAACACTTTCCACGCGGTTACTATTTTTACCATACACAGAACTGATATTTCAGAAACCTTTTCAGACAGTTTTCAAAGTTTATCTCAATGATTACTGACCCAGTACTAGGCATGTTTGTACTTATTTCAATGCATTTCTCATGGTGATTCTAAATATGGTAATGAAATTCAATAATTTTGACATTTTTTAAACATTTTGTGAAATTTTGGAATGTCGTCTGCAGCCGCCTGCCGCGTGGAAAGTGTTAAGAACAAATTGATGGAGTAGGCCTACTCGGATTAAGATCTTGGGTATCTGTATTATTTAAGAGCACATTGGGCCTAGACTCATGGTGTATTAAGGGCACCATGTCACTTACATTATATCAAGGGCACCTTAGTACCTGAATTATTTAAGGACATACTCTTGATTGATATTTATATAAACATTTATAACGCTTTGATATTACTGACCTCTGCCTATTGTGACTTTTACTGTCCGCTATCTTCGGCACCCGCGTTTAATTTACTTGACTATGATAAAGTAGGCCTACCTAGATTAAGGCAATGTATAACATGGATTATCAAAAGCACCTGCGATATTCGGATTATTTAGGGCCCTGTCTGGATTATGTATAGGACATGTTCTTGATATTATTGTATCAAATTTTCTTACGCTTTGTTTACTTATTCCCCGTGAAATTTTCTAGCGGGTCCAGCGCGAAGCGCTGGTGCCCGCTAGTTATAATAAAATCTTAACCCTTTGAACCCAGGCTAGCTGTACCGGTCAGTGTGTACCACTCATCCTAGCCCTCCCGGGGGTAACACACAAAATATTGACTTTTGCAGGAAATGGATAAAACAATACTAAACTTGTTCAGAATCATCTGTAATATTATAAAATCATATAAAAACAATAACAGTTCACTTGGATAGTGCTTAAATAAAAATGGCGACACTTTGCACCCCAAAACTCACTCAGACGAACTGGTCATACACCTGTTCACTTGATGACAGACTGTACAGAGTTAACATGGAGAAATTGTAACCTTGTCAAATTCACAAGATAACTGAATGTGGCAGTTTGCATTTAATTTTTTTTAAAATCCTCTCAAAGATGTTGGCTTTTGGTAATTCGCAAAATAAAGTTCTAAGTGTTTAACAGTATTACTTGGTACACATGCTCATCAGAGAAACATTGAACATTTAATGGTAGAATTTTGACCCTGTAGCAAAAATGGTGTCTTTAAAAAAGGTGTTCTTTTTCAGGTTAACCTTCAATGTTTAGGGTCATCGTTTAAACTAGTCTTAGACGTTTAAGGTCATTTTTTTGCCTGGTTTTTATCATTTGATTTGTCCATTAAGTTCTATGTGTGTTTTGCATGCATGAGCGTGACGCAGCTCCTTGTAAACAACAAAACACACTAGCGTGAAAAAGCTTGAATTTTGTCCATAGCATTATGACAGTGAGTATAACATGTAAGTGACCACTCAGTGTCTAACCACATAATTTAAAAACATATTGAAATAATTAATTAACACATATATAATCACTTTCATGCACGTGTCCCGTAGGTCTTGGCTACAGTTCCTGATCTCATTTGCATAACTGACGTGGATTCTGGTCAACCAATCACAACGGAGGAGGTGAGATTCGGTCTCCGCGTAGCCGTGGTAGGTCTGCCTTGCGCGCCGCTACTGACGACCGATAGGGCACTCAAAGTGATCGGACCAAAAGCTTTTGGCTACGAAGACGTTGTTTTCAATTCCGTTGGAGATTACATGTCAAATATACCTATTCCTACCAAACCTGTAATGGTCTCAAAGTGAAATGTGTTTACATCAATTTTTGTATAGAATATTGAATAATATTAATAACAACTTGATAACAACTCAATTTTATAACCCGCACTTATCCATCCTTTAGGATATTATTACACTGCCGTTAGTAAATCATCACAATCATTCCGCTTTAATTACGTGGCTTCTAGCCAGCCGCACAATCATATCAGCACTTGGATTGTATTCATACACTCTAATGAGTATCAAACCAATCAGAAAGCAAGAAACTAAAATACGCGGAGTGCATTGAAAGTGTCTAATGCACTCCTTGGTGCCCCATTCAATGAGCGCACCGCACGCTTTGTTTTGATTCGTTGTTCAGGAATCGTGGGTTTGCCGATTTTCACTGCAGGTGTTAGCACACTTGTTAACATGTTTAGATTTGTTTTTACATGTATATAAAGATGATGCTTAAATTGTAAATTTTGATTTGTATAGTGTCGTGTATGAATTAGGTCAATACATGCTGAGACGTCTCAGAATACATGCGTATGTTTTGTTTTACGAAAAATTAGAAATTCAATGCACTTGCGCAAATGTTGATATGCTCACAATAGCACTCTCCTGCGGGGTCGTGCCATTATTCCCACATCAACATCAGCGCAAGTGCATTGATTTGTCTAATTTCTCTCGAAATAACACATACGCATTTATTGACCTATAAAGAACACCCTTTTTAACAGCTACCCAATCTCGCTTGGGTCAATGAGGCAATTGAGAATAAGTATCTGGCCCAAGGATACAAACATGTTGGCCACGGCAGGACTATAACAAATTCTCCTACAACTCAATGGTGGGAAATTTTATGTCAAATATATCTATTCCCACCAAATCTGTAATTGTTTATAAGAAAGCAATGATGTGAACTTTGATTTTTTTTCTCAGATGTTTTTACAGATTTTGAACACAATTTTTGATTGAGGTTATATGCCAAGCATAGCTATTCATACTAAATTTGTAATTGTTTTACCATGTATATGGAACTTGTGTAAATTATTTTTTCAGATATATATAAATGTGTTATGGTACCTACACCAAGCACAAAAAGTGGATATTGTTGATGTTATGATTGTTTAATCGACCACAAAGAGCACATGTGGTCCAGTGGAATAGTTGCCGGTCTCCTAATCATAAGGTTGTGAGTTCTAGCCCTGCTGGTGCCAATGTGTTTGTGTCCTTGGGCAAGGCACTTAGTCTACATTGCCTATTAGGGGGTTACTATATAGGGGTTATGTATGTTTGTTCATGTTGGTTTATGTCGCAACTTGGCGCTGATTTAGCTGCTACCTAGACGTTGCATTGTTTAATAATGTATTTGATTTGTAATGTTGTTACAATTCAGCCGGTTGGCTGCGATGGCAATAAAATTTAGACCTAAAAAAACCTACCAAAACCATTCTTGCACTAAAACATTGAAACATTAACCCTAACTCTATTTCACCACACGGCAACAGAATTTTTTTCCGACACCCAAAATTCACCAGAAAGGTCACCCCGATCCCCCCGGGATTTGAACCACGGACCTCCAGCATCAGGGCCCAGATCCTAGCCACTACACCACGGCTCCCAGTCGACACTCGGCGGGTATATTCGCCTCGTTATATAGCATGGGTCCGTTTTGTAGCCAAAAATCCTGCACGCCGGGTTATAGAAACACTTTTTCCGCACAGTTGCCGTATGGTGTAGTAGAGTTAGGGTTAAAGTGGGTTTCAATGGGATGTCCTTGCTTAGTGTGTGATTACGCATTGAAAATGTGTGTGTGTACCGACTCCCTGTCGATGCCTGTTACCCATTCATCCCCATACCTGACTGGTTGAGATAGCACACAGTGGATAATGCATCTGTGATGCAAATCAATGATATCCCATAGGAAACCAATTCTAGTGCAACTTTGTTGTCTTTACTAATGGTTATTGAAACCATCATAACTTCAAAAGTATCAATTCGGAGAAAACATTTGCCCATTTAAAAATGTAGGCTCATAATTATTCTGCAATGGGTTATTCCATTTGAAATCCATACACCCTCTGTAGAGGACATTACCTTAATCTTCCCCATAGGGAGTGTGAATTTTAAATGGGAGTTACCTGCATGGGTGACTCCATTTGAAATTCACACTCCCTATATGGAAGAATATGGTTATGTCTTCTATTGGGGGGTGTATGTATTTCAAATGGAAGAGCCCGATATCTATGAAGATTACATATTAATTGATATTGATGTTGTTTACATGCCAAGCATGCCTGGTCTTTCATACAAGCATGGTTTTCTAAAAGAACCAATTGATTGGCCTTTCAGAGCTCTCTTTCGAGAGTTACCAGTTTGATTTTGAATCACTCTGGTCATTAACCTTGTTAATGTCTGTTGGGCTATTGTTCACATTTGCGCTTTATATACAAAAAAGAAAAGAAAAAAGAAAACCAGTCTTGTGTAAATCCTTCTTTAATATTTGTAAAAATTACAAATTATTATTGAAACTTTGTATGTACAGGGTGAGTCGGAAAGAATGGGATACCTCTAACAAGTATATCACTAAAACAGTATTCTGAATGGCACAATGCAACTATGTATTGAATATTGTATGCCAAAACTACATTGTATGAGATTAAGGTCAGTTCGGTTCAACTGATTTAACTTTATCATAACAGTTTGTTATAAAAATAAATAATAATATAATAATAATAGTAATGAATGGCTTATTTTTGTGTGTGATACAATAATTGCACTCGATATAAAAACATACTGCACTCATCTTCGACTTGTGCGATGTTTTTCTAGCTCGTGCGATATATTCTTTTATCCTACCATCGAGACGATTCTCGTGTTCCTATTGGATAAGCGCCTGCATTTAGTGACTAGATATATTCCATATCCTGTCAGTAAGGAACTGCACATTTGTTGTAGTAGGGTTGCTACGCCGACATGACGATCGTCGGATTGTTTATCAACAAAATGGCGTTTCTGTCAGCTTCAAAGCCGGTCCCTGCGGTAAATCCTTTATTCTTGTTCTTGTTTTAATAGTGTTTTAGTAGGATAAAATCGTTATTAGGCGAGGTTGGGTCGGATACGGATTATATCTAGTCTCGGAGTCTGTATCGGGCGCCCTCGTCCCGATACAGAATCTTCGGCTAGATATAATCCCTATCCGACCCAACCTCACCTAATAACTAATATTATCACATTCAAAGCCATCTGTCAATCTTATAACAAATATTAGCATAATAAGTCTGATGGCTCTATATTCTTATTGAGTTATTTCATATATTTTTTTAAGGATGTTAATTTATTTTTGTAAACGATGCATTTGGATATATTGGCAGCGTTAGAAATAAGAAAAAAATAAACTGGTTATCCAGCGGATAACCCAGCAGAAGATCTAGGTTATCCGCCACAATTTGTTGTTATCCGCAATTGTTTCGGTTGTTTTGGTGTCAAAATCTTGGTTATCGGTCGGACAATCAGCAAGAAAAAAATTGTTACCCATCATGAAATGTGGTCATTTCGGGCGCACGGATTTATACCGCTTTTTTAAACGCTGGATATTGGGATACATATTTGTATGGAACATCAAATCAGGAACCTGTCAAGTCAAAATGGACATGTTGGTGGCCCGAGTCAAATCTGAGTTATTGGTATCATTTGAAAAAGCACAATTTAAGCTTTCAAATGATACCATGTTGAAGGTAATCAGACTTTGTAATCAAAAGATATGAATTGAAGGAGCAAAAGTAGTTCTATTATTTTCTTTATATTTCACCAAAATGAGCCTCTATCTCCAAACTTTGTTTGCAGACAACATGTTCTTTTTGAGGTGACTGGTCACACATATCTTCTCAGCATAAACATTGCTTTCTTTGACCTTTTAGTTCACTTGTCTTGTCATGACCAATATACACTCGGCAAAAGAAGTTCTTGGACACTTAAATTAAATTAATATTTAATAGAATATATATAATTATATATATGATTATATAAATAAGCAGAAAGTAATCCTCTAACAGCTTAACATGGAATTTAGACATGATCACTCATGCATGGCAGATACCATTCACTTGACAATGGCAAGAAGATTGCAAAAAATTGGATAAACCCGCCATTCAAATGATTGTAAATGCTCATTTCTTGCAATTTCCTTTTACGCACCTTACCATTGCTTAATGAATGTGCTCAGCCATGCATGAATGCGTACATCTTAATTTCATACAGACATGATAGAGAATTATTGTCTGCTTATTTTGACATGCAATTGTTTAATTTATATTAAATATTTATGTGAAATATTTGAACTTCAATGAGTGTCCAGGAACTTCTTTTGACGAGTGTAGATGGCGATACAGAGAAGAGGAACCACAAATCTCCTTCAAAAAATTAAAGACATGTCTTTGTTCATTTAAATAATGCCAAATGACAAGCAAAAGCGTAACAAGGGGGGGGGGGGGGGGGGTTGGACAGTATGGGTGAGTTTACCCTAGGGACAATAGAATAAAGCAAGCGTGTGCATCCTGCGGCCCGCCGGCCTCTAACCTGCGGCCCGCGAGAAATCCCAAAATTCCCATTGATGCGGCCCGTTTTAACCAGATACACAAATGGCGAATTGATTTAGTGGTGTCCTCCCTTATAATTAGGTGACACAGTGGCGTATAGCCAGAGGGAGGGGCGAGGGGGAGATTTCCCCCCAATATTGACTGTCGTGGTGGTTGAGAATGGCACTGTCAGTTCATTTGTCAAGAGGAATCATGGAATTATGATGGTCAAAAATACACAGACCTAAATGTTTCGCGCGCTATGCGGGCATGTGTACCCCAAATGGATTTTTTTTGGTAGAAACTTGTTTAAAGCAGAAATGTACCTCAATCATAGCAAAAATAAGTGTTAAAGGTATATTATGTGATCTTTCCAGGGAACGCCCTCAACATCGAAAAAAAAATTGAAAGAAGATTTTCTTGCAGATTTACATTTCTGATCATAAATCGTACATACATTCCAAGTTACAGGGCGATACGATTCTTAATTACTTCAAAATCATGATTTTAGAGTGAAAATAAACTGTCGGATAACTCCGACAGTTTATATTTTTACTCTAAAACCATGATTTTGAGGTAATTAGGAATCGTATCGCTCTGTAACTTGGAATGTATGTATGATTTATGATCAGAAATGTAAATCTGCAAGAAAATCTACTTTCTAAAAAAAATAATGAATAGAGGGCGATATCTGGAAAAGATCACATAATATGCCTTTAAGTCAAAAAATGTTTGCGCGCTATGCGCGCATTTCTTTGGTCAGAACAAGCTTGTGATTGCGGGTCAAAATCCCTGTTTAGAATGGCTCTTGCAGCAGCAACAGCGAGTAAAGAGAGGAAATTACACAAAGAGAAGTGGGTATCCGGACGTGTTTTGGAATGTTTGACAATCACAATGAGGCCCGGGTGGTGGAAAAGGTTGCACATGCTTGGAATAAAGGGACTAGAAACAGCTTCATTCTTATTGTACTATTATACAATAAAGGGTTCATTTTGAGTAACATTCAATTTTCTTTTGACCAAACAGGCTAGATAGGCATTTAGATGAATCTTGTGGGCACAATTTGATACCAAATTTACCCTTAACAACAAAGATAAACTATGATAAGCACCATTTAAAGAAAAATGTCCTATTTTCAAAAGTCTCATTTCCAAAACACAGCACGAGAAGAAAGGACCAATTTTAGTGAAAATTATAACACACAAAAATATTGTTTTCAACAGTCATGCAATGCATCCAGAAGGTCGCCCGCGAAAAAAAAAAATCCCGAATTGTCTATGATATCAAAATGTGCGAAAATATCTTTACGCGAAAATATTGGCTTTTACAGTATTTGGAGAATAGATAACACAGAAAAAGTCCTTTTCAGGGATTCTATACTAAATGGGAAACGTAACTTCACAGCATAAACCCTGCATTAGTTTAAATGTCACATATCGAGGGCTCAGAAACACAAGGCCTCATCTCCATTTTTTCAAAAATGAGAATTTTGTAACAACATTTTCAGAAAGAAATTCTCTTTCCAGTAACACATAGCCTTATCTCCATACCACAACCCCTTTCAGAGTTATAGCCAGTATCACATGGCCTCATCTCCATCTCCCCAATGTGTTCAAAAATCTTCAATAGTCTTTTTCTCAAAATGGTCAAAATGGAGATAAGGCTTTGTGTTTCTGAGCCCTCGAATTATGAGATAGATGGCGCCATAAGGACAAAACATTAAAATCACTTCATTAAGTTGTTTTCTTTTATTTGAAATATAATAGAGTATACAATATCCTTATGGATGCAAAAAAAGAATACATTTCTTCTATATGTATAGTTAATTACAAGTTGTTTATAAATAGCATTAAGAAGTATTACATGTAAGGTCAAGTTAACAGTATACTGACCCCTCACCCATTGAATAAACATCACAAAGGTCAATATATTCACAATATAAATGATATATATTTATTAACCCAATGAAACTCGCCAAAATAGAATTAATGATATTTACGAAGAGCACCGATCTCTTATATTTCACCATACTTAATTACTATAATTTTGTTTTCATTTTGGGACACCCTGTACAAGATTATTATGCAAGTACATAATTTTTCCAATACATAGTATTGATAATTAAATATAATGTTTATACTGCGGATAGGCTTGCATGACAAGATGAGTTTTTTCTGGTTGACCAGTCGCCACCAAATGGTTGCGACTAGTGGCCGTCGTTTAAATTCTTAAGAAATCTCTATGTTAAATTCTTAAGAAATCTCGATGATATTTTCTTGGTTACATTAGTAATAATTACTCGAGAGCAGATTTTTTTCTCATTCAGTGTGCATGTTTAGGACTTCCGAAAGTACACTTTACTAGTCGACATAGTCGCTTTGCGACTAGCACCTATGGTCGCGACCCCGACTAATGACGAACAAGGTCGTGCAAGCCTAACTGCTTATACTGTTCCACTAATTGATTTTGCAAGTTCAGAATTTTAATACTAGAATCGCCTTGCCCTCTTGCAAGCAGACACTCAACAATGACTCGACAGTTGACACAACTCGAGACTCGACTTCCAGTTGACACAACTCGAGACTCGACTTCCAGTTGACACAACTCGAGACTCGAATTCCAGTTGACACAACTCGAGACTCGAATTCCAGTTGACACAACTCGAGACTCGAATTCCAGTTGACACAACTCGAGACTCGAATTCCAGTTGACACAACTCGAGATAACTTTCTTATGCATGTTAATTATTATCTAGAATATTGCATGCAATTTGAATTGAAAACAATTAAATAAAAATATCAATAAATTAAAACCAGTATGCCCCCAACCAAAGTATCAACACATACAGGGTGAGTCAAAAAAAGGGGTACTCAAAGTAAAATAATTATTAGAAATATTTGTTATCAGAATATGAAGGCATCCAATGTATTCGGCAATATATGCTTTTATTCACTATCGTCAGCAAAAAGAATAATGACATTTCATTGTACCATTTACCAGATATGATTATTCAGGTAAAGTTACTGCATTTTGAAACCAAACACAATATTGAATATTTTATTCAATAATGCTTGATATGATACACAATAACTAATAAAGACAAATCAAACATACTCAGCTATTTTTTCAAGCATTAAATGCAAAATAATGACAAATCAATATCATTATTACACAAATTTAGCAATAACGACAAAATATTTGGCTTTTGTGATAGAGTGTGGATCGTTTTCAATAGTGGAATTCAATAAATTTTATAAGAGAAAATATCGCAAATCTTGATCGGTTTATAAAATGATCACTTTAACGCAACTGAGCATAACATATGTTTACAACAACCAACTTCAACCAACTAAAATTCTTTAGAAAGCTAATGAGATAACCTGTCTACCTCAATAAACAATCTGTGACATTTTTGCACAGATTTTAAGATATAAAATCCTAAAAGTTGAGTACACTATCTTTTGACTCACCCTGTATAGATACAATTTTCACAAAATTAAAACAAAATGAAAAACTACATATTAACAATACATCACACATTGCACTACATCTGGGGCTCTCCTTGGCACAGAATTGAGCCTAACTCAAAATCTTGGATTTGATTTTGTGGAATTGAACAACAAAAATGACGTAGGAGTGGGTTTTCTTAGTTCATTATCCAACAAGTGGTTGGGCAAAAATACAAATTGTTGTGTTGCTCTCAGTGACCGACCCTAAAATGTCAAAAATGACGGTCGCATTAAAAAAAAAAAAGATTTAAAATTTTACCCAAATAGTCAAAATATTACTATTTTCTGCTTGACATAGTAATATTGATCAGAGAGGAATTCCGGCATCAGCATGTAAATAATGTGTCAATCACTGAAATACACACTGACTTCACTGCACGATGGATGAACCATACTTTAAAACATGATTATCTTAAAGGAGGGGTCCCACAAGCACAACATTATGTATTATATAGAACAAAACATCGTACTTAAGTCCCGATATCGATGACGTCATGGTTATTGGTGCTCAAATTTTCGCAAGTGCATTGTATTACTATGACTGCATCTACACCTTCGATAGCCGCGAATTTTAAAAATAGCATGTTGAGAGATGGCGTTTTTTATTCGTTTTTGTCATAGGTATGTTGTTTCGTTCTATATAACTATGCAATTTGGCCTCAATAATTATTTTTCTTACATAAAATGCACAATGTTGTGCTTGCGGGACCCCTCCTTTAAACCAAGGGTATGCCCACATTTTAAGGAAATAAACAGCATATCAGATATCAAACAAACTCAGTACAGATTAGTTTTAAAATTGAGCAAAAAATTGACGAGTGAATAATATAATCTACAGATAAACAGGAAAAACATAACGTAAACAGTGGGATCGTCTTTTGATATAATGTATATAAACTTTTTGAAATGTCTTTGTACAAAAATATTTGCTTGAAAATAAAAAGGCACAAAATACGGTACATTGTGTTCTCTAAATGTATAAATGTGTGCACTTAATAATTTTTGGTCTGCCAATATAAATTGCAGAAGACAAAATTTGCGACGGACCGATAACAGGTGCACCAAAAAACATTTGCCCATTTGAATTGCCATGCACGTGCTTGTGCTATGATTGATGGTTTTATAACAAACATCATGTACAGTCCTTTTAGGGTGGTCTGTTTTTATACACATACAATAGAGTTGAATATCATAAAATGATATAAACACAACACCAAAGGTAAGTCCCCCCCTTCTCAACAGTTCGTCATAACATCGTAAGGTAAAACATTTTACCAATAAAACTTAGTTAGAAATAATCCTATGACTGTTTCCTAAGTGTTGTTTGAAAATGAAAGATGTCCATGACTTCATGGCTGAATGAGCTCAAATAGAAGACAAAAACTGCCTTTCTCAAAAGTGTTGAGAGGGGGCTTACTTATGGTGTTGTGATTATTAGGCGACAAAAAACACCCCTGTTCTATCCGCCCGACCGACAAATTTTCTCTCTCTGAATTTTGATTTTTAATTTTAACAAATTCTTTCGAAAATTTGTTTAAATGTTTTTTATTTTTATTTTTTATATGTCAATAATTGGTCAAATTCACCAACATTTTTATGAACATTTTGAAAACAAAAACAACTAACGCCTGGCAGACCGTAGAACAGGGTGGTTATTTGGGATGCCTTATTCAAAATTAGAAGAACAAGATCCTCTCAGTCATTTACAGTATACAGTATATATTTTTGATACAACAAGTAGATAAGGCCACATTTTTTTAAATACCAGCGGAAGCTCAAAGTTCAGCCAACAAGAAGTTGTAATCACTCTAAGAGTCGCACATGTATGTTATAAACATTCAATATTCAATGCCATTTAAACTGTTAAAAAAAAGAAAAAACTGAAAACTGAAAAAAAAATCTGAAAAAGAAGAAGAAAAAAATCGGGAAAAACAAACAAAACCGGAGCGGCCCTAAATCTGACGAGCGGGCGGTCCAGGACAACATTACAATTTTTTGTTGTTGGCCTAAACATGGGAAGAAATGACGCTCATGGCGCTTTTGTAAACATGTTATATAAGCAATTAATAGCACAAAAATGATAAACAGCATGGGTATAATACTACACTGTTTTGTATGCTTCATTGAACAAATGAGTCTTTAAAGTTTTCTTAAAACTATGAATAGAATCTGTACGTTTAGCATAGCGTGGTAGACTGTTCCAAATTCTTACAACAGCAACGAGAAATGAACGTTCTCCCCTTTCTTATGAAAGTTGTAAGTATTAATTGTCAAAAACACACTGCCATCTTTGGGTCTGTTAAGCCAAATTCTATCCTGAGTTAGGCCAAACAAAGAAGATAGTCTGTCTCAGAAACATTTTGCAAATAAGCTAAGTGCTGTGCTTTTTTCTTTTCTTTTTAGAAAATAGATTATGAGGTATGCAATTTTTTTGTTGTTGTTACTAATCCAAGCTTCAGAGAACTTTTTAAAAACTTTTTAAGAATAAAAAAAAAAGAAAAAGAAAAAAAAAGAAGTTATTTAGGCCTCAGCGCATAGACCTATGCGCTGTAGGTCATTTCACATACCAATGCGGGCGGGCTTCTGAGACAGACTATCTTCTTTGTTTGGCCTTAGTCCTCCTGAATTTTTGTCATCAATCACCATCTACAGAATTCTGTTGTATTATTGCACAGCAACTTTTATTGCTTGATTTTTAGTGCACAACAATTCCCATTGCTTGCCTTAATACTTTTCACTGTTTTATCGCTTGATTATTATCCCTTGTCATTGCTTGTTTCCCCACACTAAGTTGGTATATCTTGCTTTTATTCTTTTCTAAACTTTATTTGTGTAACTTTATGAAATGATGTCATAGCCTATTCCAATGCTAGCACCCTATGAGTGCAACATGCAATCAAAGACGAATCCTAGCATGTGGGCATAAATGCTGCGCTGATTAATAGAATATGCTCTGACTTCACTGCACAGAGTTTATGCAACAAATATGATGGTATGTCATTAAATAGAGTTGACTGCTCTAGCACACAGTAAATAGATTTAAAATAAGTTATAAGTTATTTGGTATATTTCCACTAATAAATATTTAGGCCTAATGGTTTATTAACCTACATTTATACATAGATAATCCAGGAGGCAATCACCTTTGAAGCAGATATTTAAGAGAACAAGGGTTGAAGAAATGATTCTTCTATTGACAAAGGTAGAGTATAATCTTGATATTTGTTGGGAATTCAAAACCTCATGAATATATGTGATGCGTGCGACCCGATCAAATGCCGCCCTTTACTGGTACGCACAAATAAGCGCAGGTCACTAACGGAGAACCAAGTACCTCCGCGTAAACATTAGTAACCCCGCATATAATGCGTACAAAGTTGATCACCAAAACAATTCATGTAATGTCATGATCTCATGGCATATTTTCACAACGCAGTAGTTACGTGACGTGCGAGTGATTCGCTTGCACGATTTTCGGCCAGATTGATCAATTTGTAATGGGTGAAGCATGGTTAAATTGCCGTAAAGTGTAACTTTTTAATTAAACAAGTACCGTCCGTATCATTGAATGACTATTTCAATTGACGGTTTTGAATCAGGATAATGACTTTGATCAGTTGTTTTGTCGGTAACTGTGAGAAGAATCTAAGAATGATATATTTTACTTTGGGACCTCAGAATTTCCCTAGGATCTACGCCCCTGGTGAAATTCCTCGTCTCTAATAAAGTGAAAATGTTTCAAATCTTCACAGTTGCCTCTAAACAACTGATACGCAGTCATTATTCTTTTATTATCTCACCATAAACAAAATGCTACACAAAACACAAATTAGATGCTTGCCCCCAACATAGACTTTGTCACAAAACTACAAAGTGAAATATGGATGCTCTCAGTTTGGTTAGTTCTATGACATATCCTTTAATAAAAACAATTGTCCAAGGCACAATAATTTAGATTTATACAGCACCATTTTCTAACATTTACAGGGCACTACTGTAATTTGGCATCAAAATCATGTTGCTTCATTTAAAGCGTGCACAAGGTGCAACAACTGTATCAGCATTTATAATGATATTGTAGTATCCACTCTTAACCCTGAAGTGCCCCAATTTCTCCCTTTGAGAGGTTTCTCACAGCAGCAAGGCTTTTTTACAGCAGCAAGGCTCCTTACAGCAGCAAGGCTCTTTACAGCAGCAAGGCTCCTTACAGCAGCAAATTGATATATAAAAGAGAGGGCTCGCATGAACGCAACAGGCGCACCGTGCATCATATGAGTGACGTGTACAGATGCAAAAATTGCATGCATACGCTTGGAAAACTTCCACGCATACAGAAATAAAAACTGCAAATTTGTTGCCAAATTTGATAATCTTTCTCTTCCTTTAACAATTTGTCACACATCACATCACTCGGTATGTCATGTACTTTTGGCAGAATTAGACTTTTGGCAAAATTAGTGAATATATTAAATCGTTCTAATAAGAATCAGTTTTTGAAAATTGAAGCGGTAGTTCACTTTTTACCAGCTTGTTTCGCTTTATATCGTCTCAAAATTTGCCTGTACAAGATTTACCTTTAGATGTGATGAACTAATTTTTTATGTCTTGTAACACTTTCCACGCGGCTATTAGTTTTACCATTTTACAAAACTTTTTTTTTCAGAAACCTTTCCCAATCTTTCAAAGACAATCTCAAGGATTACCGAGCCAATACTAGGAATGTTTGTACTTATTTTAATATATTTCATATGGTGGATCCAAATATGGTAATGAAATTCAATAATTCAAACATTTTGGACACATTTTGTTAAATCTTGGAGTGTTGTCTGCAGAATGGAAAGTGTTAACAATCAGTGAAAGTCCCATACAACTTCCTTGTCATCACCAATATATCTATCTCTTCAGCACACACAAAATAAATATTGGAGAGGGTATGGAATTCTCCATTTATATACAAAGTTGTTATTATTTACCAAATAAAATACTTGTCTAATTACAGCGATATTAATACTATAAAAGGTGGAATAAAGCACGTCAAATGCTGAATGTTAAAGAAGAAAATACTGATGTCCGAGGTATCTAATGGCTTCATTTAGATGTTACGGTGGATGAATATCAATGTCATTAAACCCATCACAAGTAATAGGGGTATACATTTTGTTGCACAGAACAAGAATCGAGTTGATTCTTACAAAAGAGATTTTCAAATAATATTCGATTCTTACAAACGACTTTGTGTACAGGCCTGTAATATTTACGAAATTCAACATTAATTCCTGCGATTTTCACAGAATTTCTAGCCCGGGATTAAGTACAATATTTCTTTAAACAAGAGCTCATGGTTAAGACCACAGCAGTTTTCTAGACAAGACATTTAAATAGACGGACAGTTGCTAAATATTAGCCGACAATCTTCTGGAATTTGAGACTACAATCCTTGATAATAAAGATATCCACTAGTCTTTGGTTCATGTGTATTTGACCTAAAATGTTCACACTCTGAATTCTTAAAGGAAGGGTCCCGCAAGCACAACATTTAGCATTATTTGTTATAAAAACAATTATCGAGCCGAAATTACGCAATTATATAGAACAAAACACCATACTAGTCACAAAAATGAATAAAAACTGCCATCAAACAACATGTATGTTTTGAATTTCGCGACGATCGAAAGTCCCGGTGTCGATGACGTCATGGGTATCGGTGCTCAAATTTGCGCATGTGAATTGTGTAATGACATCATCGACACTGGGACTTTCGATCGCCGCGAATTTTAAAAAGTGCATGTTGAGAGATTGCGTTTTTTATTTGTTTTTGTCATAAGTGTGGTGTTTTGTTCTATTTAATTACAAAAGTTGGGCTCGATAGTTGTTTTTCTAACATATAATGCACACTTTTATGCTTGCGGGACACCTCCTTTAAAGCTGCAATGTTTGTCCAATCAAGTATTCTCACAAAATCAAATTTGAACCCACCCACCAACCTCAACATCCATCCCATCTCTTGTTTCAAACAACAACCTGATATAGCATCAGCATCAGTTATAATCAATTAGGAATGAGTTGAAGAATTTACAAATCCTCATTTAATACAATAATAATTCTGTAATATGCATTACACTGCATTTTAATGAAGAAAAGTGCATTATACAGGGTGCATCAACAAAATTAGGACTGTTTCATGATGGTGTCATTCTTGTTATAATCATTGGACCATGACCAAAAGGTATTCCAGAATTATACCAAACTATCAGATACACAATTTTACCTATTACTTGATATTACTTCTTTGGTCCACAATATTAGTATCATCAAACATGTTGTTCAATGAATGATCTTCCATTAACGAAAGTATTTTTTAAAAGAATGTTGCTTTTCATTTGACAACATACCCCAAAAATGGCTAAAATCGGGGGAAAGTTTTGAAAACGCTTGACAACTTTCATCCATTTACTCGTTGTATTAGCAAACTGCAGTCGTTTTTCAAAATTGCACAAAAGTGGAATTACAATTACCCTAATACAAAGAATCAGAAAATATACACACAAGAGTTGCGCAAGGAGAGTCAGCCTTGAGCATTACAGATATTCTCTTTATCATCCAACCCAAGCTGCTTGCTTTATCCGGCTCTTCCAGATATATTGCTTACTCCACTGTAACTGATTTAGCCAGATTTCTGGGGCAGTCGACCTGTAATGGAACAAAAGAGTGCAATATGGTTAGAAATAAAGGCTCTTTTATGACCTACCTCATACACCTTGTATTAAGTTTATTCGTAGAATGAAAGTATGAGTTAACTTAGTTCATTTTTTTATTATTTTTTATTTTTTATTTATAACAATTAGGCTGAGAGCCAGGACAAACCCAATAGTGACTAAATCACTAAATTAATGGGATGCCCGATGTGTGTGTGTACAGATACAGACCCGGGATGATCCCCTACTCTTTACGAAGGAGTCTGACCTTTTAACATGCTCGGGGATAGCTCTTCCGATGCACAGGACCACCATTTCTATGTTACTTCCGAACCACGAGGCAATTGAGACTAAGTACCTTGCCCCAGGATACAAACATGTTGGCGGTAGCGGGGCTAGAACTCACAACCTTTGTATTGTGAGACCTGCATGCTATCCACTAGACCCAACATATGCTCTCCAGAAGTGGAAGTGATGATAATAATTAATCTTTCCCTCGTGGTGGTCAAATTAATTTACTCAACCAGGATTTGAACCCAGGATCCCCCGATAGCAAGACAGAGATGCTCTACCAACTGAGCTAATGGGGACTATTGGTATTGAAGTGTTAGAAATGCATCTAAAGGCTTCCCTCGTTATTCATATATTTCAGTCAGTTCCAAATTGGCGAAACCTGTTTACTGCTCAGCAAATGAATTCAGAAGGGCGTCTCGTGCAAAACGCTCGCATGGTGCGATGTGGCGCGCAATGTGGCAGTGTCATTGTATGCGTGATGCTTGCGTATGCCAAAATCCAATTATATGCTTTGATTACTTTGTGCGCGGATAGAGAAAAAACAAATAATTCTCGCCAATTTGGAACTGATTAACACTATAGTGCTGTTTCCCTTTCTTATAGTGATTAACACTTTATAAGCCATCTTGAACTGTAACAATCAATGTTTATGCAACAAGGGCATCAGTGTCAAAGAGGGTAGAGCCCTGCCTGTCCCATTTAGTTATGTAACATGGACTCCAAATCTAATCATGGAATTGAAGCTTCTAATCAATGCTTTATAGGGTTTTCTGAATAAATGATTGAAAAAATTAATAAAATAATCATCCAAATGTAAACTGCTCACAAAAAGTTAGGAAACTTTTTTTAAATCAAGTATATTTGTATTATTTATTACCCTCGTTTTATCTGTTATATATCAATGGAAAGCTGAAGTGTTCCTCTTTAAAATTATACCACATTTGAAATGATTACATGTTGCTGAACTTGGCCACATGCATGAAAATGAGGCAAAGTCACAAATCAAATGTGCCAAAGTTACCGTTATCTGGGCTAAACAGTCAATAAATAGGTAATGATCAATAATCAAACCGGTCATGCTTGAGAAACATACACAAAGATTTGCACCAGTTAGCACAACACACACACCCCAACCCTCATCTCTTTAGAAAACCATTATTTGGGTATTTGCAAGACTGGGTTAACAATAACTCCAGGTGGAAGGTCATTAAGGTAAGTGATAAAAGGTTTAGGCCAACAACTTGTACATTTTTCTGAGACACGGAAAACGTTTTGCTGTTTCAATATACCGCGTTTAACAAATTTGGAGAGAGCCCGTGCCATTCCCTATTGACTGTTTAGCACAGATAACGGCAATTTTGGCACATTTGATTTGTGACTTTGCCTCATTCTCATTCATGTGGCCAAGTCCAGTAACATGTCATCATTGCACATTTGGTATTATTTTAAAGAAGAATACTTCAGCTTTCTATTGATATGCACCATAACACAAGAGGGTAATAAATAAAAATTAAAAAAAACTTGATTAAAAAAAGTTTCCTAACTTTGTGTGAGCAGTTTATATTCAGTTAGGGTATCAATCTGGCATCAAAAGGATCAACACAAATGATGTACCATGTCACCTTCACATCTTCACAAGGGCAATGCAAATATGATCACCAGAACCAACACTTACACTCAAATAGTTGTAATGGTATAACCCATGATATGCCGTAGACCGAGCGTGTGCAACCTGCGGCCTGCCGGCCTCTAATCTGCGGCCCGCGAAACAATCCCAAAATTCCCATTGACGCGGCCTGTTTTAACCGGAACTCCCTAGGTTTACACAAATGGCGGATTGATTTAGTGGTGTGCTCCCTTGTAATTAGTAGGGTGACGCGCGGCATTTAGTAAATATAACTCGAGGCGTGATTGCGTGTTAAAATCCATGGTTAAAATGGGGCTTGCAGCAGCAACAGCGAGTTAAAAAGAGGAAATTACACGAAGAGAAGCGGGTATTCAATGAGCAATGGACTGAGGAATTTTCTTCCTTAGCTTCCCCTCCCCCTTATTTCTCCTCCTCCGGACGTGTTTTGGAATGTTTGACATTCACTGCGGCCTCTGAATGGATCTCAAAATCACAATGAGGCACGGGAGGTAGAAAAGGTTGCACATGCTTGCCGTAAACAGTCGGACATGCCAAAGCATCTCCACTATGATTGACTCCTTCGTCCCTATATTTGGCCTTCACCCATCCTCTATCTTCTATCGCACTTACATCAAATCCTCTAAGTACTGCAATATGAAATGCCAATAGTTGTAATGGTATAACACAGAATATTCCTTGTAGACAATCGACATGCCTGGCATCTCTACTATGCATGACCCTTCCTCCCCCTCCCCTATATCTGACCCTCTTTTTCTTCTATCGCACTTACATCAAATCCTCTAAGTACTGCAATATGGAATGCCAATAGTTGTAATGGTATAACACACAATATTCCTTGTAGACAATCTGACATGCCAGGCATCTCTACTATACGCGAGGCATGCTGCTGAGCCTCCACGTCGCCCTTTTCACAGATGATGATTGGACGACACTGTGACAAATAAACAAAAAAGGAACCATTGTTGATGTAAACTAGTAAGATAAGCTGCTTCAGTTATTTTTCAATTAGTGACATATAAGTTCATTAGAACTAAAATTAAACAAATTTATCAACATCGCTTTAAGTTTAAATTGACTTTTTTCTTACTATAACGCAAACAAAAATTGTTTGGTTTCCCTCCGCGACCGACCAAAAAAACATGAACAAATCGGGTTGCATTTGTTTTTTAAAATATTTTTTAACTCCGAAACTTCATAATTTTGGACATATTTTGTCCCAAAGATGTAGAAATAAATTCTATGACATTTTTTGAAGTCCAATTTATCAAATGTAAGTCAAAAATATTGCGATTATACATTCCATGTATAAATTGCACTTTTTGTCGAAGCCCGGTATAGGGGAAAAAAAGAAGAAAAAATTCTCTCTGGAGGGCAACCAAACATATTATTCTTTTTGTCCTTATAATTAAACAAATTCATCAACATCGCTTCAAGTTTAAATTGACTTTTTCTTACTATAAGGCATTGCAATGAAATGCATCACACACAACCAGCTAATGACATGGAATTAAAAGCAGTCTTCAACAGCCTCAATGCGTTATTATTAACACGCAAAAACTTCCAAAAAGCTACCCATGTAATTAAGCTTACTGAATAATATCAAAGATGTTATTGTTTTGATGGGGAAAGCATTTACACCATATGGTGTTGCCAGATTATGTGTTCTTTAGTGGATTTTGGAGATCACTCAGCACGTAGGCCTTCACCGTCTCGCTCTAGTTAATTTGAGAATATATGGTGTTTACGCTTTTTTGAATATTTTGCATTTTTGAATACATTTTTTTGAAAATTGTTGAAATTTCACCAACATTTTGAAAAATATTAAAAATAAATAGAAACATGCCTGACCAACCCTAACCTGAGGTCCGTTCGTCCATAAAACAGGGTTGCTTTTTGATCGCCTTATCACCAGTGTTTATGGACAAAATATTACTCCTAATTTAATGCTTTGACATTGCATTACATCACCCACACGTGACAATATAAATTTGCAAATTATAATTTCAAATTAAACAAACTTTTGTTTCCATGCAGACAACTAATCTTAGTCCTTACCTTACGTGCTACAACCTCGTGCAGCGCATTTTGGCATTTCTGCAGAAAAAATATATGGAAAGATCAAAATAAAACCATTATAATCAAATTGAATACATCACTACAAGTTATGCTGATTACATACTAATGTCGCTTTGCGATCCAGGTCGTTCCCGATGACGAGTTTTGCGTCATTTGTTCTTCAAACGTTTATATTTTAGTCAGCGGGGGCTTCAGCCAACTTGCCAAAGGTTGGGACAGGTCGCTACGCCTGAATCGCCACAGTTGACTTCAATTCAACTTGTGCGTGACTTGACGTTCGATCTGGTGAGTTGCTGTGAGCGACTTGTGTTTCATTAAACCTTTTCACACTGGTCTGATGGAGACTAATTCAGCCGTTTCAAAACATACAAGAACTTCGATCAATCAACGGCCATTGGATTCACACAGAGAAGATCATCATAATGACTGTTATTTAGTCTACAAAAGGACGATAATGTTTTTAAGGACCAGTGAGTACACTGACAAAATTTCATCGATATAGCTCCTTCACTTCTGGGTGATTTCAAAAACTTGTTGATACCCCCTCGTAAATCCCATTGTACAAACCAGTAAATGACATGGTTTACGCAAATTATGCTAGTTTTCTTATTTGTCATCGGATCGATCTCATATTTTCAAGATATTATACTATTTAATTGGGCTTTACACTGAGACTAAATTGGTCATGGTCCAATGATTATAGCAAGTATTACACCGTCATGAAAAAGTGTCCTTTTTTTGATACACCTGTAGTTATTAATGCAAACCTGGTACCTAAAACACATTTTACCTGTCCTGGCAGTACCCTATTGCATAAAAGTTAAGATTCTTCTTTTAGGCGACTTAAGAAGCTTGGTTCAGAATAATAATAAATAATTCTTCCTAAGTTGAGCTTTATTAAGTTGGACCCAGGTGTAAAGTTTAACATGGGTCCTATTTCAGGAAGATTGAACTATTAATTCTTTAACAGCCCCCCTTAAGAAGATTTGAAAGCCTTTAAGAAGCTTCACTATTCTGAAGATGAATCTCAAATGTTATGTACTTACCACATAGGTGGAGTCCTTCATGATGACCAGTATAACCGGCATGTCTTCATCAACTAACGCCAATGGGCCATGCTTAAGTTCACCGGCCAAGATACCCTCAGAATGGAGATAGCATAACTCTTTGATTTTCTGCAACAAAACACGGTATAAAAATCATAACTAGGGACAACATAACGTAATAAGACGTTGGGTCAATGATTTCACAGATATATGGGGGAGCGTGTTGGCGCAGCGGTTGTTCCCTCGCCTTGCACCAGTGAAACCCGGGTCAATTCTGTGCACGACCGTGGGCTTTATGTGCATTTGGTTTATCACATTCCATGCATGCTCTCGCAGGTTTTCTCCGGGTTCTCCGGTTTCCTCCTGCTTTCAAAATCAGTGATCAGTTGTTTCGGTTATCAAAAACTTCCTTGACCCAATGGTATTTAGGGAAAAGCATTGAAAAATGGTAGATTTTACAATCTAAATGCGGATAGGTTTGCACTAGAAATTGGCTGCACCCTAGTTGATGCGACCTGATTCTGATGATTCACCAGCAGCAAAAATTACAGCGCTTTGAGCAGATGAGCCATTTGGATAAGGCGCTTTATAAATACTGATTATCATTATTATTATATGTCACATTTTCCCTTGGCCATAAGATATAACCATACAAAATAAACAGAGAAGAGAACCTAGAGCATGCAGCAATTATAGCTGTCATATATAAAAGTGTTGTGTTTTTTATGATACACCCTGTATATAACACCTAAACAGTATAACCTCTGTATGCCTTTGCTGCGATGAAGTATGTTTTATCTTTGCCCTTATGTATATTGCCAAATCATGCTTTCGAAGGGGGGTTACATTATTTAACACCTTCGTTACTGTTTAACCTGGGCAAATTTAGGGGTTCTTCTGAGTATACGCTTATTTCAGATGCCACGATGAATAGCGATTTTGTGAAGTTTGGTAATCAAATATTAGAGCAGAAGAGAACAAAATAAATCTTAAAGTAGATTCACATTTGGACCTATTCCTCCATTTTTTTAGAAACCCAATTATTTGTTAATACTCATGCTGATTTTGGGTTGATTTGGTTCCCTGGTTATCAAAGCAAAGGAATTTATATATCTAAACTAATACAATATAGTGCTTGTAATAGGCCTACATGTACAAAAGAAAACAGCCCTGTATTTGAAGAGCTGTTTTGCAAAAGGTCTTACATCCACTTCTGCATGTTACTCATTTTGCATTGTTGAATGGACGGCTATTCATTATGTGGAATGTGGCTTGTTGATGCCTCAATTGGCGTGCATGGATGCACTTATCCAAGTCATTGAAACAGTAATGAACACAGCCATACAACAATTTGATTAATTCCATGTCAATGCAAATTCACTGATGCAAAATGAGTAACATGTGGGGTGGTCTGTAGGCCCTTTTGCAAAAAAAACTCTTCATTTATCAGTTCCTCAGGGTCTAATGATTCACTTACCAGTGCTCCCTCCAAACAGGTGGCAAATTGAAGCCTCTACCCATAAGTAAAATGGACTGGTCTAATGATTCACTTACCAGAGCCCCCTCCAAACAGGTGGCATAATTGAAGCCTCTACCCATAAGTAAAATGGACTTTTCCTTTACCAGCTCTTCTGCCAGCTTCTTGATTTGGTCGTCTAGTTTCAACACTTCTCGGATTAATTCTGCAATTAATAACAATCATCTTAATAGTGATCTAATCATATTATCTAGGTTATTATTAATTATTATGATCTCTATCATTATCCCAGTTTCATATTGAAGCTGAATCAAAAACAAAATGATCATACCACTTGGTCACTGTCAATCCAATTCAGGTTTCATTATTGTTATTATTTCTAAGCTAGAAAAGGCAATATATTATGTAGCGGGGCGTTGGAAGCAAAAAACAAGTAGGGGACGAATCAAAATTTAGTTTTATAATGTAAATGTTGAAACATTTTCAGTTTTTTTAATTCAAATGTTCCAGAAAAAGGTCTTTGAAGACATCTTGTGTGACAAATTGAGGTTTTTAAAGCTCAAATTATGAAACAAAGTGCAAAAATGGGCAATTTTAACACTAGCATGCCCCCCACCCCTCACTTGCGCCGCCTATGTTTGTAGAGGTTGTAAGTCAAGCACAGTGAATAACACAGTCAACTGGTGCAGGAACAGATACAAAGTCAAGTAAGCCATGACTCACTTCCAAGGATAAAAATAAGTAGGCGCTGGGCACTGTTTATCTCCTGGGGTCTAATTGCGCCTGATTAACATAAAAAATCAAATTGAACATCAACAATCCTATCCTGAATAATTTGTTCAAAATTGCATTTGTTTGATCTTAACACTTTCCATGCGGCAAGCGGCTGCAGACGACATTCCAAAATTTCACAAAATGTTTCGAAAATGTCAACATTGTTAAATTTCATAACCATATTTGGAATCATCATGTGAAATGCATTGAAATAAGTACAAACATACCTAGTATTGGTTCAGTAATCCTTGAGATAGACTTTGAAAATTGGGAGAGGTTTCGGAACAATCTGTTTTGTATAACATTGTATATAAATAACCGCATGGAAAGGGTTAAGACTGTCTCTGACTATAATTCCTTCTTTGAAACAAAGTAAAGCCTTTCTAGGTCATATGTTGAGAGTATACCATCAACAAATTTGTGAAAAAAATAGGTACCATTAAAATAAATTAAAATTAACATTATATACCGAAAGTAAAGACATACCAAAACAGCTCCTAGTGGACTTAAAGTATATCTCCTGGTTCTTTGAAAATCACCACGCACCAGGAGCTACTTTTTTGGGGGGGACACAAGAAAAAGTAAAACCTGGTATATGGCCAAAAGGGTCTGTCTCACATATATTTTGGAAAATAGCTATGCTACGCTTCTTTATTGTTTTTGTTGCTTTTTAAAAAAGAAAATCAGCAATGTGTAATGCGGAAATTATTTTATTATTTTGATTTTGCCGGCCAATTTGTTCATTTCCTTTCTGAGAAAAAACCCAATGAATGCGGCAAAAATGGCCCAACATACTTATGTTTGCGGGATACCTTTTTTCAAACTCACATTTCTTTCCATTCTGACTTTATAAATTTAACCCCCTGGGATCTACCTGTCTATCTTACAGTGGTTCTGATTGGTTTATTACAAGATGTACTCATATGAATAGCCAATTCAAATGCAGCTTGTAAAATGTTTCACTCCCATCTTTATCAGGGATACAATTATTCTAACAATGTCTCTCATTGGTGCAATAAATGATGTATCCATCTTTCTGACCAATCGGCCGGGAGTTCTCAGGGGGTTAAGAGAATGACTTACCAGGTAATTTCTGTAGATCTTGCAGAATTTTCTTGCGTCTGGGCATGGTGGAGATACGATCTTGGTCCATCATCAAGGCAAACATAACAAGTGATATGAACTGGCTGGTGTATGCCTGGTGAGTTAAAAAAAACAAGTTTGAGAAGCTTTGTGATATACTCGGGATATCAACTATTAACATATGTCTATGATTCCTAGAGGCACTTCAGTTCAAATTGGACCAATCGGATGCAGGGGTGTACCTTCATTTTGTCTCCAACCAGCCAGCCGGGCTGGTAGCATGTAAAAGTTACCAGCCCGCCTGTAAACTTACCAGCCAAACAAGTAATCTTCATATACCAACAGCAAAATTCTTACCGGCTAGCCGGGCGTGTATATTTGAAAAGTTACCCGCCCGACGCAAAAGTTACCCACCACGGGTGTGCGGGCGGGTACTAAGTACAGCCCTGATCGGATGCTTTGGTGTTGTTGTCCGGCAGACTTGCGCACAGGCAGTTAAGTTTATAGTGATCAGAAGTGTTGTGGAATTCCATGACACTTCCACTCACTTTTTTGCCATGTTTTTTTCAGTCCCTCGATTTAGTTCACCATTTTTTAAAGATGGCGGCCAAATAGAGGGACAAGGGGACCCAGTCTAATTCAAAAGTTGATTTAAAAACAAAATGGCACCCAAAACAGGTTGAGATCACATATCTGTACATAAAACAAGTGAATCATATAAAAGTGATCTTTTTTGCTATGCATAACTTTCCCCATTCTTCACACACACCCCCACACCACAAAAGTAAAATAAAAGCAAGTGATTAGGTGTCTAACGTATATATGTCCAAGAAAAGGAACACCAAATCACATATCTATATAACGCTTAAACTTGTTTGAATTTGACAGGACATAAAATTGTCCATGCAAAATAATTCCTCTTTTTCACTCACCTTAGTAGAAGCTACACCAATCTCTGGTCCAGCATTGATGTGTACACCGCATGTTGTCTCTCGCGATATACTGCTGCCCACTGTGTTCGTCACCCCGATTAAGAGGGCGCCGCGGGACTTGCAATAGCGCAGGGCGTTGAGGGTGTCGGCAGTCTCACCTTTAATAGTAAAAGAAAAAAGTTGAAAAATATGATGAAGCTATGTACAGGAGGAGATGGTTGTACAATTCAAATTGCAAAGTATTTAATTTTGATTTTGGGGAAGAAATGTGACTCGTACAAGCCACAAGGTCTATCTATCTCCAATAGCTACCAAATGGTAAAAATCCAAATGTAACTCAGAGCAGCCATTGTTAATACATTTTAACTGGTATCCCCATTGTCGTGTGACAGGTCACTATCTGCAATAGCTGCCATGTGTTAGTAAGACAGCCATTGTACATAGACATGTGTAGTACTTATCTATCATAAAGTGGATAAATACAACACTTTGAAGGCAAACATGATCCATTTCTATAACTATTAATCCTAACCTTCCACATCACTACTAAGGCCAAAAAAAGAAGGTCATGTTGTCCTCCACAGCTCTCAGAGAGGAGGGGCATGCGGGCGTTTAAAAAAAAAAATGTTCTTATACCAGCGGAAGCTCAAAGTTCAGCCAACAAGAAGTTAAAATCACCCAAAGAGTCGCACATATATGTTATAAACACTTAGTTTTATATTCAATGCTATTTAAACTGTTAAAATTTTTAAAAATCTGAAAAAACACAAACAAAACAAAATCGGAGCAGCCCTAAATCTGACGAGCGCGTGGTCGAGGATAACATAACATTTTTTTCCCCTAATCCCTACACTGCTAAGTAATTCATGGCGCAATCAGACAGGCTATCATATGGCAAAGAAAAACTTAAGTTTTCGAGGCTGACTCTGTGGCAGGATCAGGTAAGTGCCAGACTTTTACGTGGGCGACCAGGGTTCAATCCCCCAACTCCCTCCAAATTTGACCCGTTTTTCTACCATGATAATTTTATTCCCAAGAACATGCCCAGGGAGTTAGCGTTAGGAAACATTCTCTGCCCATGTTTGAATACAAAATTGTTCGCAGCGTGTATAACCATGCCTTGCTTTAGTAATTCAACATTTTTTCTTGAAAATGTCTTGGAAAATGTTGAATATTTTTTGTAAAACAATTGTTTGTTATCGAAATTGTCCAAATGTGTTAACCATTTCAATAATTTTGATATATTTACCTGACTGGCTGATGAAAAATGCGACATCATCCCTGAATACAGGAGTAGATCTATCCAGGAAATCACTAGCTAGTTCAACTACCACTGGCAACTCTGTTAATTCTTCTATCAGTTGCCTCGTCTAAAATGGAAACATTTAATTCAGAAAATATTTAAAAAATCAAAATATAATAAGCTATTTTTGACATAGCCAACTTAGTTACTACTGGTATTCTGATAATTCCTACGTCACTAGACGCTATAACCTTGGTTTCAGAAAACTGAAGTTTATTTTCAACACCATTTCTGGGTACAATAAGCAGTTTGTTTCCTCAATCTAATACTGTTGACATTTATAATTAAGAAAAAAAGAACAAGCTTTAGAAATTTTCTGTATTTAAATAATGATCTAATTGTTACCTCTGCAGGTTCTGTCTACAATGCTCCTTATATTTGCATACATATTTAATTTTTGATACATATTGCTAATAAATAATGGTATCTATCTACAACTTGAGAAAGTGCCTACCCAGTGGAACGAATCAAAGGTTGTTATATTGTTCAAGAAAGGGGATATGAAGGACATAAAAAACTATAGACCTATCAGCCTGCTGCCTCACATGTACAAAGTCTTTACAAGAATTATTCTTGCCAGAGTTGAGAAACAGCTTGATGAAAACCAGCCCAGAGAACAAGCAGGTTTTAGAGCAGGATTCAGGACATCGGACCATCTTCAAACATTGAGCCAGGTTATAGAGAAGTCGAAAGAATATCGCTTCAATTTATGTCTCGGTTTTGTAGACTATGAGAAGGCATTTGACAGTCTAGACCACCAGTCTCTATTAAATGCGCTGGAAAAGCAGGTCAGTGATGAAAAGTACATCCGCCTAATCAAGGCAATCTATAAGGATCCAAGTGCTAGAATCCACCTGGAGAGCACCACAACCGAAGCCTTCAAAATTCTGAAAGGTGTGAGACAAGGTGATCCAATCTCCCCAAAGCTATTCACTGCAGCCATGGAGGATGTTTTCAGAAACCTGGATTGGCAAGGTATGGGAGTTATAGTCGATGGTGAACACCTTACCCATCTCAGATTTGCAGATGACATCCTACTTCTCAGCCATGAGCCCCAGAAATTGCAGAAGATGATCCGAGAACTGAGTGAAGAGAGCAACAAGGCTGGACTTAACATGAACATCAAGAAGACAAAAGTGATGATGTGCAACAAGCTGAAAGATTATGCTATAACAGTTCAAGGAAAAACCATAGAAAGGGTGGACAGTTATATATACCTGGGCAAGAAGATTTCTCTGGAAAATGAAACAGCAGGGGAAGTGAACAGAAGGATACAGCTAGCATGGGTGAAGTTTGGTAAGCTCAGCTTTATCTTTCGTGATGAAGAGCTACCTTTGTCACTAAAGCGACCAATTTTCAACCAGTGTATCATCCCAGTGCTATCGTATGGCTCAGAAACATGGACAACAACTAAGAGATTGGAGAAGAAGCTAAAAGTCACTGAGAGGGCAATGGAAAGGATATTGATTGGCGTTACAAGAAGGGACAGGGTGACCAACACAGATTTAAGGAAGAAAACAAAAGTGAGGGACATCATACTGGAAATAAAATCAAAAAAATGGAGATGGGCTGGCCATCTAGCCAGGAGGAAAGACAACAGATGGACTCATAAATTAACAGACTGGATCCCCAGAGCATTCACCAGAGGAAGAGGCAGGCCAAACAGACGGTGGATAGACGACATCATAGAGTATGGCAACGTTACTTGGAAAAGGACAGCTCAGGACAGAGTGAAATGGAAAATTGATGAAGAGGCCTTCCTTCTGCAGTGGAGTGAAATAGGCTAGATAGATAGATAGATCTACAAATTCAAGCTCATAATTTGAACAAAATGCCGTCCATCTGAATACAGTAATTGATTTTATGTAATGTTCCATTGAGAGCTGTGGGAGCAATTATTCTTATATCATGGAGTGCAAATTGTGACGCGATCAAGTAGATTAGTCGGATGTCGGGAATATTGATTTTGAGTTATAGGTCAAAAGAAGTGACAAATTCTTATGTTTTACTCTGTTTTTTCAGTTGGTAAATTGTTTGTAACTTAAAAACTAGAAATTTGAATAACACTGAAAACTACTGACATGTAACTGTGTCTAATTTTGCTTGATCACGTCACATTTGTATTGATAGCAACGTGAACTACAAAAATAGTATTGCAATTTTGCACCCGACTTTGAAACTTATATCCCAACGGACACATTTTTGATGCAAATTGTGATGCAATATGGGAAATTTCAAAGTCCAAGTATAATTTATTTGTAAACTTACAGCTAAAGCAGAATGATAACTTGTACCACAGGCTATGAATAGCAGTCTGCGACACCTGCGGATTTCACTCATGTGTTCAGCTACGCCACCCAATGTAACTGCAAAAGAGAGGGAAAACACCAATTACATATTTGAAGATAATATTTTTAAGATATCCAAGTTGTGGCTAATTTGGCGGGAAAAAAAGACAAACATCAGCCGCTACTGTTGATATGAAACATCAGCCGCTACTGTTGATATGAAACATCAGCCGCTACTGTTGATATGAAACATCAGCCGCTACTGTTGATATGAAACATCAGCCGCTACTGTTGATATGAAACATCAGCCGCTACTGTTGATATGAAACATCAGCCGCTACTGTTGATATGAAACATCAGCCGCTACTGTTGATATGAAACATCAGCCGCTACTGTTGATATGAAACATCAGCCGCTACTGTTGATATGAAACATCAGCCACTACTGTTGATATGAAACATTAAAGTGATATTGTTGTGTAACAAATTCTGTTTCTTTTACCTATATTTTCAAAGAATATCACACAAAAGCACTACAAACTGATTTAATGGTAATGCAGAAAGTACAGTATATAAAAGACAAATTGATTGAATATAATGATCTAAATCCATCTGGCCTCATATTTGTACATTTTATTACCAGATGAAAAAGTGATGTATTTTTCATAAAGATAATCCTAACTGTAGCTAATTTTTGCGAAATTAATACAGCTGCTATAATATAGAAAAAAAAAAAAAACCTGATCCTATATACAGTAGTTTTATTCCACCACTAATTAACACAGAAGCTTCATGGGAAGACATCATCACTCTCTCCTCTGACACTCACCGATATTATCCTCAAAGTTGACACGTCCCCTCATGGTGTTCACAACACTGTCTGGTTGTTCAAAGATCTCCTTCTGCATGAAGTACTGGAAGTTGCCTGAAAAAAGACAAATCAACAGTCATGTAAATGGTCATAATCATGTTCATTGATGCTCATCAATGTTTATTGTTAAATAATCATACCTAGCAGATGGGTAAACGCACACACGAGAAATTGAATCATGAGGCTTATCAGCTCCTAAACACCAGATGGAATAACATGTCACTGATGTAGAATTAGTCAAAAAGTGTTTTACATAAGTATTTTTCCCTTCAATAATTGACCCTCTAAAAATTCTTAAAAAGGTCTGTCCACCAAGTTTATCATAGGAATGGATAAGATGATGATAACAAGTTCTCTTCTATACAGAGATTGACCTTTTCAGTTATGTCAGATGATCCATTTGATAACCCTAACCCCATTTTAGGGTTTTTGACCGGGATCACAATTCGAATTCGAAGAAAAAACACCAACTAAATCACCGGGAACCTGCCGGGATTCGATCCGGGGACCATTCGAACTCCAGCCCTATGTCCCACCAACTAAGCGACAGCCCTCAGCTACTCGTTTGGTTGTCTACGTCTTTGAAAACCGGCGGCACAGGCGCTTGGAGATGGACTTAGGATTAGCTTTTTTTAGCATTCAGGGGGGTTAGGGTTATAATGTTTATTTGCTTGTTTATTTAATTTGTTTTGGTTCATTTGGTGGAGTTTTTATTTCAAAAATTGTGTCCAAAAATGAAAAGAAGTACAATTCTGAGTTGATTAAACTCATAGCAAACAGGATTTTTTTTTTGTCGCCAAATAAAGATTAAGTGTACAATAAAGCTTACCTTTCATGATCTGCTGAATTTCCATTTTCAGCGTGTGCACTTCACGAGATATGGATTCATCTTCCGTCAACCGCTTGACACGATGAATGGAAAGACCTACAATTAAAATCATGTTAGAAATGTAGGAAACATTGACATCTGTATTAACCCCCTGAGAACTACCGGCCGATTGGTTAGAAAGATGGATACATCATTTATTGCACCAATGAGAGACATTGTTAGAATAATTGTATCCCTGATAAAGATGGGAGTGAAACATTTTACAAGCTGCTTTTGAATTGGCTATTCATATGAGTACATCTTGTAATAAACCAATCAGAACCACTGTAAGATAGACAGGTAGACCCCAGGGGGTTAATTACCGAACTGTGCAACTGGAGGTGTATAACATGTTAGGATCATGACAACTGATACTATGCGAGTTTAATTCAGGGTGTTTGCAATGAGGGTGGGTGCTAGGCAAACAAGATGTTGATTGTCTTATTCTGACATTGGAAAGGGGTATAGGTATGTGCCACCCTGAACAACCCCATCCTTTTTCCACCCTCTTCTGCTCGCTCTTAAGACCCCCCACCCCCCCCCCCCCCCTTTTGAGCCTGCATCAGCTCTTAAGACCCTCATTTTATTGAAATTTCAGAAATCGTGAAAATTTGCATTCCAAAGGCCCCAATTCTTTGCAAAATTGTGTTCTAAAACCCCACTTGTTGGCGTTCTTACTAAACAAATTTGGAGAGTAAGTTCTTAAGACAATCTAGCATACTTTCCATAATCATACCCTTACATCCCTAATTGACTGCTGCTATAGTTCACCTTGAAAACCTCTACAATTGTACTACACAATCCAAGCAAGATGGTGCTTGTGCCAATTTCACAATACAACTGTATACTTAAAGGTATATTATGTGATCTTTTCCAGGAGACGCCCTCAATCCTCAAAAATATTTGGAAGCCGATTTTATTGCAGATTTACATTTCTCATCATAAATCATGAATACATTCCAAGTTACAGAGCGATACAATTCCTAATTACCTCAAAATCATGGTTTTAGAGTGAATTTAAAGGAAAAAAAGATCACATAATATGCCTTTAAACCCTGTACTTACATCCTTCCTTGACAGCTGCGACATCGTCATCCTCCAGATAGATCACCTTGTTAGTATGCTCAATAACGGCGCTAGCATCACTGGCAAAGAAATACTCGGCTTCCTTCTGCTCTCCTACCACCTCAAAATCAGTGCAGCTCCCAGATCGATCCAAGCTAGGTCTTACGTCACCTCCTGAAAACAAGCACAAATTGTAGTATGTAGGTTGAAAATATTCTCTATCGTCAAACAGAAACAAATGTCTAAATGATTTTTTTTTAGAAGTAGTTGAAGCAGAGCATAGCTTGTAACATCACCTATTCATCCAGCGTTGTGATACTGTCCCGGGGGGGGGGGGGGGGGGGGCACTGACATTGGAAAAGGGTATAGGTATGTGCCGCGCTGAAGACCCCCTTTTTCACCCTCTGCTGCTAGCTCTTATGACCCCCTTTTGAGCCAGTTCTTAAGACCCCAATTTTATTGAAAATTCAAAAATTACGAAATTTTGTGTTCCAAAGCCCCAATTCTTTGAAAATTTTACGTTCTAAAACCAAAAAAAAGTTGAAAATTTGCATTCTTGCTAATCAAATTTGAACTATAGCCCAGTTCTCAAGACCTATATTTTTGAAAAAATCAGTCCCTAAGACCCTATTTTTCGTCATAAAATCCACTCAGTTCAGTTCTGAAGCCCCCTTTTTGAGACCCTGTGCGGCACACCCCTACCCAAGAAAAAGTTGAGTGCCCCCCCCCCCGGTACTGTCCATCTGCCTGTAGCCTACTAACCTTTTGTTACATGTCATGTCAACAAAGGCATGTTGGAGGCAAAACTCTAACTGAAATCTTTAGTGAATGGTGTTGAAAGAGTACGTTTAAAACTCTAAAATAATGATTTTATTGAGGACATTATCAGCCTAAAAATAAAATGTCCAAAAGGGTCATTTTTCCTATTATCTTTGCATTATACCAACTGTTTTAGTCGCCATATCAAAAGTGTGTCAGTGTGTCTTTTGTCTCAAAGCTCCCGCACGCGTCAGTTTATTGGTGCACGTTAGAAGAAGAAAAAAACCCCCAAAAAACCCCCAAAGTTTCACCGATTTTTCAGATTTTCATTGATCACATCATTTTAAATATAAAAGGTCACAAGGATTTCAATATTTTATATTTATAAAAATAAATAAAAACAAGGCGGTTCTCGAACGGCGCGTCTCGCCTGTTCATCAAAAGTGACTTGAAAGAAATGATGAAACATATGATACAATGTAGCACTGTCACAGAGGTATACATTGTAGTTAATGCAAGGGATGTAATACCTTGAAAAATTTAATCAACAAAAAGAACACACCAACCCCCTTCCCTACACCAAATCACATCAAGATAGGCCTTACAGATCTTATTTGACCCCAGATGACCTCTGATGACCTTGAAAATTTAATCAGCAAAAAGAACACACCAACCCCCTTCCCTCCACCAAATCACATCAAGATAGGCCTTACGGATCTTATTTGACCCCAGATGACCTCTGATGACCTCGAAAAATTAATCAACAAAAAGAACACACCATCCCTCTTCCGTCCACCAAATCCCATCAAGATAGGCCTTACGGATCTTATTTGACCCCAGATGACCTTGAATGACCTCCGATGACCTTGAAATTTTAATCAGCAAAAAGAATACACCACCCCCCTTCCCTCCACCAAATCCAATCAAGATAGGCCTTACTAATCTATTTGACCCCATATTTGACCCCCGATGACCCCGAAAAATTAATCAACAAAAAGAACACACCACCCCCCTTCCCTCCACCAAATCCCATCAAGATAGGCCTTACTGATCTATTTGACCTCATATTTGACCCCCGATGACCCCAAAAAATGAATCAACCAAAAGAACACACCACCCCCTTCCCTCCACCAAATCCCATCAAGATAGGCCTTACTGATCTATTTGACCCCCGATGACCCCGAAAAATTAATCAACAAAAAGAACACACCATCCCTCTTCCGTCCACCAAATCCCATCAAGATAGGCCTTACTGATCTATTTGACCCCATATTTGACCCCCGATGACCCCGAAAAATGAATCAACAAAAAGAACACACCACCCCCCTTCCGTCCACCAAATCCCATCAAGATAGGCCTTACTGATCTATTGGACCCCATATTTGACCCCCGATGACCCCGAAAAAATAATCAACAAAAAGAACACCCCATCCCTCTTCCGTCCACCAAATCCCATCAAGATAGGCCTTACTGATCTATTTGACCCCATATTTGACCCCCGATGACCCCGAAAAATTAATCAACAAAAAGAACACACCATCCCTCTTCCGTCCACCAAATCCCATCAAGATAGGCCTTACTGATCTATTTGACCCCATATTTGACCCCCGATGACCCCGAAAAATTAATCAACAAAAAGAACACACCATCCCTCTTCCTTCCACCAAATCCCATCAAGATAGGCCTTACTGATCTATTTGACCCCATATTTGACCCCCGATGACCCCGAAAAATGAATCAACAAAAAGAACACACCACCCCCCTTCCGTCCACCAAATCCCATCAAGATAGGCCTTACTGATCTATTGGACCCCATATTTGACCCCCGATGACCCCGAAAAAATAATCAACAAAAAGAACACCCCATCCCTCTTCCGTCCACCAAATCCCATCAAGATAGGCCTTACTGATCTATTTGACCCCATATTTGACCCCCGATGACCCCAAAAAATTAATCAACAAAAAGAACACACCATCCCTCTTCCGTCCACCAAATCCCATCAAGATAGGCCTTACTGATCTATTTGACCCCATATTTGACCCCCGATGACCCCGAAAAATTAATCAACAAAAAGAACACACCACCCTCCTTCCCTCCACCAAATCCCATCAAGATAGGCCTTACTGATCTATTTGACCCCATATTTGACCCCCAATGACCCCGAAAAATTAATCAACAAAAAGAACACACCACCCCCCTTCCCTCCACCAAATCCCATCAAGATAGGCCTTACTGATCTATTTGACCCCATATTTGACCCCCAATGACCCCGAAAAATTAATCAACAAAAAGAACACACCACCCCCTTCCCTCCACCAAATCCCATCAAGATAGGCCTTACTGATCTATTTGACCCCATATTTGACCCCCAATGACCCCGAAAAATTAATCAACAAAAAGAACACACCATCCCTCTTCCGTCCACCAAATCCCATCAAGATAGGCCTTACTGATCTATTTGACCCCATATTTGACCCCTGCTGACCCCGAAAAATTAAGAACAAAAAGAACACACCATCCCCCTTCCCTCCACCAAATCCAATCAAGATAGGCCTTATGGATCTTATTTGACCCCCGATGACCTTGAATGACCTCTGATGACCTTGAAAATTTATTCAGCAAAAAGAACACACCACTCCCCTTCCCTCCACCAAATCTCATCAATATAGGCCTTACTGATCTATTTGACCCCATATTTGACCCCGATGACCTCTGGTGACCTTGAAAATGTAATCAGCAAAAAGAACACATCACCCCCCTTCCCTCCACCAAATCCCATCAAGATAGGCCTTACTGATCTATTTGACCCCATATTTGACCCCCGATGACCTTGAATGACCTCCGATGACCTTGAAAATTTAATCAGCAAAAAGAACACACCACCCCCTTCCCTCCACCAAATCCCATCAAGATCGGCCTTACGGATCTTATTTGACCCCATATTTGACCCCGATGACCTTGAATGACCTCCAATGACCTTGAAAATCTAATCAGCAAAAGAACACCCCACCCCCTTCCCTGACATCAAGTCCCATCAAGATAGGCCTTACGGATCTCTAGATATCGCGTCACAACGCGTCTCAAAAGTTTTAAGCATATTTGACCCCGATGACCTTGAATGACCCCCGATGACCTTGAAAAATCAATCAGCAACAGAATGCACCACCCCCCTTCCCTCCACCAAGTCCCATCACAATAGGCCTTACGGATCTCCAGATATCGCGTCACAAAGGTATTTCTTAGCACACGGCTGACGGCGGACGGCATACGCCATACGCCATACGCCGGACAGAAATAGTGATAACATAGTCTCTTTCTGATTACATCAGGCGAGACAAAAACCTTAAAAAAAACCGCATTCCGCATTTTAGGTTTTGAAAAACTGAAGAGCTTTGAGACAAAAGATTTTTTTAATATAGCCTAACCTGTACTTTTTGCTATTTCACCTATTTCTGACAGCCTTTTTCCCTTATTTACTAATAAATGCTTATAATTGTCTTTGTATTAGATAAAAGTAATGGTAGTTGAGCTTCCGGGCGCAAAAAAACCCGGAAAAGATCTTCCTTGACACTTCTCCCCCAATATAACTACTTCATTATTTCTATTTACAATTTCCATTTTTATTTTGCTACACACAGGAATAATTGAGTTAATGAAGTCTATTGCAATGCGTTAATCTTAAAACCTATTATGAACAAATCCCAACACAATGCATAATACGATGCAAGTGCTCATGTACAAATGATTGAATTCATCATGCACTTGTTATTCAGCCATTTCTTTCTTCAAAAAGCAACAATTATGTATGAGATAGTTGTCACTATGTACAAAATCATACAGGGCGAGTCAGAAAGAATGGGCTCTTGTTTGTAAAAGGTGGCGAGAGACTTCCAGGCCTGTTGAATCAAATCAAAATCATTAACAGTTTACAAAAGATGATGTATTTAGCTTCAATGTGTTGTTTAGCTTCGTTTAAAAAAAGAAGAATTTTTGAAATAAATCGATCATTGCATTCTAATTTAACAGTTTTAATGGAGATCTCTCTTTTTCAAAGCCGGTATTTATCCTCCAACTTTGACCAACATAAAGAGCAATTCCATCTTTAAAAAATGAAATGATTAAAATCGGTGCCTTCCATTTATTTCATTTTTTATCTTTATAAATGGAATCGTCTTGGGCATGGGTTTTCTCTTTTAAAGGGAATTTTTTTTCAAAGCCAATCCATGGAAAAGTAAAATGTGAAACTGAAATTGTGACTTTACCTTACATTTTCGATTGTCACTTCTTCAATATTCAACCGATCCTAGCATGCAATATATCTCATATGAAAGAAGATACATTTTTCAACAACTTTATAATCTAATATTTTTAGGTAGGATATATATGTTTAGAGTTAAAAGCCCATTTATTACCTGTATAGTTAGTTTTTTGACCACTGTATTTAAATACTGCACACTTTCTTAAATCAATCAGTCATGACAACTGCAAATCGTGGCAATCCCGTGGATTGGATCAAAAAAAAAGAGGGGTTTACCAACATTGATGAAACATTATAATGCAATGATCAATTTGAAAAATCTTTCTTTTAATTTAAAACTAATTAATTGATTTTTTAAACTCTTGTATATAAGTTTTCAACAAAATAGTGCCAATTCTTTCTGACTCACCCTGTACATTCTATACAGCAGGTATGAAACAGGATAAAGTGTATATGAGAGAAACAGGCTGACATCCACTGGAAAAGTGTAACATATATGTGGACACTCTTAGAGGAAACTGTTTTGAAAATAAATATAAGTGAAGAAATTTGGCAATCCCAAAATAGGACAAAATGTCATACCCTGTACCTGAGATAAATACCCAGAACCAACTACCAAATATATATATAGGAATTATGACTAAGACCTAGTTAAAGGGGAATATAATATACAACAAGGCATCCACACACACCAATTGAAGCCCAGAACCAAGTTAGTGATCTATGTATAATCTACACAGGAGATTATGTAAGTAGGGTATAGAGCTAGCGTGTGCAACCTGTGGCCCGCCGGCCTCTTATCTGCGGCCCACAATGCATTCCAAAATTCCCAATTGATGCGGCCTGTTTTAACCGGAACTCCTTAGGTTACCAGCGTTCAATTTCCAGCATTTTTTTGTGTAACAAAAAGTGCGATGCACTATTAGTTTTGTGTAGCAATTCACAAATTTTGTATAGCACTTTTTTTCTTAATAAAATTAATATTTCATCAATTTTGCATGTTCTATATACATTGTAATCTGGCATGCGCCACGACTTCTGCGCACGTAATGTAAAGCAATGTGGATTTTTACTCTGACAAAAACGAAATATGAACTGCCGATACTTGAGGATTTATCATACTTTTTTTAGTTATTTGAAGATGAAACTCAATCTTTTTAGGTTTTGGCTTCGATGGAATGTGATCAAATATCAAGTAGGGAATCTTCTTGCATCGCACTTTTAGCTACACATTTGTGCAATTGAATAACAATACTTCAAAAGTGTGGAGCATTTCGCGATGCGACACCGGTTATCATGAACGCTGTAGGTTACACAAATGGTGGATTGATTTAGTGGTGTGCTCCCTTATAATAAGTAGGGCGACGTGCTGCATTTAGTAAATATAACTCGAGGCGTGATTTCGTTTTAAAATCCCTAGTTAAAATGGCAGCAGCACCAGCGAGTAAAAAGAGGAAATTACATCAGCAAATATTAATATTTGTGGTCATTTCATCCTCATTATTCTTCCTAAGCTTCCTCTCCCCTATTTACCTCTCCTCCGCACGTTTTTGGAATGTTTGACAATCAATGCGGCCCATGAATGGATCTCAAAATCACAATGAGGCCTAGGTGGTAGAAAAGGTTACACATGCTTGGTATGGAGTGTATGCTGGGTAGAGAATAGTGGTGCATGTTGGGTTTTTACTGTGGATTTTTAAGTACAAATTTCAAAGTGATAGTAATTTTTAAGTATATTAGTCATCCTGTTTAATGACGCAATATGGGAAGTTAGGTCACATAGATATGGCACCCAATCATAGGTAACCACAGGGGACTGACAGGGGATAACAAATTTATCACTTAGGAAAAACTCAATATATCCTGTATTGCGTAGTAGCTGAATGACAGCTTCAGGTTGGTTTAATCCAGTTTCGGATTGATCCACTATCATTTGAGGGGTTAAACCATACGGAATTGTAAAGGTCCAGCAAAGTGCTCATGAAACTTATTTTCAAAAGTTAAACAATATATTAGTTGGAACATTTCACATGTTATTTTTTATAAAATGTGACTAAATATATTTAATTTTTTGAAAAAAATGTTCGGCCGTATATATTTTTGGATGGTTCCATCGCGGCTTCCTGTGTCTCAGGCTCCATGTTCAAGAACAAAATAATATATTTGAGATGGTTTCTGGCATTAGCAGGCACTCTAGGCTTTGCCAATTGTATCGAGGTATCGCTCACTCTTCAGGTTCACCGGGTTGCATTAATTTGAACAAGGAAAATGTAACCTATCACACATGCTAGTTTTTTCTGCTATCCCATCATGCAATGCAAGACAATTTACCCATGTCATCAATGTTTGATTCCGTGGGTCTGGGATCAGCTGCAAAGCAACAAAGGCATTCAATTATACAACATCTACAGTACTGCATGCTATTACAATACTATCTATTACAAAGTCACATTTATAAGAGCAACCCCATACATGGTGGTGATATCTAAGCAACAGGAAGTGTTATACTCTAGATGCATTATATTCAAGTTGGGAGGTATTACTATTATCATTGGGTTTTCTAAAGGTTAGTCAGTTAAAATTAGGCCAAAAAAAAGAGTTGTTTGTTTGTCCATAGAGTGTCCTCAAAAGGTAGGTCGGATTTTTTCTTTTTCTTTTTTTTGCTAGTGGTTGTTCTGGCCCAGTCCTAGCCGAATTCTGAACCGTGTTAGATATTTTGGATGACCCATACTTGACCCAAAATCAGGGGTCATGTGGGGGTCAATTAAGACCATATACGTGACTTTGAAGAAAAAGATTTTTAAAAAATAAAAGATTTAAAAATAAATAAAAATGTTGTTCTGGCCCAGTCCTAGCCGAATTCTGAACCGTGTTAGATATTTTGGATGACTCATACTTGACCCAAAATCATGGGTCATGTGAGGGTCAATTAAGACCATATGTGACGCGATCAAGACCCTGGTCGAAAATGAGTTTGTAATACAGTTTTAAAGAAGACACCTAGAGCTTTCAGAAACTGAAAACGCCATGTCGATACGACGTTTTGTTCTAAAGTTATGTCAAATTGTATACATGAATTTCCATCAAAACTTATGTAAGCCACCATTTTGAATTGGCCATATCTCAATTTGGGATTCCCCGACATCCGACTCATTCCTCTTGATCGCGTCACATATACGTGACTTTGAAGAAAAAAAGTTTTAAAAAAAAGAAAAGATTTTTTAAAAAATAAAAATTTAATTATTTTTTTTAATTTAAAAAAAAATGAAAAAAAGAAAAGAATTTTTTTTACACGGTCGGCACATTAACCAACGCAGCACAATTTGCATCATGTGTGTAACACGTGTGTATGCCAACATTTCACTCGAATACCTGGATTACTTTGTGTGTGGAGAGATGAAAAATATATAGTTGTTCTGTCAAAACCTTGTACCGCAAAAGTGGAAATTTTCGCCCTACATTTATTTTCACGCTTTTCGCTAAAATCAGCAAGCGCCAAAATAAAAACCCGTGAATATATTCTTTTGTATGTAGGTCTATGTAAAGAAGCTCAAATCGCAAAAATCAAAACATGCAAAATTGTTCAAAATTACACACACAAACATTTTCACTTATACAGTATGTTTTCCAACCCTCCAGTATGTATAATGTAACACTGCCCAACGGATATGCACAGGAATTGTTGCTTTATACATGTTCAGGGGCAAGAGCACTTATAAGGATTGATGTGTTTTTGGCCCTTGAACATGATTAGAGCAGACTGCCTAAATCTTATACATAGGAACTATTACTTTATATACATGCTGAAGGGCCATGGGAACTATTACTTTATATACATGCGAAAGGGCCACATGGAGATTGTCAGTCTTTCTGACTGGTTTGCATGCCTTATGAAATTAATGAGTGTCTGAATACTAATCTAGACCCCTCAAAAATATTTGAGAATGTGTTTTAAAAAGCTTATATGTTCATCTTTCCACTGATATCAACTTAGTAGCAATTACTGTTTTCAATACTAAGCCACTTGCTCAAGAAAATTGGGAGGTTGCAATTTGAATGGGCCAACATCACTACTTGTGGTATCATTAAAAAGATAGATGAACACATCCGCTTAAAGGTAGATGTTCCGATTTTCAACTTGAAGTTTTCTATTCTACATGAAAGGTCATCCTTAAAAAAGTTGTGTTCCAAAGTTTGAGTTGCATAGCTCTAATGGTTCTTATTTTAGACGCACAAGATGCTGTGAACTGTACCCATTGAGTAGTACACAAACTATATCGGTGGTTACCACCATTCGCGGTAATTCGACGTTATTTCATAGATTTCTCCGTAATTATACCGATTTAGGCCGTCAAATTTCAGTATGATGATGAGAAAAATACGAGCTTTCATATATGATATGAAAATCTCCGTATGTTTGAAATAATTCTGTGTTATGAAAATGTGATCGGGTCATCTACCTTTAACACAATATGAACATATCACAAAACATTTGAAACGTTGAATAATTGAACAAATTGTCTGAACTTTTTATTGAGGAGTTTATTTACCTCTGGGGTCACCCCTGTACAGAATTGGCACATAGTTGCTGGCTAGTCTGGTCTTGGCTTTGATACCGATCAATAGAGGGCTCCCTCTGCGAGCTGCCACGCATTCAGCTGGGAAGTGTATGCTCTTGAAAGCCAATGCAAAGGCGCCCTCCTGTAAGAGATAATAGTAAAGTACAACATCAATGTATTATACAAACTGCAGAGTAGGAGTCTTCCAAGCAACCCAAGGCTACTTACTGGGGCTGTTATTTTCGGGAAATCATGTTCCTGTGATTTTATTTAATTTTTCGGGCAGGCTCGGAATTCCCAAATTTCTTTTGTCAAAATTGTTGTTTAACATTTTAGTGAGTGTAAGAGTATAAAAATATACAGATTTGGCCAACTACACCCATTTCAAGTGAATCTCCACTATTAAGAAAGAGTGAATTAGCTGACGAATTAGGCATTTTTTAGTAAGATTAAATTGTTATTCTAAGGAAAGTGAGTTTTGTTCCTGGGACTCAATTCAGACAGGACTTGATTTCCCAGGACTCGCTCCCACCCCTATTACATACACATACACTCCTCTTACATAACCAACAATGGTTAACTGCTGTTATCATATCCTTTTTGGTCACCTGCTGTAATCATATCCTTTCCTGTAACCCTGGTCTAAAGGCTTTAATAGTAGGCCTGTATGCACAGCACAAGTCAAACTAGGTCTAACTTTAAACCTGGTCTAAATGGAGGGCAGTGGAGTCTTATTAGGGACGCACCATTAGTTTTTCATGGGGGGTTAGGAAGTTTTTGAAAAGAAAAAAATCCCCCTCTATACAGGCCACTCTACCCCACTCAACTTAACTATGAAGGAATACATTTTAAAAAACAATCACCCTTTAATGGCGGCCACAAAAAAACCAGAACCCAACTTCCTACCCCCCTGAAAATCTAATGGTGCGTCCCTTATGAGGGACCTTTTGGTAATTACATAGGTAATACAGGAGGGAAAGACATGAGATAAGTGTCCTTTTTGAAGGACTAACAATGGTTAAGTCTAAATGTGGACGTTTTTCTTCTTTCATGCTAATCCTTTTCCAACACCTAACACCTATTTACAAGAAGAATGAAGTTAATGAATAAATAAACAAATTTCTCCATTGCACAAATTCCCTTGAGTGCCAGTTGGTCAGTGTGAGTGCTGTTTGCTGCTGACCGGTGCCACTGCCAGATCACACTGCCAAATCAGCGTAGTGACAAACCCTGATAAAATTATAAAATTCTAAGGTCAGTCTGCAGTCAGCCAGTGGAACAAGCCATAATATACAAGGCCAACTCATGTGTGTATGAAGGTGAAATAGGGGAATTGTAATTTTAATATGCTAATTTTGAAATATATATTATATCAACCAAGACAATTAACCAACAGCACTGACTGCATTTATTGTAAAATTAACATTTGCACAGCTCATTATAAATGTTCAGTGTCTATTATCAAATCAGTAACATCTGGCATTGCCAAAATAAAACAGTTACAATTAAAACGATCACAAATAATACAGTTACACAGCTGTATGGAGTATTGACACTGTTTTTAACACATTTCAAATTGTTGCAGCTATAGTTCAGTCAGTTCTAAATCAGCAAAACCTGCTTACAACTACAGAAGAGCATGGGTGTGCAAAAAGGCTTGCATGGCACAATATGGCCCGTTATGTATGCTTGGGTAACTTTCACACACAGAGACTGTAGGGTTCTAGCTACGCCGGGCGGACCCGCCCAGTACTAACAATCTCCACCCTGCACTCTAAAACGAGGGCATCAATGATGCGAACCACGATATATTATGAAAGCATAAATCAGGAGTAATATATCATATTCTGTGTTACAGAGTGATACCATTCTTAATTACTTCAAAATCATGGTTTAAAGAGTGAAAATTTAGTGTCAAGTCTGCGTGAAAACTTATTTTTCACGCTAAATTCATTCTAATATAACTCCACGATTTAGAAGTGATGAGGAAAAGTATCGCTCTGTAATTCATAATATATTTATGATCAGTAATCTGGCAGAAAATTGATTATGTAGGTTGAATGAGTGACTTTGCTTAAACAATCTCATGTTACGCGTTTTGAAATGAGGTTATGCTCTTGTACATAACTGCTCATGTAAGAGCATTGTCTAAATTGCTGCATATTTTACAAGTTGACCTTGGGAGACCTTTGCCTTATATTAAACAATTTGTAATCTCAACCTACCCCTACTACCGTTACTGGTATTAAAGCTGTACGTATAATAGTACTACAATCCTATGACAGTCACTAAAATAAGCATTTGTCTCAAAGCTCCCGTTTGAAGAAAAAAACCATTAAAAGAAATTTAAAAAAACCAAACAAAAACATAATCATAAATTTAAAAAATAATAATAATAATAATAATAATAATAATAATAATAATAATAAAAAAATAAATGTAAAAAAAAAAAATATATAATGAATAAATAAAAGAAATTTTAAACATAATAATAAAAAATAAATAATTAAATAAATAAACAAATACATTTTTTTTAAAAAAGTAAAAAGAAAAAAATTTAAACAAATGAAATAAATAAATTTAAAAAAAATAAAAAAATAAATAAACAATAATAATAAAAAAACATTTAAAAAAAATTAAAAATTAAAAGTAAAAAAAAATATTTAAAAAATAAATAAAATAAAATAAATAAATAAAATAGAAATAAAATAAATCAATAAAATAATAATACTGGACGGGCTTGAACTCACGCGGCCGCAATACAAATGCTTCCTTCCTGAAAAGATTTCAAATCCAACGCCTTAACCGCTCCCCCACTGAACCAGCTGAGAAATAGTATGTGTAAGATTGATATATTCTAAAGAAGAGCTGTCCGCCTCAGCTACCAACTCTGCTAGCTACGCTAAATACGTGCTAGATACGTGAGACCGTGTTTCCGAGATCATGTATTGCGCGGTAGGTAAGCGTTGTATGTCAGCCGCCGGAAGTCGTTTCACGTAATAAGCCGTGCATGGGGAGGTTTTTAAAAGTACTCCCGGCGGCTGATATACAACGCTACCGTAGTAGCCTCGTGCGAGTATAATATCACCACATTCATCCACGATGTGACGTATTTCATGACTAAATTGTCTCATTACGCTAATATCAAAATCAAATTTCGAAAAACTGTGTCATGAGCTCAGATTAAATAAGGTCCACAATATTCGGGCGAATTTTGAGTGATAACCATACGCTAACGAAAAAGTAGTTAGCATTTTAAAATTACACACAAACGAATGCATTAACCAGTGCCCGCAGATCCCGCCGCAGATACGAGGCTAGTGATAAGCAGGATAAAATAACCCCGATATCTACATGTACATGTATATCGTGCTAAAAAGGGGGGGGGGGGTTTGTTTTTTGGCAGGAACCTCAAAGTGCATTAAAAAACCTCTGGATCCCATGCCATGATCCACTGCAGTGACTGCACTTCGTTCGCTACACTTTCTCCGTTCGCCGTCAGTAAATTTACCCGACACTATAATGGTCCTAGCTAGAACCCTGACGGAGAGATCAAAACTGCATATCTCGTCAATTTGGAACTGATCAAACTATAGACCTTGAACCATAGATACTGAAGTTAAGTTGACAGTTGTTCAGTAGCATACGGGGGCATCTGTTCGTCTGGAAACCGCCAAATCATTCTCTTACGCTATGACCAAGTCCTTCCCCACATTCTATACACACAATAAATACCTAAGGTTGTACTAGCAAAAGTGGTGTTCAATACCATAAGACCATACAAATGTTGAACTAAGGTGACGGAAAAAAACCCTATTCTACGGGCCTGACCAACCCATTTTGTTAATAGAAATCGGTGGGAAAAAAATTTCACATGCAAATGAATACTGACCAAAATAATGTTTTTGGCTTGTCAAAATATGGCAAGATTTGTACAGAATTGTTTGATTTTTACGGTCATTTTCTAGGGATAAAAATTCGTGTTTTTTTAATTTTTAAATAAAGACCCGACTGACCAACCTATCCTGAGAGGTCTGTTTGCCCGTAAAACAGGTTTTTCCTTTTTTTGTCCCCTAACCCTTAATTTTACACAGAACTTAAAAAGAGCAAATAACCAAAGAATAAATTCCCCTGGTAGCATTATATCCAACAGCACTGTCCATTTAATCTTCCTTTGTTACACACTAATAATAATTGCACAAAATTAGGCCTATATTGTATATTTTATTTTCCATTACTGTACAGGGCGTGTTAGAATGATTTGGACCCGAGTACACATATTGTTTGTCTAGCAATGAGAGTGTACTGGAAAAACTATTGAAGATTTCATATGAACCGTTGAAACATTCTCTTTCTTAGGAATTTTATATTTTCCAAATTGAGGGCTGTGGCGAGGATTTATGTTAATTTCATTCAAATGTCTCAAATTTTCCAGTCTGCCCACGGAATACATGAACCGAACTGCAAAATGATTTAGTTTATATCAAGTACTCCTTTAAAAAACAATTTCTTTGTTTCAAAAATTACTAAGATACGCAATGACTTGGACTCTGAATCTACTGCTACTGATAACCTGAACTCCTCTACTATTTTGGACAATGTACATGATTTAACTACACATTTAAATAGTTTTTCTCCTGCATCTGAAGAAGAGGTTTGTAAAATCATCAGAGCTTCACCATCAAAATCATGTGATTCTGACCCTATTCCTACTTGGCTTTTAAAGAAACATCTTCACCAGCTTGCTCCACTTATTACACGGATTGTTAATCTTTCATTGGAATCTGCTGTTTTCCCATCTTGTTTCAAGACTGCACTTGTCACACCTCTTCTTAAGAAGCCATCGCTTGACTCTGAGATCTTAAAAAACTACCGCCCTGTCTCAAACTTGGCTTTCATCTCAAAAATAATTGAGAAAGTTGTATCATCTCGGATAGCTCATCACCTCGCTTCTAACAACCTATATGAATGTCTTCAATCTGCTTATAGGAAACACCATGGAACTGAAACTGCATTACTACGTGTTCAGAATGACATTTTATGTAATATGGAAAAAAAACGTGGTACGTTTTTGGTCCTACTTGATCTATCTGCTGCCTTTGATACCATAGACCACAGCATCCTTCTGTCGCGTCTCTCATCGTTTGGTGTCAGAGATAGTGCACTTGAATGGATCCGCTCTTATTTGACTGATCGAACGCAGGCTGTATACATTAATGGTTGTTTGTCATCATTCATTCCGCTCCTCTTCGGTGTCCCCCAAGGTTCTGTACTTGGCCCGCAATTCTTCACAATTTATTCATCTCCAATAGCGAACATTGCACGCAAACATGGTTTAGAAGTGCATATGTATGCCGATGATACACAGCTATATTTATCTTTTGACTTGGATAGTGCTTGCGATGAAATTGCCTCTCGTTCTCGAATTGAATCTTGTATCAAGGACATAAAATCCTGGATGACTGCAAATAAGTTGAAATTGAATGATGACAAAACTGAGCTTCTCATTATTACTTCAAAATACCATCAATCAAAACCTAGCACTGATTTTCTTCAAATCGCTTCCTCCAACATTAAGGCTTCTACTAGTGCTCGAAATCTAGGAATTATATTTGATAACACGCTGTCAATGGACAACCACATCAAAAATGTGTGCAAATCAACATATTTCCAAATAAGGAACATAAATGAAATTCGCCAAGTGCTTGATGATGATACTGCTGCTACACTTGTTCACGCCTTAGTCACATCACGTCTTGACAATGGCAATGCTTTATTATATGGGATCACTGAACGAAATCTCAATAAACTTCAACGAGCTCAGAATGCTGCTGCACGAATGCTCACAAGGACTAGAAAATTTGATCACATTTCACCTGTTTTAGAGCGTCTCCATTGGTTACCTATTCGGTATCGCATCCATTTCAAACTTCTTCTCCTAACCTGGAAAGCCCTACATGATATGGCACCTTCTTATATCAGCGATCTTCTCAATCCACATATTCCATCACGTCGCCTCAGATCGTCAGATAAACAGTTTCTCTCTGTTCCTCGGACACATTCTTCATATGGCGATCGGGCTTTCTATGCTTGTGCACCTAAACTGTGGAACTCACTTCCTTCAGATCTTCGATTCTGTGATTCACTTGATGGTTTCAAAAAGACTTTAAAAACTCATCTGTTTAAGATTGCTTATGATTTGACTGATTGACTGATGTAAATGTTTTTATATTTTAACTGTTTGTTTTTATTTGTTTTAATGTTTGCGCCTCGGAATAGGTTGTCTAGATAGATGGCGCATTATAAATGCATTATTATTATTATTATTTAGGCCCCCCCAAAAAAATTGACTTGCCCTTTCCGACCGACCCGAATTTTCGGAAATCTAGGGTCGCTATTTTTTTTCTTCTTCAAAGAAGCACATAACAATAAAGAAAGATGAAAAACGTGTTTTTGAGTAGTATCTGCTTGTTTAAAAAAATCAAAAAATCAATCAAAAATCAAAAAAAAATCTTTACAACGTGTTTTTGTGTAGTATCTCCCTGTTTAAATCTAAAAAAAAAATTTTTAAAAAAATTAAAAAAATTCTGACCGTCCGACCCAGAAGTCAACTTTCCTTCTTTTTTTGCCTTATGAGAAGCAAGTTAAAACTCTCATGTCTGCTATTCAAGTAAGTATTAATCTATTTTAGCTGTTTTTTACCCTAATGAGGAAGAACAGCTTTACGATGCAATCACATCTGTTCCCGATTTCAATACAATTCTGTTGAACCATTCGACCGTGGTCATTAGTGATAATATTTCTTCCAAAATATAGTGCCATGGATGGATACTTGAATTTGTCACAAAATATGTCAAACATGGCAACCTATAACATATCTGACTTGATTGATAACATATTTTTAATGATTTTATCAAATTGGGTTCAAATCATTCTGATTCACCCTGTATACAACCTAATTCCCATAAAAAATGTGGGATATTGATATGTCTTCACAAAATTTGCATGTTTAAATGCAACCAAGTCAATTTGAGTGTTTAGTTGCAAATCAATTACAACAACATTTATTGGTTGCAAATACTGTAAAATAGGTCATTTTCACACATCATTTATTTTGTGCTTTTTACATAATAAGGAGTCAGCATGAAGTTTGATGTACATTGGGCTGAGCATTAGGTACACCGACAGACACACCCAAACAAACAATGTGGATATGTTGGTACAGTGGCCTTGGACAAAAAAAACCAAATCATTTGTGTAAAAAACAAGACATGTCTGAACAAAACATATTGTTGGGGTGTACACCAAACATTGTTGGCAATTTCAAATGTTGAATTCCTGGCCGTAATTTGGAATTTTATAACCAGACAGATGGCTATTGCATGACAAAATACTGATGACATCTTCTATAGGTAAAGAGTGCACACCACCAAATGAGGTACTGCCAATATCCAGTTGAGTTTTTAAATTAGGATCAGGGCTCAAAATACATGGGGGCGAAGAGCGATTAGCCCCCAGTTTTCATAAAATAGCCGCCTGATAACATTTTGGCCTATGGTAAAATGTACCAAAGGGGCGAATTTTGGCAGAATATCCTCAAAATAGCCCTCATAGCCCAATAAGTATTTTAAACCATAATAAGGATAGACCACAGGTTTAACCTGTGGTCTATCCTAATCATGGTTTAAAACTATACTTAAAAGTATAATTTTAACATTCGAGAAAAGATACTAAGTGCTGTAAATGTACCTAAATGTGTTTTAATGTGGCATTTATGTAAATAATACAATTAGTCTCCAAATCGCTAGGGTTCTTTTCTTGACTGGTATTATTTACATGATTTCAGTTTCCACTGATTTAGGGCGAAAAATACTTATCTTAGAACCTAGACATCCTGTGTCGCACCTAAGCTAAATTTCATGGCCCATAGTTAAAAACATCTAGATCTTCAATAAGAACAATGATTTGAATGAACCAGTTTGAGAAAAATAAATATGAATTTGACCTCTTACCCACATAAAGCTATAGAGAACTTATTTGGTGGTATCATTATGGGACCATAAACCATACAAAATAGATTTTTCAGAAATCTTTCCCAACTTTCAAAGTCTATCTCAAGAAATACTGCACCAATAATAGGCATGTTGTACTTATTTTAATGCATTATTCATGGTGATTCCAATGAATGGTGATGAAATTCAATCATTTTGACATCTTTGATACATTTTGTGAAATTTTGGAACTATCGTCTGCCGCATGGAAAGTATTATTATCACCGGTGCAAGGCCGCAAAAAAACCTCAATGCAGTAATTTTCTCACAATTCATTTTATATATTCTTAACAATAATCTTACCAGTTGCTGGATGACATTTTCCACCAGTTCCCTGAAAGTCATTTTGTCGTCATCACGGGTGTTGTACAGGTACAGAATAAGCTTAGCGATGACCTCTGTGTCCGTGTCGGATTCAAACTTGTGACCTTTGCTCTCCAGGAAGGTCTTGATGTCTTTGTAGTTTGTGATGATGCCATTGTGTACTACGATGAATTCTGTATTTAAAGGGGCATTGAGAGATGTTACGATATACTAAATGAGTAAATAACGTAAAGATAATCATCTACATAGCCCAAATCCAAAAATGTCATACAATTCCGACATCGCCTTCATGCCAAAATAAGCAAATAACGGCACTTCCGGGTTGAGATTTGCCGCGAAAGTCCGTGAGTAAAACGATGCATAACTTCCAAATTCAGCACCTGAGTCTCGATATGATCATATCGAAACTAAGAAAATCATGAAATTTTATATAATAAACGGCGAATTTTGGTAAACTGTTTCAGATGGTAGTTAGTATATGACTAAGTATTACTTTGATGCAAAAAACCTGATTTCCAGGATAATTGAGGGCGCACTCCCATACGTATCTCTCAATGCCCCTTTAAGGACAAAGCAAAGCATACAGTCAGGCAAAAGAAGAAGCCAGTTTTATGGGTCTAACCACTAAATTGTAGCATAATTGGTAAAACTAAACCTTGGGTCAGTGGAAGAAGTCATCTATCAAAACACCAGTGGCAAAGTATAAGATATTGATAGTTGGTTGGTACTTGGTTAGATTTGAATCATTTTGCATAAAATAGTTAGTGTTCACTCATTATTGGAGGGTCCAAAACTGTTTGTAAAAATGGCAAACAAGTGTTTTTGAAAATATCCGAGAGGCAATTTGAACAAATTTGATAAAAAACAACAACCTTGAAATGATTATTATTTAAACTCGGATTTCAAACATGAAGCCATCTAAAAGAGCTTGACCAAGTCTAGTCTCAATCAGTAGACTTTTTGATGGAAATGGTTAATTGCTCAATGGCTGAGGAGTGGGCTGTGGTCATTAAAATAATAGTACACCTCCAGAGGTGAAGCATAAGCCCCATAAAACCTTTTAGTTAGGCTGAACACATTATAGAACATCATTGAGGTATAGGCCAAAATGGAACAATTATCAATTACAGGTTTTTGTCATGACAAAAGACAACTCACTACTTACCATTATTGACATCTGACCTGTGTGGATGTGAATTTGTAGCACTAGGAGCGCCGTGAGTAGCCCAGCGTGTATGGGCCAAGCCACAATGGCTATCAAACTCAACATCCATGTTCAACTCATCTTGGGCTGGAAATATCAAGCAATTTACACAAATTTGTCAGCAGAGAAGAGAATAATTTAAAACAGGTCTTCAACACTCACATTATTATCCGTAAGTTTCAGACTAACCATAGTCCATATTCAGTGAGTGGAAGCTAGTTTGCGAACATTTATTCGCGAAATTTTTCAGCATTTGTTGTATTTTTATCAGGTTTATTACTTAAGTAGTTTTTTTAAGTTTAAAGAAACCTATTAGAGACTGCTTATTCACAACAAAAGCCTGTTGATAAAATATCAAAGGGGTCTGAGAATTGGATTCTGGCAGGATCTTTATCAAAGGCAAGCCCCTTGGATTTTTGTTTGTTTTTTATTTTCAATCTTCCGCGAAATTAGCATAACATTTCCAAACAGACAGCAATCCTTCCTGTAATTCTTTAACAAAATTAAATATTTGAGCATCTATCTTTGGTTTGAATAAAAGGCACGAAATGGGCTATCATAAATAAAGGTTTCATGAAAACGTTAGTTTCTTTACAACATTATTTCAATATTTATGATGTACAGTCTCTATGTATCAAGTTTTCACTTTTCTCAAATGGAAACAGATTGCAGATATCCTGGGTCAATTATAGTCTAGAGATGTTTTCTTTTCTTTTTTCTCACTCTTTTTCACCCCATGTTTTGACATGCCTTCAAGGGGGAGGCATTGATATGAATTAACCTAGCTAAAACTGTCACACTTACTGTATACGGCTTCCTCCAGGTTCCTGACCTTGCCTTGTTTTTTGACAATGTGTGTCTGGCACTTCTGGTCAGTTTTGTCTTGATGCTCATTGCCTCCATCAATTCCCACACCTGTTGCGTTTAATACATATAATATAGAAACATCAGTAAGGATGTAAGGTAATGCAACAATCACCCTGTTCTACGGGCAAATGGACCTCTCAGGTAGGGTCGGTCAGTCGTTTGGGTTTTTTCTTAAAAAATTGTTGTGAACATTTTTGTGAATTTTTTTTTTTAATTTCCAAAAAAAAATCACAAGTTTTTAGCTAAATTGTCAAAAGTTTCTATCATTTTCCAAAATAATTGTGTAAAAATAGATGAATAGAAATTCAGAAAAATAAAATGTGTTGGTCGGACTCATAGAACAGTTGTTTTTTGTTGCGTAAGGCATAGAGTCCCGGGGGGGGGGGGGGGGGGGTGTACTCAGATTTGGTTTGGTCGGGGGTGTGTGGCTGACGATTCAAAATCCCTACCAAAAAAAACCGGTACCCATTTCTAAGGATTTTGCTTCATCATACACCCAGTTTTCGCAAATTATCAGGAAATTTGTGAAAATAGACGACATTTTCGCAAATGTTCATGAAAATAGACCCATTTGTAAAAGTGACACAATTATTAGGGATTTTCTAGCACAAAATCATACCCCATGTTTAGGGATTTAAAAAAAAAAAGGCGATCCATTTAGTAGAGCAGCACATCCCCGTATACCATATTAGGTGAGTACCCCCCCTCTCCCCCGGCATAGAGTACAGCTAATTATCGATTATCAACTGATAATAACCTCTAGGAAACTGCATTATTTGCGCCTATTCCAAATAAACCAACTTTTTGGGTGTGTGGTTACATTTTTTCTTTTCAATTCATTCAAAATTTGTAGGTGTGGGCGCTTATTAGAGCAGGGGCGCTTATTAGGGATAATACGGTGCTTGCACATTGTGTGACTTTTCAGGACTGAAATAAAACACATTATTTTTGATCTTACCTGCGGAGTCATATCCTCTGTACTCGAGTCGTTTGAGTCCATTGATGAGAGTCTCCAAGATAAACTTGCGCTGCTTTGGCACCATGCAATTGATGTATGCAAATATTCCTAAGTAGAAAACAAAGCCGTTGATTAATTAAAATCTCTTCAATCTAAATTAACCCTATGGCCACAAATCAAGAAGTTGCTGGTATCTCGTGGCACGATCTGACGAGATATCAAATGGTCTTTTAACTTTTATCGTCATAAACACGACCAGGGGAAAAGGGGAATGCCCTATATTTATGACAATCCTGGCCTTACCCCGACCACCCTTTGGCCAAATGCTGCATGCTGTGAACATCTCAAATATATATTCATACACTCCCTAGTACGAGGGGCGTTCAATAAATACCTGCCACCATTGTTTTTCTCCACTCATGCGCGACGTATGCCAACTAGAATTAGGGTAATTTGAAATATGGGTCTTTATCTTTCCTCGCATGCATGAATGAACAATATCATTTGTGGGATTACGTAATGGCACATGCGTAAAATCAATACTCTCTGGACACTGCATGAAAAATAGCTGATCAGGGCGGAGAATATTTGCAAGCAATTTGATGCACAGTTACTTTTTTCAAAATATCTCAAGAACCAATGCATGGATAAGTTGCCGTTTGAAACAGTGATAGACCAGTACTATGTGCTCAACATTACTTATTTTCAGATGCAAATTATGGAGAAAAAACACTTATTATGTAACATTAAAACGTCATCTTTTTGTCATAGCTTAAAAGAAATTCTTTAATGAATAAACAGTCAAGGTCAAGGTATCCAACCGCAAGATTTGTCTTAAACCTCTTGTTCCTCATTGTTACATGTCATAGATTTAAATGGAAGATTACAAAGACAATATCTGAAACCGTTTTCTGCAGAGAAAATTGTTATACAATGAAGCTCTTTTTACCCAATTTGAGTAAATTCACTATACTGACCATAACATTAAATTGAATTGCATTTTCAAATAGATGTTTACATTTTTGAACTTTGTATATGTATTGAAGTTCACCACAGTTCTTGTTTCTTAAATTCAATTCCTTATCTGTAACTTTTACGTTGGTTGCAGTGATTGTTTAACATTTCTGCTCATTTTGAGCGCTTTCTGACCACCGTGCGTTCTACGCATGGACAGATTTGTATTCCAAGTTCAACAATTCTCGATGTATTTATTGATACCCTGTCATCTATACAATAACGAATCCTGCATTTGCTGTGGTATTTCAGGAAATCCCACTGTCAAAGCCTAATGTTGACCAAGATAAGATGCAGTGTCTTTCCAAAAGTTGTCGTTGACAGTTCCATTTAGGACCTCGTTGAACATGGTCTCTGGTTTCCTGATGCAAAATGTTAGACTTGCATACTTATCCGGAACAAAGTTCTGCTCATTTCAATACACGTGCTATCAAGCAAATTCAAAATTCCTGCCAAAGTGGCATGTTTTTCAGTGTCCAAATATGGGTTATTTTATGCTAATGCTATTACGTAATTATGAATATTCAGTAAATCCAGATTGTGTTAAATGATAGATTAAGGTTCATACTTTATAATGTACCCACTTAGATTTCACAGAATCACTCAGGTGTGGAGAACAACAATGGTTGCGGGTATTTATTGAATGCCCCTCGTATTATTGAAACAACCAGAATGGCATAAATAAATAAATTCGCGCTCTGTGGTTTGTGTCGGAAGTGCCGATGGGATAGCTATACCCGATACTGTGATGTCATGGTTACTAAATCCACCTCATCAGCAGCAGGTCGCTGCACGTAATCACACAGGAATTCAATGCATAAATCAGTACATCAGCAAAATATCAGTACATCAAACAGAGATGTTAGAATCTCGTTCGTCATTAATATGGGGAAGGGTCCAGTCGTCCATACAAGTGATTTTTTTCATTCAAAAGCCATTTTTGTCTTAACACGGCACTTTGAAAAACCTTAAACCTGCGGATGTGGTCTGTAAATGCTAGACTGTTACATGTCTCACGTCTGAGCGCTAAAGTTCCCTGGCACAGATTTCCTGTAAGGTTTCTTGATGGCATATCAAATGATTGACAGCTCGAAATGAATACGTCGCCTATGCTCATCTCTATTTTTTGTGTGAGGGCGTCCACTTGAGCATGGTAATTTCAGATATGTTGGTCCCCATTGGGATGGGTGAACCAGGAAAGGTGAACGAGTACACAATTGATGTATCCGACCTATAGCGTCACTTCGCACCACACACAAAACGAATGGATTTTGTTTTCGAACAGGTTCAGCCAAACAAAGCTGTCAGAGGCCTGACCATACCGTCATTTTTTATAGAAAAGTACTTTGTTTCCATGTACCGTATTATCCCTATAGCGCCCAGGACCTTATAAAGCGCCCACCCCTGTTTTTCTCAATGACTACCAACAAACAAATTCCTTATAAGCGCCCACCTTTTCAAATGGTCAGCATCCTCAAATGACCACTTGTACATATATTTTATTTAGTACATGAAATGGTCAGCCTCCTTATTAAATGACCATCAGATGGTCAGCATCTTCAAGTGACCATCAAATGGTCAGCATCTTCAAATGACCACTTGTACATTTTATTTAGTACGATAAATGAGTTTAAAAAAGGTAACATAATAAGCGCCCACCCAAAATGACTTTGCTAACCGCCCCGGGCGCTTAATAGATTAATACGGTATTCCATTTTTAAAGCGATAGCCGATACTGTAGGTCCCTACTTTTAAGTTTTATTTTCAAAATGTTATGATCATGCCAGATCATCATAAATACCTACTTGATTGTCATATCATTCAAGTATCTGGCTTATTCCATCATCATGATCATCTGAATTAAGAGCCCTTAAATCCAAGATTGCCAAAAGTTCACTGGTAATTGGTGTAAATAATTAAAATATTCAGTGATTTTTTAATTAATTAATCAAATAAGCTTACTTTTTTAATCAACAATTTAACAACATCATTGAACATGATCAAACTGAAACTCCTCTCTTTTCAAAACAGAAAAAGTTAAACTATATAATACCTACCACACATTTTGAATATCTACGTATTCCAAAATAATTCACTGTAATGCTGCTTCTACACTGAAACTCTCTGCTCCGCCGTACAAATGCTGTAAGGGCTGACTGATGAAATCATCGAAATTGATTGATTGATAGATTGTTTACACACTATTTATCTTTAGTGTTTCTATACAATTTTGAATTCACTCAGATCAAAGATCATGTTTTCTTGTCCAAAGAAGGGTTAATCATGACAGTTTTATTTACAAAATGTAGCGGTGTCTATTTCTAATGAAAGAAAACTTGTTTGGGTCTGTAAAACCATAACTTATAATCAAATCTTATTTTTTGAACAAATGAAAATAATATTTCTAAAAACACTCGAGTGACAGGTTGTCCAGCCACGTTTGCAATTTTCGTAGTAGTTGTATAGTAGACTTGGACCAAGACTCTTTTTCACCCACAGTAGTGTACAGTACACTTGCCACGAATAATAAGACTATAGATGAATAAGAATAAAAATGCAAGGCTCGGCCCGGGGTTCGGCCGACCAAGATTTTTTTTTTAAATTGGGGATTTAAATAACTTTCATTTACAAAAAGTGTTCCCATGTGTACTATCTTTTTATTTAGGGAGTGTTCAGAAATACTTAGGTGGGCGATGGGGCTTCTTCGGTGCCTTAACTTTTTTGACCACGGCCGGTTCAAATGGGTTTGTATCAGGTGTAATTTCTGTAAATCCTGGGGGAGGATGGGGGATAAATCCCCACAATATTTGACATGGGGGATGGCCCCCCCCTCCCCCAACGGTAATGCATGTTTATGATCATTAACCCACTTCATTAATACCAAATTTGTTATACGAGGGTCATTCAATAAGTTCTACCTCCTCCCTCATAACATCACTAATATTAATGTCAACCTCATGACCATTTGTCATGATTATAGCTCCGAATCATAGCTACAAATGTGTAGTAAATGAAAATTGATATCTGTTTTACTTTTGTTATGACGCGGTCAAAGCCAGAGAGAGATTTTGGACAACGGACACAGAAAATTACCTTAACAATATGCACATGTTTTCGGGTGGCCAGTTTTCGTATTGTATGGTTAGATATAAGAGCATGATTTTAATACTGAAAATGGAAATGAATGAATGATATCTGAATATATTACAGTATTATCATGTATAGATAAGATTGTAAACAATATTAACTCTTGTCGGCTTGCAAATAGTGTACTATCAACTCAAATGTATTGCTATGCCTTTGGTATACCAGAATACTGCCATCAGTCAAATCTTCGTTGTTACAACTCACTTAAGCCACACTGATGCCTCGAATGTTAAATCTTTACCATAATAGTCACTTTATGAGTTTTACTTATGTGCAACCTTCAGAATAGTCAATCAGGTAGTCAATGATAGAAAATTATCGCTTTGACAGACTTCAAATCCCTCCATTTAGTTCGATATATTGAAGATCGCTTAGTTATCATGAAAGTCAAATATGACTTTTACAGGGTTCTCTAGGGGAGGGGTAAACTGAATAGTTGTCCTGACCTGGATCTGGCTAACCAGAGGGCATATTTTTTCAAAACCAATCAGTCAACTTTATTGTTTACAGTTTGTTAAAGAGATATCTGACATTTAGAACGGTTATGATTGACCGATAGGTATGTTTTGCCTCTTACAATAGGCCAATTGAAAAGCACTTCGCCCATATTTTGCTGTTTTCATCCGTTTCCGTCACACTAAATCGAGGTTTGGTTCTCACTACATGTCCGGAAAAGTACAACCAGTACTCAGATCAATTTACATTGGATTTGTAGCTGAGGTTCCAAGCTACAATCGTGTGATATTTGATAAGACTGGCTCATATAATAATAAAGTTATGAGGTAGGAGGTAGAACTTATTGAATGACCCTCGTATGAATGGGTCCTTTTTTTCAAAATTTTCCTATATGAATGGGGCACACCCAAGAGCATCAATGCTTTATCAGTGTCACTTTGTAATGAAATAAGGGCGGCAAATTATATATTGTGTGTAATTTTTTTATGTTTACCTTTACATGAAAAAAAGCTACATACTAAATGTTATAATAGAAATGGAGTTGGCCCCTCAGGCCAAAAAATGAGTTGGTAGGATTGTAGGATTGCCCTTGATTTTTTTGTAACTATAAACACTTCTATTCAGTGACACAGTTGTTCTTTTGGGAATGAAATAGTGGCAATTTGGCATTCAGATTGTGACCTCCCCATGTTCTCAAGCAAGTTGCCGAGCACTGAAAAATCGTTGGAAAGAGGAACACATCAGCTTTTCATAGAGAGGAAACACAATATGAATACATTACGAATATCCGGAAAATTGGTGATTGAATAAACTCTCCACACTTTTTTTGAGGAGTTTATTAAACATAGGACATATCTTAGAAGTTTAAACAAATTGCAATAATAATTGAAAATGTGTTATTGTTTTAAAGGGTAGCCAAAGTGACCAGATAATTTGAGGGCTCATAAAAACAAGGCCTCATCTCCATTTTTTCAAAAATGAGATTTTGTTATCAAAATTTTCAGAAAGAAATTCTCTTTCCAGTAACCGTAGCCTGTCTCCATAACACAACCACTTTTAAAGTAATAGCCAGTATCACAAGGCCTCATCTCCATCTCCCCAATGTGTTTAAAAATCTTCAAAAGTCTTTTTCTTAAAATGGTCAAAACGGAGATAAGGCATTGTGTTTCTGAGCCCTCGACTTATTCTTTTCTTTAGATTTTTATGTTGCTATCTATGTTTGGGCTTTAATCTTGTTCTTATCTCTCTTTCATTGGCATTTTGAATCTATGCCCATTCGTTATTGTAATATGCATGTTCTGTGAGTTACAGTGAACCAATTGATTGGCCCAACAGAGCTCTTTGTAGAGTTACCAGTTTGATTTCTAATCACTTAGTTCATTAACCTTGTTAATTTCTGTTGGGCTGGCTATTCACATAAAAAAACGCAAACAAATGCACGAAAAACCGTGAGAATTTGTAAAGCTTTGTGTGAACACAAAAAATGACTAATAAAATACAAAGAAAGGGGCTTAATTTCACAAAATGCCTAAATGTGTGTTTCAAAATGCCTCGTATACATGATTCTGTACCATTTTTAGAAAATAAATATGTGATCTTAAGAACAGCATACTATCCTCTGATGTTTGTGTATATTTCATTGCCCAGGAGTCACTGTTTGAGTTTTACTAATGAAAATATATGTTACATGGATGCTTCAAACTGATCTATACTCTATTATCTTCCTCCAGACAGTCACAATACTGAACAAGCAAAGCATTTGTGCATGCATATGTATCTTCCTGTCTTTCTATGTGTGTGTGTATAAGCCAGTGCCTTGAGTAGCCGCACATTTTTTTATGTACAGCAATTAGCCAATGGCGCAGTTGCATCACATCTTGTGATAGATATATAGATTACAGATGATTTAACACATCTTAATTCATTCTACCGTAAAACAGGGTGAATAGGGACATGGGGGGACATGGGGGTGAATGGGGACAAAAATGGGAACAATTTTTTAAATGTCACCCGGCCAGTTTGTGTACTGTAAAATGGGGTGAACAGGGACATGGGCCCCATGCCCCTATTTACAACGTTTACGGTACACAAACTTGCCGGGTGACATTTAAAAAACTTTTCCTATTTTTGTCCCTATTCACCCCATGTCCTTAGTATTCACCCCGTTTTACGGTACTAAATAAAGTCAACCATGAAATCAAATCTTGTTATTTTCTAAACTTTTAATATGCCATGGCTACCATACACACACAAAACACAACAACAAAATGAATTCTGAACTATAATACAATCTGAGCACATGGCTACAGTTAGTTGCCATCATTAAAATTAGGCCAAACTTTGGTCACCATCAAAATCATTGGACAGAACTCGGCCACAGGGTCATTTGTGTGTCGGATGTGGAACTTGAATGGCCATGTCCAATAATGCAACACCATAAATGTGTATAATCCAATCAAAGCAGCAATAAATTGCTGCTACAGAACTGACTGGCAGTCACTTGAGAGGTATATGAGGCCAAAAAAAAAAGATGTTGGATTGCCCTTTCCCGACCGACCGTAAAAGTCGGGAAAACTCAGTCGCATTTTTGTTGTTGTGAAAATAAAGAGATTTTTTAACCTTTTTTTAAAGAAATTTGTCACCTAAATGACCTCAATTGACCCCCATGCCACAAGACTTTGTCTGTGATTTGGTCGTTCTTTGGAATCTAAATAACAAGAAATAATAAAATACAAAATTGACCTACCGACCAAAAAAAGAATTGAGGTGAAAGGGCAATCCAACTTTTTTTATAGGCCTTATTAAGATTCAATGTGGATGCTATATAATCTTGGATATTTGAACTATGGTCAATGTATCTACACCTCATGAATAATTATGAAGCAGTACAAGTAATCTTAATGGTCCAACTGCCCTAAACTATTTTTATAGTTTTTTTCCTGTTCGAGAGCTAATACGCCGACTAATGCAATACACACGTGGAACAGAATTCCACGCACACGCACCCCAACATGTTGACACATTGCATCCGAGCAGTTTTGTTTATAAAACTTTCACATTATGCAGTAATGTTATACCTCTAGAAAGATGAAAAAGAGAAGGACATTGGCTTTATTATTATGACTATAATTACTCATTTATGAGGTGCAATAAAACAAATATGTTTTGGTTTAAATTTTTTTAAGTAGTGCAAACCACTGTTCCATTGGTGTTAGATGATTGGGAATATCTCCCTCTGTAATTGCATTGGGAGGCATTCACAATCACCTAACACATCCTCAACAGAACACTGTACCAGTAGCGTATCTCCCGGGGGTCAGAGTGCTCCCCCCCCCTCCTGATGACTTTGACCCTGAAGAACAGCTCAAACTTAAGGGCTAAAAGGGGGACGTGAACTTTTAATTTAATTTTCAGTTGCAGTGTGTGTATGGGGAGGGGGGCAAGGGCCCCAATTTGAGTTGGGTGGGTTTAGATTAGCACTGTTGGTTAGTTATTTAGCGCGCCAGTTTGGGGATGCCACATCACAAGCCCCCCTTCCCCCCACCCCCCCCCCCCCCTGCAATCTCCAGCCTGGTAAAGTTCAAGTCCACCGGGGCATATACCTTTTGCCCCCCTAACAAGTGACCCAGATACGCTACTGGACTGCACATACTACTTTCCCTCAAACCATACTGTATTTACAGAATAATGGTGATTTTTACTATACTTCAAATATCTGCAAGAAGCCAATCTGCAAGAAGCATGAAGACAACATTTGCTGAAACAAGTTATAGTTTATGAAGAGAGAAATTAAAAGACATCATGCCACCTAGGTGTACATTGTTTGCAATCAGCTTTCGTTGACTTTTCTAAACTGCACACAACGCTCAGCTTTCAGAACATGCACTCAAGTTAGATGCATAATTGATTTTTTTTCTTCACCATATGATATAGATTTGCAGGCTTAGTTTTTGATAATCAAGCACAATTACAAACAGTGGACTAGGCCTTTCCGAAACTCTCTCCTCGTTTACAAACATTTTATATTAGAACTACAAATAACACATTTTTTTAGATACATTTTCAAAATGAGTCAAACGTTAAGAAAAATCAATTTACAGACGGAGAGAATAAGTTAGCCGATCAATAGCGCGTTGTTATTAACAGCATGAGTACATACGCCACCACATTCACCCGATTACGTATTACATTCAATGCAAAAATACACTCTGATTTCTAGTTCATTCTTTACGGGAAATGAAATATCTGTATGGTATAATCATTGGCACATACATAAAAACAAATCTATTCTATGCAAATCATGTTATTTATATAAAATACACTCTTTCAGCAGATTTCACTGTGCAGACTTTGACATTTCAGGGTCAAAAAGTCAGAGAATTCATTTACGCAAAGTTTCTCGCCAGTAGAGTTGCGAAAACCCATTGATTCTCCAAAGATAAGGCTATATTAAAAAAATCTTTTGTCTCAAAGCTCTTCAGTTTTTAAAAACCTAATGCGGTTTTTTTAAGGTTTTTTTTTTTTAAAATATAAAATATTGAAATCCTTGTAAAAGTGACCTTTTGCATTCAAAATGATGTGATCAATGAAAATCTGAAAAATCTGTGAAACTTTGGGGGGGGGGGGGGTTTGAAAAAAGAAAGAAAATAGAGAAGAAGTTTTTTCTTCTTTTTCTAACGCGCATCAATAAACTAACGCGCGCGGGAGCTTTGAGACGAAAGATTTTTTTAATATAGCCTAAGTGTTTAAACACACTATAAATTGAGGAAAATCTACAGATCTGCAACCTGTCATAAACTTCTGACCCTGAGTGTGTCTGCTCTATGCCATGCACAGTAAAAAATACTAAAAAAAACGGTCCACAAATCGTCATTTTCTAAACGTGAGTCTTACTTGTATGTTACAAAAACAATTTAACAAGCTAAATACATACATTGTGTTTGTTTTGATCCTATATATTTCCCCGCATTGGTCTTTACACACATGGTAGTACAAAGATGGGAGAAGAGTAGAATTTGTGCTGTGAAAATAAAATTGACTTCACTGCATTAAGAATGTGAAATCGACTTCACAGCACTGGATTCCACCTAAATTATGTATGTTAATATCAGTGCAGCGTGCATTCCTAGTGATGTTCAAATTGACTTCCCTGCATTATGGAAGTGAAATTGACTTGAAATTCTGCCTAAATTATAAATGTGTACGTCAGTGTAGCGTGTGTCTCCGATTATACGCTGTGTTCTTTAAAATAGGCTCTGACCTAAAGTTCGAACCTTGATGAAATGGCGTGTATAGCAAAGCTACATGTAGATATAATAACAATAACTTAGGTGTATATGACAGTTTGTGACACAGAACAATTAGAACAATCGGTACTCAAATACACTACTGTTGTGCCTACAACTTGGGTGGAACTAGTTTGAATACCGTATGTGTTTGCTAGTCGCACTTAATTATTAAATCAAATCTTATTTACTATAATGAGACCACTAGGAGGGAAACACCCGGGGGAAAACGCCATTGCAAGAAGATCTATATGTACATTTAGCACTATCGTAATATCCATTGAACACTTACTTTTCATAACCGGTTAAAAAATAATTAGCCCTGGAACAAAGCAATGTCCGTACCATACATAATGTACACAAATCTGCACAAAACCAACTGATTTGTGAACATGACGGTAATAATGAACCCAACATCAAAGTGATATCCACAGATTGTTTTCACGAGCACATTTTGACAAATATTTAAATTAGGCCAAGATATAAATAATAGATAGCAGTCAATTTATGCCATATCATTGTGAGGGCGCAACAAGAAAGCCACGTCGCAGATTTGGAGCCACAAGGCTGATCTACTCCTAGTTTCTTGGTGTCGGCCAAATGGGAAATCAGAATCTGATGCATAATAGTTTATTATGGTCTATACCGACATGTGTTTGCTTTTAAATGTATATTATGCTCATTTTTGGTTTTAGTTTTATATATATCTCATTGTACTTTTTATTCCTATGAGCACACTTGTATATTTTGTGTGTGCTTTTTAAAAAATGCTTTTTATGTTTTTATTGTATGGCAGTCATATCCCTCTTGTCACCCTGTAACTTAAGCACAGAGATGAGCCTCTATCCAACTAAGTACCAAAAATGTCTTCTGTCAGTGAAAGCTTCTTCTGACCTGCATTTTGCTGGAAAATCATGCTTAAATAATACACATTTAAAGACCTTAAGTAAAGCGCTGAGCATACTCCACAACGTTGGAACGCTGAGCGGGATGCATTGGCCACCGCTACGCTTGTCACATTGGCTCTGACATGACCTATGTGTTTCTATGGTGTAATGATCACAGGGAACCAGCGAATTATATCATGAACACTAATACACATGTGTGTGAGAGCGTGAAAGAGTTAGAGCAATGTGGAGTATGCTCAGCGCTTAATCCCTATTCAAATAGACTAGAAATCTGAGGCACTCTCTCAAATGACAGAGAACATACAGGCTGTCACTACTATGTCATTTAAAAAAAGGAACAACAACAAAATGCTTCTCAATGTCAACACACAACATCCATGAGTACGACGACTGCTGGTTTGTTTAAATATCATACAAGTATCAAACCATTGTAGTAGCAGCAGTAATAACAAACACGTTTCTGATGAACACAGGCACAAAATTTAAAAAAAAGGTTTGATTGGTGTATACATTTTACAGCACCCCCTCCGTCTGGTGGAGCTGCCCTCAAAAAAGAAAAATACCTGAATCAATCTTCAAGAATATTACAGGTTTTGAAGTTCTTTATACTGCAGTTTAATCGGTTCCCCATTGGCGAGAAATATGCGGGTTTTTTATCTCTCTGCACACGTAAGTAATCCAAGTGTATACTTGCTATTTTGGTATACACAAGCCTCACGCATACGATCCACGATGCTGAACCATCTGAGCATTTTGCGCGTCCACACTTGTCTGAATTAATTCGCTGCTGTAAGCAGGTTCGCCAATTTGGAACTGACTGAACTACAGTATATCTGACGGACAAGATCGTTCAATATTACAACGATACCATTTCCTTTCAAATAAATGTTGGTTTTCATTGGCAAACTAAGGAGATTCTTCCACTGGCTGATGGACGCTGATTTCGCTGACCCGCCCCATTCCGACAATCAAACAATTTTTCGAGGGCCGCTTGTGTACCTGATGATTAAAAATCTACTTCTCCTCACACCAACTGTTCTCCTTCCGTACCTGTGAGTGGAAAGTAAAAGAAACGTAAACATTCTAAAGGTTAGAATATCAGGCACCATGTTTCCTGTAATAAAACACCTGGTGGCTATGCAATATTGACAGGGGGAGGACTTTTGTATGACGGTAAATTCTTTTGATTCATGCTGATACATATGTGATGTGTTCTACCGAAACCAGAGATATTCAGCTTTACAATGGTACTCTTTTTTTTGGTTTAAATCGAACTTCCCAAAGCGGAGTTAAATCATTTTCAAGTTCGTCTTTATGAAAGCTCCAAACTGAGATATCGCCCTTTTTACAATACTTACAATGTACTTAAATTTGTTGTTTTTTAATCTGAAACTTTCAGTTTCACAATAATAAACACTCTGAAGATTAATTATTTACAAGAAACTCAAAAAATCACCCCCAATTAGGTTTTGAGCGATATCTCAGTTTGGAGCTCTTCCCAATTCCATCTGGTTTCGGTAGAACATGTCACATATACACAAAATTGGAGGATTTTGATGAAAAAGGTGAAAACGTTATTATTCACATGTGTGGCCACTTGATACTAAATGCAACAAATGCAGGGCTGTCATCTTTTGGGATTTGCTTGGAGGGCGAGATACCAAGTGCGGCTGAAGATTGTGCCCTGCCGCCTCGTCACAGTTTTGAGAGCGGGGCTCGTGACGTGGGATCCCCAAACTGGGTGAAAAATCGAGGCTCGATAACTAACAAACAGTGCTATCAAACCCCACTCGACTCAAATTGGTGTCCTTGCCCACAGCCCACACACTGTATTTTATTAAAATAAATTTATGATGCAGGAGATTTTATATGCTTGGCAGGAGAGCGGGAGAAAGATTTTCTAGGCGGGAGAGTTGACAGCCCTGCAAATGTCTGCCTAATAAGCTAAAGTTTACAGTACATTTGCACTTTAATAAGTTTGGCTTTTTCAGAGTAAGACTTTTGTTAGATGAAACACATTGACTATTGCACTGCGATGCGATGTTGGCAAAATAGCAGCAACATGGTCGGAGCAAACTTTAATCAGTTTAAGAAATGGAAATCTATGAGCATAACATTATCCAAAAGAAAAATCTTATTAAAAATAATACTTAACCCTATAAGCCCTGAAAGCTAAAAATACTACTCTACTTTTTAGGTGCTGGTAGCGCATGGTTCCCCTAGGTGAGCCCAGGCGGGCTATCACATGCGCAGGAAAATCTTAAGATTTTACAAGCTGTCTCCTTAACTCAGTTAGATCCTCCCAAATTTGACCTAGTTTTATTCCCAAAACCATGCCCCTCTGGGCTAGGGTTAAAAACAATTGGGAATAAAAAGAGTGAAAATCTCATATATAAGCAAATTATAGGATGGCCAGGGTCATAGAACAAACATATTTTGATTTTTGATGTCTCCCTTTCTCACCTATGCCTCGAGATTTGGAATTGGGGATAAAACTATTAGCAGGAAAAACAGGTGGATTGATTGGTGAAAAAGCTGACTTTGCCGGTGCCAGGATTTGAACCTGGGTTCCCCCACATTGCGCTAGGGGGTCAAGCTTCAAAATATAACTTTTCCATCTACATATTATATCTTCCATCGTCCCGGGAGATAGACTTGCTGCCAGCATAGTTTTCTAAATGTGTTTTCATGGGGACCAGGATTTTAAGAGTTGAATTGAAGGCCTTCTTTTTCTAACATGAAAATCGTAATCCAACACAACTCGTATCATGTTATAATTACCTGCTCTTCTTCTGCAGGACTGAAGTCATTTTTGATGTTGAATGTTTTCCTGATCTCCTCCGGTGTCTTGCCTTTAATCATGTTTGCTACCGTCTTACATGTTGCATCCAGTAAACCTTTTATGTCTAAGTAGTTTGCAGCCTGTTGAAATACATCCAAAAAAACAAAAACATTTTGTGTTACTCCTTAAATCACAATTTAATATGAATGATACAAAAAATTCAAGATTACTCGCACCTTCTTCTTTTTGCAAGAAAGTGGAAATGGCGATTTTTTTTTTGATTAAAAAATAAAAATCTGATTTATTTGATTTAAATCAGATTTTTAAATTTTAAATCGATTTTTCTATTTTCTGTTTCCAGTAACTTATTACCCTTTGAATTGAGTGCTCAAAATACACCAGTGGAATGGTGGGCATATGCAAAACTCTTATCGGGTATTTACAAAAATCAAAATATGTTTAGAAGTACTAAGAATGAAGTAAAACAGTCAATTTAAAAAAGAAATTAACTTAAAGTTACCAAAATTAGTCAAACTAAAAACAGTTGATTTAAATCAGCCAACCCTTCCTGAGGTGGTGCTAAAAACTAATTTTTAAGCACTTTTAGCCTGCTATAATAAAAACATCAGGGGCTGGAAATGGGCAAAGGGCAAAATAGGACAGGGTGACAGGGGACCCAAATTGAGTTTGGGTTGTCTGCATGCAAGTCCTGTCTTTGACCACGACGACAACCTAGTTGCCCTGCAAAAAAGAATCAAGTTTTTTTGAGAGCCTGCTATGATCACAAAATGAGATGGCAAACAGGGGATAACTACATAGAGTTGCTGTAGTTATTGTGTAGTACTTAGGCCAAAAAAAAATGGCCAAACGGACCGTTTTATTCCTTATTTCGTATGATATATCGTCAATCTGGTATTTGCAACACCATCCCCAATTCGTAATCCCGTGTAACATGATGTTTACTGCATGAACTTGGCACTCGCGGCCCGCGGGGACTATTAAAAGGACTAAATGAAAATCAGTGATCGCACGTGCAAGTGATGTCATTTTTATACTAAAAACGCAGTGTGAGAAAATATGACAAATCTAGTTACGGTTAATATTTGTTCCCAAAATGTTGCTCAACGGCATGAATATTAATTTCTACATAGTATATAACAATTTTTTGGGGTAGTTAGTACGGGAAATAGGTTTAGCAATACTTTCACGTATATATTTCTAGCAAAACTTCAACACAACGTTATTTCACATTGTGTAACATTCAGTCACAATGGCGGCGTTCTACGGTATCTGCGCGCAATGCAAACTCAGTACAAAAATAATTTTTGATCGAGTTTGTAGTGTTGCAACCAATGCGACAGTATTGGAACTTTAAATTGACAATCTGCCCCAGCTGGAGAAAGAGATCAAAATCAGCAGTGTGAAGAGTAAAGCAACTAAAATGTCGGAAACTTATGAAAAGTGAGGTGTTTTGGTGAGTGTTTGGACTTTAATTCACAGTATACATGCCGAATTTATATTCCCAAATACAATATCCGTATTAAAAAATATTTAAAAAAAAAAAAAAAATCCGACCTACCGACCCTACCTTTTGAGGACCCTCTATGGACAAACAAACACTTTTTTTTTTTGCCTTATAGATATAGTTAAAATCAAAAATCATGGCATATAAAGCAGTTCTTACCAAGATAAGTTCAAACAGCGTCCCTTGGTCCACCTTAAGGAATTCTATATCGTATCCGCATAGGTCGTCCGTCCTCTTTTCCCTGTTCTCATCATCCTCTGGTGGCGGTGGGTCATCCTTGTGATACGTGCACCACTGGATCACCTTCTTCAAGATGGCTGAATTTACGTTGGGTAAAGGGATTGCATCATCGTCATCCTCGTCCATGCCTAAATCTGGAGTGCAGAATGGGTGCGCAAGGAGAAGAACATAATTAGGGCTTCAGTATTGACATTTATATAATACATTCTGTGGTTGATTTAAACAAAACAGCCAGGTTAACCAAGCCAAAATTTGGAATGGTGAGTGTTTGTGCTATGAAAAGAACATAGGCTTTCATTCAGCATCAACAATTATCACAGTCTGTGTTTAGACCTAGCTTAAAGTATGTGAGGTCAACCTGACCTCACCACTTGTGCTCATTCGTAGCTGGGTAAATATGAAAGCTTGTGTGCTAATCAACCTCAAGGTGCTGATTGGTTACCGGATTTCTGTGAATTTTGAAGCATGCGCGATGAGTTCACACGTGTCTTTAACTATGACCATGAGGATAAGTGATGTTTGTCCATTCCTGGTAAATTTAATGTGTACACAGATAGCGAGATATATAAATGCAAAACGTCATGGGGAGTGATATTCCTAAGCTTCGGGATTTCCCGTGATCGCGGAATTCACGGCATAAATCACGGTTTTCATGCTAAATCACGGATTTTGTAAAATGTACCGTGAAATCGCGGAATTGCTGTAAATTGTACCGCGAAATTGCGGAATTCCTATTTCAGTCGCGGTAATTGTCCGACATGCCGATTTACAGTATGGTCTTGTTGAATAACAAAAGAAAATTTTCTGAATTCCTATTGAAATATTTCCTTTCAAGACGATATCAACGCACAATTGTGTACAGTCATGACAGTGCATTCATCTCTAGGCCTACTTGAAACGACTGATTGAACTTGTTCAATTGACAGATGATTTATAATATCGAATTTATTTGAATGAGATAAACAAGACCGTATTCTTCTAAAGAGTAAGGTAGGCCTACTTCAAACCCAACTTCAAAAGAACATAGAGATTGTTTACATCCGCCACCCTCTTCAGAAAGTTTGTTAGTCGATACAAAAGTTAATCCAGCGCGTTCAATGGGTGATTATTGATTCAAGACCCTTTTCTAAAGACACAGAAAATGAAGAGCATGATGACTCACTCGTTTCGATGTCATCAAACGACATCAAACAACATTGTATCGTCAGCATTATATTTGCATTGCATTGTATTACAAGAGACTGAATACAATAGCTTTCAATGGCTTGCGCTGCGTGTTGTTGTCAATTCGACTTTTCCCCACGTGCGCTGAATATTCATCAGCATTAGCACCTCATGCATTATTCACGAAGTACACGAATGCGCCTTCGTATACATTGTTTGGGCATGTACCATGTACATGACTCGAAGGCGTGTTTAATTTCGCGGTGTCAGGAAAAAACATTACGTCACCAGATTAACCTAATTATCAGGGTTTAATATTCACGAGATGGAATTGTTTGTTTGTTTGTTAAAACGGATACTGTTGTATTACAAATGGGGGAATCAAACAGTTACACAGCAAGCAATAAACTTGGACGGAGACAATAATATAATTATATAGAAAGTTATCAATATATGAAAACAATAATGACTGTAAATGACCAGAAATTAATAATAAAAATGTTATAATTACTGATGACATCAGGGGATGCGCGTGCGTATGTTAAAAATTACAATCCTTTCCACATGCGTTGGGAAAATCTAAACAAGGACAAGGTAGTGTGAGAAAATAATAAAATCTTGTTTTGTTGAATATGTTTTCCAAAATGTTGAACAACAACAGCAATTGATACTAGTTTAAACACGGTGTAAAACAATTTATGACGCATTTAGCACGAAAAATTAAGTTATATTAATACTTTCACGGTTTGTTTTGTAACGAAACTGCGCATCAACTCAACATTTAAAAAAATCAAACCACGCCGCATGTATAAATGATTTTACTTTGTATTTTTGGGCTATATTCGTACAAAAGGTTGCGCAAAACAGCTTTATTATTAATTTTAACATTGTACCTAAGCTTAGGCGTTTCCCGTGATCACGGTATTCACGGCAAGATTCACGGTTTTCATGCTAAATCACGGATTTTGTAAACAGTTCCGTGAAATCTTGGAATTGTTATTTCAGCCACGATAATTGTCCGACAAGCCGCAAATCCCGGGCGCAAATCATTCTTATTTTATTCTGCAATCGTTTCATATCGCGATCGCACATGACATGCTCACAGAACCATTTTTCGGCAGCTCAGGGAGTTTTAATAACTGTATCAATACCGCGCGCAGTGCACCCTGGGATACATAACCGCGTGTTACGGCATGATTCACAGGTCATCGCCTCCACGTATTATAGTATGCGTAGTATTAAGTTGACCTTTTGAACCGTGTCTCTAATTACGAGATTCATTTATTAAATGCCAGCGTGGGAAATGCGCCAATTTCTAGGTTCATTTATTGTGAGACCTTCGCTTGCCTATTACAAATACGTATTTGGAACTGTGTTTTTGGATTTCTGGATCGTAAAATAGTCGATACGCTGGTCGATTTCATCAGTATTTCGATGTGTTCAGATGACAAGCCGATTTTTACAGTTTTATTTAATAACAAAAATCAAATGTCCGAATTCCTATGACCTATTGAAATATTTCCTTTCAAGACGATATCGACGCGCAATTATTGTGTACAGTGCATTCATCTCTAGGCCTACTTGACACGACTGATTGAAATTCAATTGACAGATGATTTATAATATCGAATTTATTTGAATGAGATAAACAAAAGACCGTCTTCTTCTAAAGAAATAGGTAGGCCTACTTCAAACCAAATTCAAAAGAACGAAGAGATTGTTTACAACGCCACCCTCTTCAGAAAGGTTGTTACTAGTAGTTGATAAAAAGTTAATCCAGGGCGTTCAATGGGTGATCATTGATTCAAGACCCTTTTACAAGCAGTGGCTTTCTATTATTGACACGACTGATTGAAGTTCAATTGACAGATGATTTATAATATCGAATTTATTTGAATGAGATAAACAAAAGACCGTCTTTTCTTCTAAAGAAATAGGTGGGCCACCCCCTTCAGAAAGGTTGTTAGTTGATAAAAAGTTAATCCAGGGCGTTCAATGGGTGATTATTCATTCATATCGATTGCATACAATTACTGTTGTAAAGAAAATACGGTACAGAAAATACACCCCGGGAAACGCACGTGCTAGTAATCATGAACGACGACGCCATTGCAGACAACAGCAAACAAAATTCATTGATGAAAATAAATCACGTGATGATGAATAAATTACAATAATAATGTTGTAAATAGATCGGGGTTCTCCGATTGGCTGAGATGAGGTTTGCAGACAACAGCAAATAAAATTCATTGATGAAAATAAATCATGTGATGATGAATAAATTACAATAATAATGTTGTAAATAGATCGGGTTCTCCGATTGGTTGAGATGAGGTTTGCAGACAACAGCAAACAAAATTCATTGATGAAAATAAATCATGTGATGATGAATAAATTACAATAATAATGTTGTAAATAGATCGAGGGTTCTCCGATTGGTTGAGATGGAACTCCTGGTACGTGCGTGCGTCTAATGTTTACACGTTTTCAGGACACGTCATGACCTCTCGCAAGGAAAAACAAAATAATGAAAAATATTAAAAAAATGTTTTTGGGCTATATTTGTACAAATGGTTGCGCAAAACAGCTTTATTATTAATTTTAACAATGTACCAAACATCTTGTCTGCATTTAGTACGACAAATATAGATTTTATTACTACTTTCATGCGGAATTTCTAACAACACATGTACATCAACGCAGCTACGGGCTGTCTTTAGTCACTGGCAAAAATGAGGCAGAAAGGCCGCCGGGAATTGGTAAATGCCTAAAAATATGACCAAAGCAAGGAATTTCGGCGCGGTTTTTTCTTGAAATCTCAATAATCACGGTAAATCACGGTTTTCACAAAAATTGCCCACGGTTTTCACCTAAAAAATTCACGGGAAATCCCTAAGCTTAATTGTACCAAACATTTTGTCTGCATTTAGTACGAAAAATATAGATTTTATTACTACTTTCATTCGGAATTTCTAACAAAACGTGTACATCAACGCAGCTACGGGCTGTCTTTAGCCACTGGCAAAAATGAGGCAGAAAGGCCGCATAGGCCGCCGGGAATTGGTAAATGCCTAAAAATATGACCGCTCCGTAAAGCAAGGAATTTCGGCGCGGTTTTTTCTTGAAATCTCAATAATCACGGTAAATCACGGTTTTCACAAAAATTGCCCACGGTTTTCACCTAAAAAATTCACGGGAAATCCCTAAGCTTAATTGTACCAAACATTTTGTCTGCATTTAGTACGAAAAATATAGATTTTATTACTACTTTCATTCGGAATTTCTAACAAAACCGTCAAAACGTGTACATCAACGCAGCTACGGGCTGTCTTTAGTAATGGCAAAAATGAGACAGAAAGGCCACCTAGGCCGTCGGGAATTTGTAGTTGTTTACGGTGGCTTTTGAATGCCTTAAAATACGACCACTCCGCTCCGTAAATCATGGAATTTTGCGCGGATTTTTTCTTGAAATCTCAATAATCACGGTAAATCACGGTTTTCACAAAAACTGCCCACGGTTTTCACCTTAAAAATTCACGGGAAATCCCGAACCTTAGATATTCCTTCATTAGAACAATGGTTTGTTCCAGCAGAAAGCAAGTGTTCTTCCCCTGAAAGTTAAATGTTGATACAAATGTGAAAGTTAAATGTTGATAAAAATGTAGAAGTTATTAGATAAATTATAACATTCCAGCTGGCACTTACCTTCTAACATTGTTTTAATTGTTACTGACTGTTTGGCTATTTCTACATCAACCTCAAAGATCTCCCCATCTGAACTCTGTAACTTGATGTTCGGCATCTAGGAAATCACATAAAGAAGACAATAGATATCAGTCAAATTTAACTTGGAAAGTACCTAGTATAGTTTTGTTGTTTCCAAATTGGCAAGAAACATGCTGTTTTTATATCTCTTGTGCACAAAAATAATCCAAGCTACAGCCTAGAACTAGGCTATAGGTGGGCCCGGTCATCCGGGTACTTTGTACCTTTTGCCATTGACAACAAACCAGACGTTTTAACTTCCTTTCAGTTTTAACGTCTACTCGCCCATACCCAAGGGAATCGCATCACGCTGTCGTTGTGTATGCTTTTATTTACCTCTTTGGTTTGTGGTCAACGGCATGTGACGTCACTCCGGGGTGACCTATACTTGAATTCTTGTCTATACACACACAATTGTGGCTGCACGCATCTCCTGTAATCTGGAAAAACTTAGTAAGTCAAATTTTTGGTACTAGGTTTTTCCAGATTACAGGAGGCATACGCGCACAACTCTTCTGTATCATATGTTGTAAATAGGAGGCTCTCCAATTTGGAGTTCAGGGTTGTAGCTACGCCAGGCGGGCGCCTGGCACTCTAAAAAAAAAAGGAACCCTCAAAGTGCATTAAAAATCCTAAAAACATCCTGGCCCCTGAGCCGCGAGAGTTATGTAACCAAATAGCAAAATATTGAGCCCGTCCGGTCGCTTCACTCCCTCCGTTCGCCATTTTGCCACCTGGCACAAAAGTTGGCCTAGCTACAACCCTGTTGGAGCTGATCAAACTATAGCTACATACAATACAAGGGTTGATGTAGTTGCGAAATTATATTCCCACAATAATAACGAGTATTACTTGCCCAAAACAAGGCAGTTTTGTCCGATCTATTTCATTTCTGAGCTGGTATCGAGTACTATTCAACTATTTGCACTTTGAACAAATGTTTCCTTGACCAACATTTAATTCAAACCAACATTGTGACTCTATACTCGACTGAAAAGACAGTTTGTCTTTAAGAAATAGTGACGTTATATGATGCTGTAAAGTGTTTTAGACAAAGACCGAGAAGGATATTGTGCACGCTACCATGGTTTTGTTAAATACTCTTACAAACAATCTAATACTTATATATTTATGATTAAATATTTAGATACCCTCGGCAGTGAATTCTTAACAGTATCGCTAGAACGTCAATGTTCACATGACATGGTAATTTGATCAATTGGCACTTGTTGTTATAACTTGTTACATTACTCCCTCTGAAGAGTGGTTTTGAACATCACACTTTGCTTTACAAAATTCAAGGGAACCATTCAAGGAGATGATACAGGGAAATGGCATGATGATCAGATTTCTAATTTATTATGCAAATGAACTAGTCGTCTTTGGACATGTCAACTTTTGAAATGGGGAGAACTTATAACCACTGAAGATATTATAAACTGTAAACTTGAAAGCAGCAATGACAAAGTGACTATAGAGAGGGCACCCTTTGTTTGAAAATTTGGCAGCAAAAATATGTGGAAAACTGCATGTTTACCTCTTTTAAATCCAGAGGAGTCGTATGGATCGGGCTGGCATGTATTCACTGATGTCTAAATAAGTAAAGCCCATTTAATTTTAAGTTAAATGGTTGAAAAATTGCACAACTTGACCAGTTAACTTTTAGCATTTAGGCCTAGGCCCTAATGAGCGAGGCAAAATACTTTGGGTTGTAACTTTGTGATTATTCAGCCTGATGACATGGTTGATTCATCATTTTGTATAGAAAAGTAATTTGTTTCCATGACAAAGTAGGCCTATTCCATTTTCAAATTGTTATGTATGATCATGACAGGCCTGGCCTACCAAACCATCATCATATTTCTGCAATGATAGTTTTAAGTTTAAGGGTCAGTCCGTACGGACACACGCTTTTGGTTGGGTCCTGAATCTGAAGGGACCAGGCTCAAGCAAAATGCTCAGGCCAGGCTTAAGTTAAAAAGCCTACATAAACATGCTGGCTAAATGAAATGAAAGTTTGAAAAGATGGAAGAAAAGAATGAACTAAAAAGAGCCACTTCCAACAAATATTATAAATTTAACAATTTTGCTGTCAGCCTTCGCCTCGGACATGAGAAAATAAGTAGGCCTATTGATCCACTGACTCTCATTTGCCACACTGACACAGGCGTAATGTTAAATGTAAGACTAACAATTTTAACATGACTAAAGTTGATACTATTTACTCCTATATAATCACCTATCCGAACAATTATACTGAGGGAGGCTGCCTTTACCGCCTTGTAGGCTTGTTAATATCATGATATTTTACGTCGGACCTTGGTCGGACTGACTCACGACTCGTTACGCAAATATTTTCGATTATTAAAAATGATAAGCTTATTTATTTTATTTTATTTTTCGCAATCACCATGAATGATCACTCAGCTCAGTCACAAAGTACCAAAAAAGGTCGTCATTTTGTGCAAAAAAAATCAGCATACGTTACCTTATTAACAACATTAACATTGTTCTTTATAAAATTACCTTTTATATTACAATTTCTTAAGTGTGACGGTAGAACTGCAAGGATTTTGAATGACAAAAAATACAGTAAATGACGACAAAACAACTCTGTCACCCGGTCACCATGAATTTTCGCAATGCATTGTGGTTGCTGAAAATGTCAAAGATCAATCCTTGTGTCAAAGTTCAAACTTGTTTTAGTACCGGGATTTTCCCGGAACAAATTCTTGGCACCCTTCTCTCACTTTCAGCTCAGCTAGCGTGTTTTAAACGTATTGGAATATTTTTGTAACAATTTGTAGTGATTTTAGGGAGGCAGGGGGCACGGTTTCAGCTCTTATGTTAAAGTGTGTATATGTGTAAGTTATATTCAGCTAATAATAATATGATTTAATACGATTCAGTTCATGGCCTGAGCCTAGCTCTGTTTCATAGCTCTCATACGTCGTGATACGACTCAGTATGAGAGCTATGAAATGAAAGCATATGTTCGTACGCTGGCGATTTTCGTTTCTAGTTTGCCTATTTCTAAAACATTTGAATACGCTTACCTGGGTTATACATGTGCTATGTACTGTTATTGCATCCTAGATACATTTTCAGCTCCATAAATGCTACTCAAAATGAAATATTAATGATATAAAATCGGCCCTAATCACAGCGAAATGAAGAAGTCGTCAGCAGCAAAGATGGAAGTCAATTCGCGGTAGTTTACGATTGGTTCCGAATATTTTCAATTAGTCTCGTTCCACGTTTTACTCCTCATGGGTGTACGCGTGTGTGCAAACATAGTAAATCACTAGGCGGACAACCAATACTACGATTTACGAATGCGATTAACTGTTAACAACAGCCTGGTTCCAAATTGTTGGCACCAGGCTGCTTTTAGTGAGATTCCGAAGAACGCACGTGACCTGTTTTCCGAAGATTTCTGATCTCAATTTTAAATGGTCTATTACCAAACTATACAATGTTCTAACATATTTGACATTTAAAACCATCCAATACGACAAATTGTGTACAATTAGGGTCCTGGGTATGCAGTTTTTATTACGTAAATACAAGAAAGGAAATTAATGCGCTGTGCAAACGGAAGAACGCTATTTCATATGAACTCTCCGTATCGACCCTAGGTACATCCTCAAGTCTTCAAAATTACCGTACAAAAGCTGTACAAATATAGCCTGCAAGATAGCGACGTCGAGGGCGACGGAGAGTTAGTCTAATCGACCCTGAATTGACCCCTATTTCTTAGGCTGATTCCCGGTACCCAGAATCCCTTTTGGATGAGTTGTGTGGAGCCCATTGATGCAGGGACCAAGCAAACTCGACGGCATTGAAGAACGGTAATCATTTAGTCGTTAAAAAACCTCTAAAATCTCCAGAATTCGTGAGCGTAGAATTACATCGATGGTATCAAAATAATCCGTAAGTATAGTTCTATAAAGTAAGGATAACTTAAATTTAACTACCAGAAAATTTATTTTTTGTTATGAAACAAATACGACGTAGGAAGTCAATGCTTGTTTTTGTAGCTAGCCTGAGCCTAGGTTGTCAGGATTGTACTGTATTGTTGATATAAAAAATACAAAATGATTGATTGATCATATGAATACCGATCATATCATGTAATAATAATTGTATGTATGATTTTATAACTACAATCACTGATCATGACAATCTTGTCTTGTCTTGTAGAAAATACTGCTCAACGCCCCAGAGTTGGGGCAAAACGAGCCGTATTTGGTGATGCGCAATGCGTTGTTATTCTACTATTAGTTGTTGAGGTAGTGCTTTGTTATCGCAAGTTGCCGATGATATAATTACATCTACATCTACGTTGATACTCGGCAAAGTCCAATTCCTGGATATATAACTCCAAGGCCCCAGTTTCCTTGGGACAATGTGTGTAGCCACAGACCGGGGTGGGGATCCCTACTCTTTACGAAGGAATCTGTGACCTTTTAACATGCTCGGATATTTACTCTTCCGATTATCCGATACACGGGACCACCATTTCTATGTGACTTCCGAACCACGAGGCAATTGAGACTATATACCTTGCCCAAGGATACAAACATATTGGACCTAAGCGGGGCTTGAACTCACAACCTTTGTATTGTGAGACCGGCGTCCAATCCACTAGACCATTAATTGACAATGCAATAATTGATTGTATGAATGAATGATAACGGACTTTTATCAGAAAGTCCATGGTACAATATTAAGAAATAAGCTTTCTTTAATTGTTTAAACTTTTAAACCTATTTAATTTGTTTCCTTCTAAATGACAATTATCAGTTAGATTAGATAATCATAAAAAGGATTACTGAACCATAATTAGGCATGTTTGTACTTATTTTAATGCATATCTATGGTGATTCCAAATATGGTGATGAAATTCAATAATAAATGTGAATGTTGACATTTTTTAAACGTTTTGTGACATTTTGGAATGTCGTCTGCAGACGCCTGCCGTGTGGAAAGTGTACTGTTAACCAACAGTATTTGTAACTTTAAATCGATATGTGCCATCGGATGAGACCAAATATCCATTTATCATGTCACATACGGTATTTGTTTTCAATACATTATTTATTTTGATTTTGTTACATAGTGCCGCTTCAAGATGAACAGAACCCAGCAATATAACCAGGCCTTGATGGATATCAAGGCCAAAATAAAGGGCAATCCAACCGCCATGGAAGACATCAAATTCTGCTGTGGCAACATTGACGGATTTTCGGCCAGTGATTTGGAGCGGATCAATACCATGACGGACCTGTATAGAAAGTTGCAAGAACTGGACATGTTGAGCGAAGATAACGTTGGGTCCCTCAAAGATCTGCTGGCTTCCAACAACTTCAATGCATGTGTGGCAGTCTTAGAGAGGTATGTTGCATGGTTTTTAAGTGATCAGAAATAATGAGTTGAATGGTATCATCAAATAATAACCCGAGCCTGAGGAGTTAACAAACATAATAAATGTGTGTAATTTTTTGAAACAATAAATAGAATAGATACACAAACAGATAAATAACAAATAAATAAACATTTGTGGATTATTTCTTTTAAATTGAGAGTATGTAAGTGAAACCATAAAAACAAATTCTACCACTAAACTAATCCTCTCTAAAAAGAAAGAGATAGAAGAAAAGGACACCACCAAAACAAGGTTAAATTTGTTGTGAGAATCTTATTTGCATTCTTGTAAAGGATTTTGGGTATTCTATTCAATTTATCTTTCGAGAATAGAAGTTGACTCCACTGGCATGAATCTATGTGAGAATGGATTCTCGTATTCTCATCAAATTTCTGACCTAGCAGAATTCATGTTGTTCAGGTTACGTTATAAAGCGAAACCACAAAACCAATTTTTCCAATGGAAAAAGAAAGAGACGTTACAAAAAGCAGATTGCAGATACCACCAGAATTTATTGGCGACCCGAAGACAGAGTTGCACATGTAAAAACATTTTCTGGCCTGATTAAATGGTCTGTTGTAGGATCATAAAATCAATGTTCATTATAATCAAATTATTTCTTAAATTGGTCTAAAGTTTCTCTGTTGTGAAGACAGCTTCTTTACGGTTTTGTAATATGGATGCAAGCCAAATCACAAATATCCAACTATATTCCTCTAGAAGTCCAACTTTTATGTCTGGATTAATAGACGTTATTCGTAATTGGTGATTTCATGTCAAAGAGGGAGACATACTCGATGTCACGCTGATAAACATACAATCTCGTACTTTTACTGCAATATAATGAACTGTGAACTTCTGCATTTTCCTAGATAGTGTCGGTTACCAGCAAACATTTCATTTCAAACTAGTGGAATAGATAGTTTATACGTTCAAGTTTATCTCACGAATGTAATAAGGTCAAATATTGAACAGCTCAGAAGTATGAAGAATTTTTATGATTAGTGTTAAGTCCACCACATTGAAAAACTACATCACTCTCGCCTCGGCTACATAACTAGCCTCGTTTTCGGAGCACTACATGTAAATGCTCATGCTCAGTTGGATAGCACGGCCCTCTTTTGACGTAAGTGCGCCAATTACAAATAACGTCTATTAATTTTTTTTAAATAACAGTATGGAAAAAGATGTTGTACTTTGCAGTTCCTTTAGGTCTAATTAGTATCAACTTCAGAGTAATAACTGGTGAAAAGATATTTGTGTGTGTCTGGTATATGAGTTCTAGCTCAGAGTGAGTGAGTGCAAACTCAATCCCACAGCTGTCACCAATTGTACATTTGTAAGCTACAATGTATTATGATGTCTGTTGTTTGGTTATAAATGTAGGCTGCATTTGAAAAGTTTCATAGCAGAATTTTAAATTTAATGAAAATGGCCCCATAGAGATCAATCAATGTCTAATGTCATGAGAAAGCACTTGGTTCTAAAAAATGTCACTACTTACAAGACCTTTGACCCTGCCCCAATGAACACTTTGAATCAGTGGCGTAGCTAGGATTTTCATATTGGGGGGGGGGGGCAAGAAATGAAAGTGAACCAACAAGATTGTCCTGACTAAGAAAATGTGCTCTACGCGCGCCAGTTTTCGACTTCACACTTATTTTTGCTACGATTGAGGTACATTTTGGCTCTAAACAAGCTTGTAGCAACACTTCATTTTGGGGACACATGCGCGCATAGCATGCAATTTTTTTCTCCATCTGTGTACTTTTGACCATCATAATTCCATGATTCCTCTTGTCAAATGAACTGACAGTGCCAATCTCAACCGACACAACAGTCAATATGGGGGGGGGGGGGGGGGGGGGGGCCTCACGCTACGCCACTGCTTTGAATGTCTTCCACCAGAATCTGATGGCTGCTGGTAGTGCCAGCCAATACCAGACTGCTTTAACAGGGGCAGCAGAAAGAACATTTCAGTTGTTTTTAAAGATGTGTATATATACACATCTTTAAAAACAAATAATAATACAAAAGTAATCCAGTCCATTCCTTCTCATAATAAAGTGTGGAAGACAACTTAACAACTTATTATAAAGCCTCATGTATCCATGAAAATGCAATGTATATACTTTTTCCTATGCAAAACAGGTGCAAAAACTGCATTTTGAGGTTGATTCTCAAGTTATCTTCCAAATTTGTTCTTCTTTTGTACCAACAGGTATGAGAATGGTGGCATACAGCCAGTGCAACAACCACACACGCAAGTGATAGGTAGAGATACGCGACAGCCCAATAACCTTCCAGCTAATGTGAGGCAATCTCACGGTAAGGCACAATTCAATGATCCATGAGATCATTTCATGGGCATGCTCAACTTGTAATGTATCAAAAAATGTGATTTTTACCGCCAAAATCATGAAAATTCACATTTTTGGCACTTTTTGGTCTCTAACTCAAAAAATAAATAAGATATTAAAAAAAATTAAAAAAATGCTCCTGGGGAATGTTATCAGGATTAACATAAAACTAGTATGACAAAATTTAACAAAATATATTTTGAGTTATCTTGTCCAAACCTAAAATGGGTCAAAAAACATGTTTTTTATAATTTCTTCCAAAATGGTCAATTTCATTATCATGGTTGGATTTATTGAACCCTTTCGTGCAAAAAACTGTATATGTTTATAAAGATTAAATGAATATTGAAGAAGTTACGGCAGTTTTACGGAGGCTGTACCTGAGAGTCCACATACAGCCCCCTTAAAGGGACATAAGTGGTGTTGAAAATTTTAAATGTTTAATAAAAATTTACTTCAGAATTCAAGATGAACAACAAAAAAATTGCCATTATTGATGTTTCTACTAACAAAAACACAGCAAAACTTGATTAAAACAATATCATCGCTATTTATTGAAAAACGCCCTCTATGCAAATATGGTTCGTGTTATGTATCACACGTACTGCAGGGGGATACTGTTGGACGTAAAATGCTGGTTGCGGCTCTACCAGCACTTTTGAATCGACGTTTTGTTGTACAAAGAGGGCTGATTTTTCTTAATCCTTATAGGTGTAAGTTCATACATGTAATGCAATTGTAAAAATATACAAATGCCAGTTTTTATCATATATTTTTGTAATTGAGGGCGCTGCCTCCACCACATCTCTTAATGCCCCTTTAAAGGAGGAGTCCTGCAAGCACAACATTGTGCATTATATCTTTGAATAAGTTTATCTGGATTGTTTGTAGACATAATATTGAGATTTCTTTGTGTACAAAACCAAGGAAAGTGAAAGATGTCATTAAACAGTGAGTAACATCTTTCACTTTCCTTGGATTTGTACACAAAGAAATCTCAATATTATTGTGCATTATATCTTTGAATAAGTTCATTAGGATTGTAGATATAAATTAAAGTTGATATTTTGTTGAAAAAAATCCAAGAATTGTACTCACAATTAGATGGTTTCGTCAACCAGTTCGGTTGACTTCTTCAGTAATGGCTTGATCCACTAACACAAATCAGCAGTGACAGACCACATCGCACAGGAAAATCACACCATTAACTGGACAGGGGCAAAAATTCTCGATAAAGACACTGATAAGCAGAAAAGATGAATACGAGAAGCAATTTGGATACGACGACAGGGGCCTAACATTCTCAACCGCGACGAGGGCCCTCTATTAAAATCTTGTGTAGTTGAAATGTACCCGCAATCATGGCAAAATTAGTGTAAATTAGAAGAAAAAAATATAGTCAAAGTTCATGGTTTGTGTTTATAGAATTTAGATTTAATATGAATTGAAACACAAATGTATGATATTTTTAAACATACACAGATAAGTTTATCAGCTTAACCTCATCTGAATATTGGTATTTCAATTCATATTAAATCTTAACACAAACCGTGAACTTTGAATATCAAAATACATGTACATGGTTTATTGAAGTATGGTTTTAATTGACATACTTCTTCTGAAATACCATAATTCTAGCAATATAAATGCGTAATCATTTTGAAAATCTATCATCACAGTCTGTATGTTGGTAACCGTCCCATACTACAGTATGTTCAGGTTGTTTAGAAGATCATAACACACATGTGGATAACACTAAATTTGAAATAGCGCAGTCATTCACATAACAAAGTCGTGCTACAAATTAAGCTGAATGATGATAATCGATTGGCCATCAACTATATATAACAATACTGTGTTAGACATTCTGATCACTGCACATAACACGAATGAATAGTGCTTCTTATCCCTTCAGTTATATTCGTCTCAGACACAAGGAACGTAATACTTTTTCATGATGGAACTTCCTCATTTTTACACTGTGTCTTTGGTTGTTTTTTTCAGGTCCTGTTATTCAGCCAAATCCAACAGAGGGTAAGTGGTCTTTTATTTTCTAATGTGATTATTTCTCCTTCTGAATCTCATCCTTCCTGATAACTTTTACCTAGACTGGTTCCCAATCCCTCTATTTGGCTGCCAAATCGAGGAACTAAGAAAATGACGCGTCCAAAAATAGAACAGATGTACGACAAATCAACAATTTCCGAGAATGAGCATGTCTGTTTGAAAGTGTTGATCAACACTACTTACTGGGAAATCAAGCCCATCACTCTGATCATGTGATAGCTAAGAACCTCTATTATATAGTCATTACAGTAGGAAGCAATACACCAAGGCGCCCGTTCTTGTGAAACTCTTTATATATTTATTTTACAGTTCTAATTCTATTTTATTTTGCTGGCATTCACATTGAAAACCCAGTGTAAACCAACTCTCTCCACAAGCCCACGTGTGATTTGCTCATCCTGCCACCTGTCCTGTCGATCTACTTGACCACCACTCTCAAACCATCTCACTGACCAATCAGATGTTCGGGCTATTTTCCTATTTCACACTCAAGCACACATTACCCACATAACCACTAAAAATAGAATGTTTGCATATCACAAACTTCTCATAAATAACTGTATATTCATATGTGGCATTCTAAAAGAAAATATCAAACCGTCTTGAAAGCATGTCTCTCTGTCTAAGATAAATGCATGATTTGCCTTCGTGTAGAAGAATCCTTCTTGAAAATCAGATGGTTTTTGAGAGGACATTCACATAAATGTTCACAAACTTTCGTCGTTCCCCTTGGGTTTGTCCTGCGGTATTCCTACAGGGTGAGTCAAAAAACTGCAATAATGAAAAGAACCCATCTTGTTTTCAAAACCAAGTTGATGTTTGAATATTTTTAAACGTTATAAGAATAACATATTTGTTACTTAATTATTTCATGTGAAAAAATGAAGTCAATCACATTTTTTGTTTGCCTTTGGTGAACCTTTAGACCCACCCACGCACCCATTTCACATGTTTGTCCATGAGACACCCAAAACATTGATAAGATTGCAAAATGTGTCTCGATTAAAATATGACAATTCTAGTAAATTTGTGACATAATTGGAATTTAATATTTCCTTTCTTGTTTAGATGACAGATAAAATAATCAATTTGCATAACCCATGCTATGAATTGCTTATAATGTTCTAAATTTGAATAAAATGAAATTATTCCAATTTTTTGTTGGCGGGATATTCAAATGTGAACATGAAATGAGTGCAATTTCAATTGAAAATCACTACGCTCGTGGACAAACAAGTAAATTGGGTTGTGCAGCAAAAAGATTCACCAAAGACAAACGAAAAATGTGATTGACTTTTAATCATAAACAGGAATGTATTATGCCGGGGGTGGGGGCACTGACATTGGAAAAGGGTATAGGTATGTGCCGCGCTGAAGACCCCCTTTTTCACCCTCTGCTGCTAGCTCTTACGACCCCTTTTGAGCCTGCATCAGTTCTTAAGACCCCAATTTTATTGAAAATTCAAAAATCGCAAAATTTTGCGTTCCAAAGCCCCAATTCTTCAAAAATTTGTGTTTTTAAAACAACAACAAAATCGAAATTTGCGTTCGTGCTAATCAAAATTGAACTATAGGCCAGTTCTCAAGACCTACTTTTTTGAAAAAATCAGTTCCTAAGACCCTATTTTTCGTCATAAAATCCACTCAGTTCAGTTCTCTAGCCCCCCTATTTGAGACCCTGTGCCCCCCCCCCCCCCGGAGTATTATGTGTAGATTTAACAATTCTATTTTGTGTGTCTTTGGCAGATCTGGGTGAAGCTTTTGACCTGATAGTGGAAAACATCGGTAGAGATTGGCGAAGACTCGCAAGAAGGCTCCCTGGTAAGAAATTGTCCGAGACGGACATCGAGGTGTTGACCGATAGACACAGTCGGGATCTCAGGGAGCAATCGAGGGGGGCGCTTGTGCTATGGCAGAGCAAAAACCCTCAGCATGCGACAAAGAAGACTTTGATAGATGTATTGAAAGTGTGTGAGATGAACTATATTGCTGATATACTGGATGGATGGCAGTTGAGATGAGGCCATAGAATTGAATTAACAAACACTCTAAGAATAACGGTTCTTGTATGTCTTATATTAACACTTTCCACGCGGCTATTATGCCAAATAGATTTTTCAGAAACTTTTCCAAACTTTCAAAGTTATCTCAAGATTTATTGAACCAATTATACTAGGCATATTTATACTTATTTCAATGCATTTCACATGGTGATTCCAAACATGGTAATGAAATTCAACAATTGTGACATTTTCGAAACATTTTGTGACATTTTGGAATGTCGTCTGCAGACGCCTGCCGCGTGGAAAGTGTTAAGAGCTCTCTGTGAAAATTTTCTTGATAAACCTCAAAAGGTTATAGAAAGAACCTTGAAAGAACCCCAAAAGATTGTTTCTATATTTAGGTTCTAACAACCCAACTTGTATGTAGAACAAAACGAGGTACTGTTTAAAAGATTTAAAGGCATATAATGCGATCTATTCCATGGGACGCCCTCTATCCGTGTAACTCATGATTTATGATCAGAAATGTAAATATGCAAGACAATCTGCTTTAAAAAAATCAATGATAGAGGGCTAATGCTAATCCAAAGTCCCTCTCCAAAACGCATGCACCGTCGGTTTTCGATGACGTAGTCAACCGAGTCTATATAATGAGCGAATGTGTAGCTGAGGGCCGTGGCTTAGTGGTTGGAAGGTGGGGCTTGAGAACGGAGGGTCCCCGGATCGAATCCCGGCAGGTTCCCGGAGATTAAGTTGGTGTTTTTTCCTCGAAAATTGTGATCCCGGTCAAAAATCCTAAACCGGGGTTAGGGTTATGGTAACATTTTTTTTTTGTGTGTGTGTGTTCTATTAACCCTAACCCCCCTGAGTGCTAAAAAATGCTAATCCAAAGTCCCTCTCCAAACGCATGCGCCATCGGTTTTCGATGACGTAGTCAACCGAGCCTATATAATGAGCGCGGTATACTGCGCGAATGTGTAGCTGAGGGCCGTGGCTTAGTGGTTGGAAGGTGGGGCTTGAGAACGGAGGGTCCCCGGATCGAATCCCGGCAGGTTCCCGGAAATTTAGTTGGTGTTTTTTCCTCGATAATTGTGATCCCGGTCAAAAATCCTAAACCGGGGTTAGGGTTATGGTAACATTTTTTTTGTTTTTTTGTGTGTGTTCTATTAACCCTAACCCCCCTGAGTGCTAAAAAATGCTAATCCAAAGTCCCTCTCCAAACGCATGCGCCATCGGTTTTCGATGACGTAGTCAACCGAGCCTATATAATGAGCGCGGTATACTGCGCGAATGTGTAGCTGAGGGCCGTGGCTTAGTGGTTGGAAGGTGGGGCTTGAGAACGGAGGGTCCCCGGATCGAATCCCGGCAGGTTCCCGGAAATTTAGTTGGTGTTTTTTCCTCGATAATTGTGATCCCGGTCAAAAATCCTAAACCGGGGTTAGGGTTAAGATACAAGACAGTTCAACAACCTTATTAGTTCAAATGGAAACTTTTTCAGGGCTGGAATTAGACCCGCCCACCTGCCCGCCCACCTGCCAGCCCACCTGCCAGCCCACCTGCCAGCCCACCTGCCAGCCCACCTGCCAGCCCACCTGCCCGCCCACCTGCCCATAGCGGGTAACTTTTGCGTTGGGCGGGTGAAGATGCAAAAGTTCCCGCCCGACTGGCAGGTAAACATTTTCAAACCAACAGAGAAGTGAGTTACACAGGCTGGTAGAATTTCTCCTGGGCAGGTACTTCTATGCCGTATACCTTAAAACAAATAACATGCACACAAATGGGTGTACGAGGATCAATAATTGCAGGCAGACAGGGATGGGAAACAATTGTTTTTAATTATTGAGTTGGGAATTAAGGGTTATCCCTAGTTAAAGTGAAGGTAAAGAATCAGATAGGGCACATTTAACATAGTATAACTTGTGTGAATGATATGCCATTATTTTTATTTCCATACCAGGGGGCGTATCTAGGATTCAGCACCCACAGGGTGCTTTACCCGAAGGTCATTGCTTAAAGCGGCCGCCCCCACCCCCAAATATTTGAGAGGGGGGTTGTGAGGTGGTTTACTTCAAACCGGTGGGAAAAAACGAGCTATTAAAAACTGATAGCGAGAGTCTAAACCTAAGGTCCCATTCTCAAACAATAGTGCCATTTATGCAAGAGGTGTGCGCGCAACTCGCGCACCCCATCTGGATTCGCCCCTGCATACCAACTAAATGCTTTGGTATATATACTTTCCTTTATCAAGTGTCTTTGAATTTGTATAAGCGACCATTGTATATATATTTAATATTCACTCTAATAGTATAAGAGTTATGTTGATCATGTCACCTAAGAGGATAAATCATAGTTGGCAAACAATGCAATAAGTTAAACTGGCACAAACGTCCATAATGCCCACTCAACTGTGTTCTTCAAATGTATCAATTCATGCTGAGTACAACAAAGTACTTCTCATAATCATATGGGGCCGTATTCTTGTACGTACATAGTTAAACACGGTTTTAACTTTAGTCACAGCGTTTAACTAAAAGCAATTCTCGTACATTTGTTTTACTTAAACACGCGTCTAACTCGCTGAAATGTGTCTAACTTTAAACATGGGTACAAGGTTATTTTAGTGCGTGTTTAACTAAACTCGTGCACCAACTGTATGCCTTGAATGATCACTCAACCGTGCCAGGTGCAAGCTGATATGCGGATCGTGTAGTCTTTAAAAGGTAAAAGATATCTATTGTAACCCATTAGATCCACAATGAAATAAATACCTGTATACAATCAACGCAGGACCACTCTGGAAATGAGATTTGCAGGGTTTAAAATCGTGTTTTGTTAAACACATCGTTTAAAGGATAAACTCACGTTTAAGTTAGACACACGTTTATTTAAACATGGTTTTAAGCTAAAACTGTGTTAGTACAAGAATACGGCCCATGATCTCTAGGTATTTCTCTACACACTTTATGTTAGCCCTTCCCCATCGTCATGCCTTGCTGAATAATTGAATGACCACACGAACTTTAAACATCAGGTGTATATCCATGCTGTATGCAATCAAACCCTTACAAAACCAAGCATATTAAATAATTACCTTCAGCAAAATGAATTGATCGAGGTTATGATACTTTTGATATACTTGTTGACATACAAAATAATTTGCTGGATTCGTTTAACTTTTTTCATCAAATCCAAGAATGGTTATATTACATTCCCAGCGGGCAAAATGACATTGTAACAACGTTGTATCAACGTTGATGATCAACGTTGAAATATCGTTGAATTAACAGTTGGATTTGAAAGTTTGTACCAACCATAGATTTCAACGTTGATTCAACGTCATATTTCAACGTTGATTCAATGTTGAATTTTGGTCACATAGTTAAAATTTGGTTGATATACCAACCAACTTTCAACTATTTACCCAGAATTCAACATTGAATCAACGTTGAAATACGATGTTGAATCAACAGAAAATGTGTTGATTTCTTTCTAAAAATATACTTTCTGAAGCTTTTGTATCACTTGGCAACCAGGGGATGGTGGGGGAGAGGTGGGGGAGGGTTGCTAGGGTATTGACTCTTGAATGTTTATGTTCTTGCACAATGTATTGCATTTGTTAAGTGAACAATTACCTTTCTTTAAAACCAGTGCGAAAATATGCATATACAAGTGTATATCAATATACATTCCATAGTGTTAAATTGATGCATTCGGACTTAATTCAAATGAAATAATAGATTTAAATGAATAAAAGGTGCAAATTAGCTCATTAGCATAATTGAAATGGTACAAACGATCACCAGTACTATTTTTGTACCATTACAATTATGCTAAAGAGCGATTTGCACAATTTACTCGGCTAATTTAGGCTAATATAAGACCAAGTAAAATATGCAAATTAGGTCCATTAAGTTAAGTCCATTCGACGACGTTGAATCAACGTCAATATTCAACGTTACTTCAACAAAGCACATAATGTAGTTGAAAAGATGTTGAAATCGTGTTGTTTAACAACGCAACCATATTTCAACGTTGATTCAACGTTGAAATATGGTTGAGTGCCCGCTGGGTTGGTTCAAAACAGTGATAATTAGTGAAAAGAAAGCCAAATCTTGAAAGAAGAAACGTGGTCCTCCCCATTGATATTGATGAGTCCACTAATTATCAGCATTGAGCTTGTCAAGCCCAAGGCTCAAAACTGCATGTTGTAAAGGGAACCTGTACAACTTGATAGACATGTTATTTTGGTTTGTTTTTTTATCATGGTGCATTTGTTTGCCGACTACGATTTCTCTTCTATGTCACCTCATTGTTGATGAACAATGTTAAGTGCCCGGTTCCATTCCATGCATGGAGGAACAAACACCGACTGTTGCATTGACTGCTGTATATATACAAGTGACTGGTTTGGTTTAGTGCAGTGGTTCCCAACCTCTGGGTCGCGACCCATAACATGTGACTTTGTTCTGTGAGGGGTCTCGCTCTAATGCTGGTTTCTGGAATGGGGTCACCACAGAAAAAGGTTGGGAACCACTGGTTTAGTGTAAGGTTTATAATAGACTGACAGGCAATGCAAGTACATACCGGCACGCAACTTTTTGTTTGGCAGGCAATGCGCGCACATACCGGCAGGAAAGATTTTGTTTGCTTGCCTGCGGTGACGTTACAGGTGACATCTACTATGTATAACCAAGGACTGTTTGTATGGCTGTAGGTGGCAATATTCTGTTATCTGCTCCGTAAATGATACACACATACAGAATAATCTGTGAAATGTATGTGCCTGTTCCTTTAATGGGCAGCAAACAGGATATTGCCAATATCATGGAGAGTGGGTTGTGATACGATAATGGGGGTGAAAACACTTTAAAAAAGAGAAAGTCCACGCCCAGTGTTCATAATTTTGAATCTGTGATTATCTTATAATTATATAATTATATAATATTGAATGGATTTGAGGGTGATACAAGAATATATTGCACGAGCTATAAAAATATTGCACGAGTCGGAGAGTGCAATATATTCTTGTATCACCCGAAAATAAGACATTCAATATTATTATTATTATTTATATAACAGACTGTTTTGATAACAACAAGCTAGTCCGAACTGACCCTCTCTGCGTATATGTACTCACGCGCACATCTTCTGCGCCGCACAAAAAATATTGGACGGCAATATTTTTTTGAATATTGGACGCACATCCGGGAACTTGGTGCACGATATTCAATACACACTTTAATTGTACTGTTTGGAAGGCCCATATAAATAATAATTGATAATAATAAATAATAATAATAATAATAACAAGGATTTATAAAGTGCTTTATTAACCAATGGATGCAAAGCGCTGAGAAAGAAGAAAAAGTGCGACACAGGAGGACAATGATCATGAAGATGGAAAAAGGTGGGATTTAAGGAGCCTTTTGAAGGTGGTCAAATTGTCAGCACTTCTGATGTTGGCAGGAAGTGCATCCCACAGGCGAGGAGCTGCTATAGAAAAGGCTCTGTCACCCGCCTTTTTGTTGGAACGTGGGACAACAAAGGATGTGACTGAGCTGGACCGGAGTGCATAAGCAGTGCTATGGATCAGAAAAAAGGCATGTATGTAGCCGGGAAGAGAGAGATTGAAGGACTTGTAGGTCTGGACAATACTCTTGAATTTAATTCTTTGGGCCACAGGGCAGCCAGTGAAGAGACTGAAGGAGTGGTGAAGCATGAGAACGTTTGGGTTGTTTTAAGATTAGACGAGCACATTTGTTCTGCAGTACCTGAAGACGGGCAAGATCCTTCCTGTCTATGCCATTCATGAGGGAATTACAGTAGTCAAGCCTAGATAAAATGAGGGCACGGACGATGTTGTGACAAGTGTCAACATCAAGATACTTCCTGATGCGATTCAGATTACGAATTTGCCAGTTGATGGAGCGGGAGAGATGGGTAACGTGAGCAGTCATTTTCATGCAGCGATCAAAAATAACGCCAAGGTTTTTGATAGACTTAGATGGGAAAACTTCCTGCTCAGGAAGATGGAGAGAAAGATGTTGAAGATTCTGGACGTGATGAGCAGAGGACGCTATAAAGAACTCAGTTTTGTCTTGATTGAGTTTTAATCGGTTATGAAGCATCCATGTCTGCAACTCACTGACACATTGACTGAGCTTAAACAATGCACAGGCGGCATCCCCAGGGCCGTCAGGATTAAAGGTGGTGTAGATCTGGACGTCATCTGCATACTTATGATATTTGAGACCATGACTTACGATGATTTGACCAACCCTACGTGTGTAATACGTGAAGGCCTGAGGGCCAATGACTGAACCCTGGGGAACACCATACATAAGCTCTCTTATGTATATGTGTAATATATATGAATTTCGTGTCTGGTTTGTGTTTATAGGCTATATATGCATGGTAATTTGTCACAATATGAAATGGCATGATTTTTCATAAACCATTACAAATTTGAAAGATTAACTGTCTTTGGTAACAAATGAGATATCAAAATTTAGCTAACAAAATGTTAGAAAGGTATATATTATTACCATATAAAATGTCCAGATGTCTCAAAAGTTAGTCATTTATAATGAGCGTATAAACTTGCTTTATTTTTCTGGTGTTTAGGCAACAAAACAAAAAAAGGTGGCTTGCCCTTTCAGGGCCAGAGTTTGGGTCGGACGGTCAGATTTTTTTATTTCAAACAAAAATTAAACAGGGAGATACTACACAAAAACATATTTTAAAGAATTTGATTTTGATTTTCTTTTTTTCTTCTTTTTTAAACAAGCAGATACTACTCAAAAACACGTTTTTATCTTTCTTTATTGTTATGTGCTTCTTTCAATTTTTTCATTTTTTTTTCCCTTTGAAAAAATAAATAAAATTGCGACCCTAAATTTCCGAAAATTCGGGTCAGTCGGAAAGGGCAAGTCAACTTCTTTTCTTTTTTTTTGGCCTTAGGTTTACAAGGCAGTGAACCTGTAATACTATCACAAAATTGAGAAATTTTAAATTGAACAGAAGGGTTTTTTTCTTCTTCTGTTCATGCTTAGTCTGATGGAAGTACAAAATAGAGAAGTTTTAAATTTAAGTACAAGGAGACCAGTTTGGTATTAAAATAATTCTACAAGGTTTCTCTATCCAAATACATTTTCAGTTGTGTACTGCACATTATTTTACCAGAGATATAGAACTTTAACAAGTTATATAGAAACTTTTGGGACACCCTGTACATGTGATAGATGTATTCATATAAATACAAACAACTCCCATTTGTGACCCGTTACGTCAAAATGGACATGTTGGAGGCCCTAGTCAAATCTGAGTTAACCGGTATGATTTGAAAGAGCACATTTCAAGCTTTGAAATGATACCATGATGGTAATCAGAATTTGTAATCACAAGATATGATTTAAAGAATCAAAATTTGTTTTCATATTTTCTTTATATTTCACCAAGTATATTGGTCTCTATCTCAAAATGTGTTTGCCGACAACATGTCATTTTTGATGTGACTGGTCAGATTTTGGAGAAATTTGTTATCCAGCAGTTTTGCAAAAACAAAATGAAGGCATCTCCTTGAAGTGTATTCCAGTGATTAGATGTGCAAGTAAAGTACCAGAATTTTCCAGGGTTCATATGACAGTCAAATAGCATTATAAGACTATATTAAAAAAATTGTCTCAAAGCTCCCGCGCGCGATAGTTAATTGATGCACGTTAGAAAAAGAATCTTTTTTTAATTTAAATTTTTTTTCAACAAAAAAACAAATCCCAAAGTTTCACAGATTTTTATTGATCACATCATTTTAAATACAAAAGGTCACTTTTACAAGGATTTCAATATTTTATATTTATAATTTTTTTTATTTTAAAAACTTTAAAAAACCCGCATTCCGCATTAGGTTTTGAAACACTGAAGAGCTTTGAGACAAAAGATTTTTTTAATATAGCCTAAGCATGCTTGACCAAAGATATTCCAGACACCCTTTAAATCACATTTTTCGTCAGAAGCCAAAATTCGCCATATAACATGATAGTTTCACATCCAATTTGACCCCTCAACAAGGAAAATGTTGACATGTTTCTTACAAAAGTGCCACCTTTCTGAAAATGTTTGACACACCCTATAATTTGGTCTGAAATTAGACATTTCAGACTAATTTTTGAGTCAAAACGGTAATTGTTTTGGGACAAAATGGGGTTGGACAAGTGAGCGAAACATTTTGTTAAATTATAAGTTCATGTAACCAAACATACAGTACAGTTATTGTAAAATTAATTTGCCAATTTTCTTTTGGCAAACACAAGTTTGCCCAGTTGAGTTTGCCAAGTAGGAAAATGCTCTAAATTTTTCTTTTCTGAATGTAAATTGTAATGTATAGTAAACTTAACCGTGTTATGAGTTAATGTGTCGGAGTGAAATAATGTGAGATTAAAATTAAACTTTTGAATAGTAACTGTGTAGACTTGTGTTTATTTAGACCATCACCGCAAAAATAAGTTGTCTATAATACACAGTTCAACAAAAATAAGTTCCCTTTAGATTATGCCTGATATTTTTAAGATGAGTTACTCCATCGAAACGAGCTTTGGCACACATAATGTACGTGTGCACAGCAACACTAGAGCGGGCTATAGCTACACAGGTGTTATAATGCTTGAATGAGCACTCATTGAATGGAGGAATACCTCAATTCAAAAGTTGCCAAATGATGTATTGAAGGAGGATGGTTAAGCAACTTGAACCAGGGTATTTGCTTAAACACCGCACAGTTGTTGAGCTGCTTGAATGAGCACACATTGAGAGGAATACCTCATTTCAAAAAAATGCGGTGTTCAAGCAAAGACCCTGGTTCAAGACCCTGGTTCAAGCTGCTTAGTGCTTAACCACCCTCCTTCAATACATCATTTAGCAACTTTTGAATTGAGGTATTCCTCCATTCAATGTGTGCTCATTCAAACATTACAACACCTGCGTAGTTGTAGCCCCGTTCTAGTGTTGCTAAATTATTAGGCATAATCTAAAGGGGAACTTATTTTTGTTGAACTGTGTAGTTGAAAATTGCAGATACACTGTCCCATACCAGAGACCCCAAAAGATAGGGGCTCTGCTCACATAAACAATTTGTATGATAATTTACTAACCTGTTTTGGGGGAAAAGTGTACTTATCGATACTGGTACAAAGTCAGTGTTCCAGTATCGGAAGATATCGGGACATATAAAATGTTCCAGTATCGGGCATACTGGAACACAATTATATACCAGTTTTGTTCAATACCGTATAACAGGGTGAATAGGGACATGGGGTGATAAATAAGGACAAAAATGGGCCAGTTTGTGTACCGTAAAACAGGGTGAATAGGGACATGGGGGTCCCATGTCCATATTCATTCCGTTTTACAGTACTGGGACAAATCACACTGGTAGCATAATCGCACGATACTGAAATATTTTATATGTCCCAGTATCGAGCAATACTGGCAACTTTTATGTTCCAGTATTGTACGATACTGGTATACCAGTATCTGGGTTCAAGTTCACTTTTTCCTGTTTTTGCAGTGATGTGTCCAACCTCGTCAAAATGGATATTTTCGGCAAACGCCAACCTCAGTGAAAGATCAAGAAAATACATGTGTTTTAGGAAAATGATGCTACATAAAACCAGTGTGAGTCTTTTTGTACATTTTAATAAGGCATTTTAGCTTGCATATATATTTACAACACGATAGGTCAAATAATAATAATAGCAATAAGGTGACGGAGGAAAAACCACCCTGTTCTACAGGCAAACGGACCTCTCAAGTACTGGTAGGGTCAGCTGGGTCCCCAAAAAAAACAAATGGTGCAATTTGTTGGTGAACTTTAAATTTTTCAAAAACAAAAACTTTTTTGAGAATGAAAAAAATGGGTCGGACTGTCCAATAGAACAGGGGTTTTTTCTGGTCGCTAAACAGGTATTTATATAGCGCCTTAAATCCTAAAGATACAGTAACTGTAAAAGAAAAAGGTCATAGCCTGTATGTGATTTGGTTTCGACTAAAGGCGCATTTATACTCCTGTTGTCATTTCGCATCGGCCGACGCGGATGGATATCAACACGCGAGTTGAAGAATGTCAACTTTTTATCCATTGAAGTGTCGGCCGATGCGCAACAACGAGAGTGTGAGTGCGCCTTAATAGGGTGGATTAAAAAACATAAGTATCCCCATATCGTTGTCACCTATGAGTAAGATATTCATGAACGGATTAAATCTCACCACCCAAGTGATTACAACACCTTCAGCTGATTAGAACACCTATTGAGTTATGTTAGCTTTTCAATAGGTTAATTAGTATTCGTTCGTGATTTCATGAATATCTTGCTCATAGGTAGAACCCCTTACTGGGAATTTACTTGCACATTGCAGGTTTAAAATGATGAACTGCATATAGGTCCTTATGCAAAGGGTTCTTAGGGATGTACTTGGGTCTCAGGCACAGTATAATAAAGTGCTTTGTTGTAATTTTTATAACACACTTAATTCTATATTTGATTCATGCTTAAGGCCTGAAGTACACTATTTCCTTTTGTTTCTTCTCCTATTTTTTGCATTTTATGAAAATATAGACAGTTAATTATCTTCATATGAGAAAAAAAGGAGAATATTGAAATTGAATACAAATTTTCTAAGAAAGCTGCTTTTTTGGTAGTTTAGAAAATTACTTTAATATTATGTGGGTAGCAATTCAAGATAACATTGAAGGGGGAAAATGAAGTAAAATCAGCCACCCAGCTATCCTCCCAATATAATTATGCCACCCTAGATTATTTATCTAATAATATCTCAAAAAGAATTGGTATAATTAGACGTGTTAAGCATTTTCTCCCACATAATACTCTTTTGATGTTATCAAATGCTCTTGTAATACCTCACTTTGATTATGCTAGCCAAGTATGGTCTAACTGTTCTCAGACGTACCAAACTAAACTACAGACTCTCCATAATCGTTTAGCTAGAACAATTTTATCTGCTGATATTAGAACACCTATTAATGATATGATGACTTTACTCAAGTGGGTAAAACTAAATGAAAGGTGGACAAAACAAATGCTTACCATTGTATTCAAATGTTTAAGAAATATCAGTCCAGATTATTTATCATGCCAATTTGATTTTGTACATAATAGTCATACTTATACAACAAGAAATCATACATCAAATACTCTATTGATTCCCAAATCTAATAGCAATTCTGGTAAACGTACATTTCATGCCAGAGCTTCTTCTCTTTGGAACAATGTTTCACCCAAAATACGTATTGAGTTAAGGAATATGTCACTAAGTCAATTTAAGTCATGTTTACTACTTCAAACTAAATTATAATTATTTAGTATAGTATTCTATATTTATGTGTATACCTTTTCTTTCTTCTTTGTAAATAATCTGTTTATGTATGCATAAAATGAGGGCCTACTTGGAAAGCAGTGTGTGTACACTGAAGTATCTTACCCTCAATAAATAAAGCATAAATAGACAATGTGCAAGTACTCTTTATAGACATTTTGTATTCTAAATAAACAGCTAGTTTTGAATCAGGTTGCTCAAGTAAGCTACTGACAACATTCAACAAATGCATAATTACAACAAATACATGCGCACTAAAGACAACATCCAGTGGCAGCACTATTGGGGGGGGGGGGGGGGGGGGGGGGGGTCCACAATATCCCTCCCCCCCCCCCCACACACTTGCTCCCCAGTCAGCTCAAGCCACATCCCATTTTGTCCCCCAAACACTGACAGAAAATGTTGACTTTTAATATCAAAATTACTTAAAATTCACTAAAATTGATCTGAAGTTAAAGACATTTCAGATCAATTTTAGGTAATTAAGCTAATTTCAGACCATTTTTACATTAGAAGGCAAGAAGCCAACATTTGCGCTCATTTTGCTCCCCCAAATTTGTCTCTTGCCCCCCACTTTTTTCTTTCCCAAAACAAGTTATTTCTTCCCCCCACAACATTTTCCCTTCCCCACCCCAAATTGTTTCTCCTCCAATATATTTATTCCCCCCACAACATGAAATGTTTTCTCCCCCCCCCCCCCCCCTCCCCCAATGTTTTTATTCATCCTGCCCACAAATGTTGTTGCAGGTGCTGTCACTGACAACATCTACTGAAACAAATAGTTCATTCATTGCATAATCCAGTACAACTACACAGTTGAATGTACCATTAAATGTTGTGGGTTTACCAACTGCGAGCCATTTTCCGCAGTGATGTTTTCAAAAATTCTATAGTTGAGTGTTTTGGAATTGAATAATTGAATTATATTAAAAATGATTGGATTTTTATATTATAAAATATAGTATTTACATTCAATTGTAATTCATATTAATTTAAATTCTTAATTTCATACATTTTAGACAAGTTCATATGGACGATGAAAATATGGACTTGTCCATCCATTCCACGTTTACAGTAGTTAACAAACTTATATCGCATGTTTTTGCAAGATACATACAACTATACAGTCATTATCTACACTTAGATTGGAAGTGCAGTTGCATCATTACATAAATCCTTTCCATTTTGTTCTAAAACCTGCTTATTTGTTTTGTTTTATAGATGATGTGACCTGTGACGTAGTGCCTGGCGGTATGCGTGCGCACCTACAGGGAATGTGCTTTGTAAATTAAATTCACACTTGATTGATCATTACTTACGGTGTAGAAAAGTGCAGTAGTCATGGTCTGAATCCCTTAGCAAATCTGGTTGCCCGGCAGTATTTGTACACACCATATAAGGGCAGGTGCTTTTAAAATTGGCACTCAGTAGTGATGAGTATTTTGCTTTTGAATAGTTTGTATGCAATAGTCATGGACTAGTACCTCTAGCATGTCTTCAGACCAGGCACTAATCAATTTGTAAACACTACTGATGTAAACAACGGTCACATCATCTATACAAAAAAGCTTTTGCCATCTTTAAAATCAAATAATACTTATAAAAACACACAATGTATCACTATATATCTAGAGTGGTTTGAAAAACCTAAAAAGACATCTTTACAATCAACATTTTGTTTTTTTATGCTAGTTTTTCTAGCATCACATGATTAATCATCAATTTAATAAGTAAATTCTTACTATACACAATAGGCCTATCATTGAAATTGAGATATCTTCCAGGTTTCTACCACCAGAGTGTAACTGTTAGCAGATGCCTTTGGTAGATGATAGTTGTATGGACGCACTGACTTGGTTGGCCGGCAATACTTTATTATATGCCTGGAATCTCAATGTTCCAACTAAAGGCAAAAAAAAAGAAGTCTGTCTCACAAACATTTGGGAAAATAGCTATGCTAAATGCAGCATTTTTTTATTGTGTTAAAATAAGGCTATATTTAAAATATCTTTTGTCTCAAAGCTCTTCAGTTTTTCAAAACCTAATGCGGAATGCATTTTTTTTGAAGTTTTTTTTAAAATTTCTTTTATAAATATAAAATATTGAAATCCTTGTAAAAGTGAACTTTTGTATTTAAAATGATGAGATCAATGAAAATCTGAAAAATTGGTGAATGTTGGGATTTTTTTTTTTTTGAAAGATTTTTTTTTTTTTTGAAAGAAAAAAATTATATATTTTTTCTTCATAATTTTTTTTAACGCGCATCAATTAACTAACGCGCGCGGGACCTTTGAGACAAATGATTTTTTAATATAGCCTAATAACAATAACACACACTTATATATAGCGTACAAAGCAGCGGCACCAATGCGCTTTACAAACAAATGATAAAGATCTTAAAAACTACACATACATTTAAACATATGATTATAAATATATACAATGCAAAGAACACCTCAAAAAATACAAACAAAATTGTTAAAACAGCCATCGCTATGGCAGTCTTTACAGCTTAGATTTTGATGCACTGAGCATTTTTGTTTCTTTTCCAATATGAGTAGGCCTATTAAAGGTAGATGTTCCGATTGCTGGCCCGATTTTCAACTTGATGTTTTCTATTTTACATGAAAGGTCATCCCTAAAATTGTTGCATTCCAAAGTTTGAGTTGCATAACTCCCATGGTTCTATTTTTAGAAGCACAAGGTCACACGACATATGCTCATTGAGTTGTACACAAACTGGTTGGTGGTTAACCACCTTTGGCAGTAATTCGCCACATTTCAGCCTATAATTTCTAAATTATGGAACATTTCTGGCCCCTAATATTTTACAGACATAATGAGAAAAATATGGGGATTCTTCTGATATCAAAATATCTTGATGTGAAAAAAAAATCATAGTCCCAAAAAAGTGATCGGAACATACACCTTTAAGAGATATTTGTAACAAGGTATTTATTGGTGATGCTCTTTACTTCACATTAAAATAGTAAAAATAAGGTGAAAGTCAGATTGAGGGCCTTTAAATTGTCTTAAAAAAGTGTTCTCTCTCTCTCTCTCTCTCTCTATAAAGAAAGAGTTGTGTAAAATATCCTTCAAAATTAAATGTTGGTATAATATTAATAAAACACCCCGAAATGGGACGATTGCACAAGGCTCTTTGTTAGGGTTTTCATATAGTTTTTTTTAAAAATCTTTTTCATTTTGTTTTAATATAACAAATATCAAGAGATTATGTTGAGCTCATTCAAAGTGGCATAACCTCAAATTAATAATTCCCATAAATATTTGGGTATGCTATTATTTCACAATAACGTAAACTAATAAGTACACTAAAGGGTGAATCAATAAAAATTGTGCACAATTTCAAACGGCCATTTGACCTTGATGCGTGCATTGAACCATGGAATGTTTGTTGTCTACACATAGCATTGTTAATCTAGTTTATCCTCCCCATAAATGAAAGTAATGGACTGAAAAATAAGCAAACTGTGGCAAGTTTTGTAAACTGACCGTGTTTTTCGCCATTCCAATGGGATTTACACACAGTAAAATTAGTTTTGCTAAAATGGTCATTATCATCACATCAATTGTCAAAATGTTCCTGAAAAATCATTCTTTCACCCTGGGATAAGTAATTAATAGTCTGATACCGAGTTGTAAAATGAAAATGAAAATCTGAATACAAGCATCACCTGTTATAGACCAAAAAGTGGAGGCAAGAAGTCATACCGTATAATTTGTGAACCTAAAGGCAAAGTGAATGACTTTTCAGTGAAATTATCAAGAAATAAAGTGTCTTCAGAACATTTTATTTGTGTAACATTATTAGTTTGTGAAGTATTATCATCTGAACTATTTATTTCGACAATGTTTTACCACCTTTGGCACATTTAATATACCAGGAACCTGTAATAAATAACAAGCACAACAATGCCTTACTTGTAGACTCTCACTCCATATCATCATGCTGCAGTCATATTCATGTCTTAACTGTGTTAATCCCATTGGAATGGCAAAAAATGTGTACAGTTTACAAAACGTGTCACAGTTTGCTGATTTTTCAGTCGATTACTTTCATTTATTGGGAGGATAAACTAGATTAACAAAGCTTCATATAGACAACAAAAATGTCATGGTTCAATGCTCGCACCTAGGTCAAATGGCCGTTTCAACCCATGCACAATTTTTTTTGATTCACCCTGTATAGTCTTATTTCTTTTTCCACTAACACTGTAATTATAAATAACGAGGCAGATAGCTACCGCAAGTTCCACAAATTCAATTAAACATAACAAGCCTTGACTCATAACTCAACTAAAAAATCAAGGACATGAGCCGGTGCGGGACTCAACCCGTAAACTTTTGGGCACCAATCAAACTTGAACAATGTAAATAAATAAACGGCCTTGTTATGTTTGCTCGAATTGTGGAACTTGCGGTAGTTATATGCCTCACTGTCTATCAATGAATCGTGTACATGCAATTGTAAGTGGAGTGTTGTGATTCAATACTAAGATGAGTCAATGACATAGTGATATCATTGTCTCATGGAAATCAATTGGACTATACATGTACGAGGGTCATTCATTCATTAGTTCTACCTCCTACCTCATAGTTTTGTTATTATATATATATACGCCAGTCTTAGGCCGCCATACAGGGGTCCGAAAATTCAAATGGCATCAAAAGTAGGGCAAACTATACTTTTTCGGAATCCTTGTGCTCAGGCGAACAATTTGGTAGGCTTCTTTGCTTAAATAAAGCCATTTAAATGGCGGTCATTTTGGAATTTGCGCTATTAAAGAACATTCCCGTCACTTTGAGAAATGCATGGGAGCTCATTTTCTTTTAAAATGGTTCTAGTTGACAAATTCACAAAGAAACCATTACCAAGGTAAGAAGAAAATGGTCACGGAATCCAAGATTATGACTCTACTAACTAATCAGTCAAATGTTTACAACTTAAGCCACAGTGATGCCTCGATGATAAAGCTTTAACATAAGAGTCACTTTATGAGTTTTACTAATGTGCAACCTTATGTTATGTTATGAGTGAGGAGGTAGAACTTATTGAATGACCCTCGTATATACACATATCTATATATTACTATATATCTGCTGCTTTCTCTCTTTTTATATTAGTCGAGAAACGACTAATATACTGTATTCGTCCTGTTTCTTTCTTCTTTCTTTCTTTCTTTCTTTCTTCCGTCATGGGACCTATAGCTCCGTAACCATTAGGCCGATTTTGACCATATTTGGTCATAAAAACCCTTATGTGCACCACTACTCAGGTTGTAAAGCATAAGGGGTCAAAGGTCACACAAGAGTAACTAGGGGTCAAAACGTGATTTTCACTTAAAACGCATTTGCAATTTATTGAAATGACCTAGGATCTTGAGAATTGGCCAACATATTCCTTTTGACCGTACGCATATATAATAGTTCGTTTTTTTAAATCGAAAAATGTTTGGGGTTACTAGGGGTCAAAATGTAAATTTTTCTCCATTCACTCAAAACCCTACTTGTCCAAGGGAAAATGGCTGATGATACTCAGAATTGGTCAAAAGATTCCTTGGATCTATGTACATATAGGGTGCTTCTCCACTAAAAGTGAAATGTCAAACGGGGTCACTAGGGGTCATTGAACTTTACATTGGGAAAATATATGGCATGCTCCGATTTTGACCGGGTTTCTTTTATTATGTGGGCATTGATGAGACAAGAACAAAAGTCAATCATACCGTTAAGGTCAAAGGTCAAGAAAAGGTCCCTAGGGGTCAAAATGTACATTTTCACTCCGCGCACTCAAAATACTACTTGTCCGAGACAAAATGACCGATGATTGTCAGAATTTGTCAAAAGATTCCTCTTATCCCTGTTCATATAGGGTGCTTCTCCATTAAAAGTGACATGTCAAACGGGGTCACTAGGGGTCGTTAAACTATACAGGTGTAAAACTGAAGACATGCTCTGATTTTGACCGGATTACTTTTTTCTTGTGCGCATTGATAAGCCAAGAAAAAAAGTCAACTATAAGTTTGGGGTCAAAGGTCAAGAAAAGGTCATTAGGGTTCAAAATGTATTTTTTTAACTACTTCAGGGCTGAAATTTAAAAAAACAATTATCAAATATAGTACAACTTAAAGTTATTGCCCTTTGACAACATATAGCAAGGTCGAAGGTCAAAGCCCTCGACTAATATCCGTGATCTAAGATCACAATTATCTCTAGTTTCTCTTGAAATGACCGTAAAAATCCAAAACAATCTGAAAAATTCAAACAAAGCTGTAATTATTTTGCTGTTTTTTGACACACAAAAAAGTTTTGGGGTCAGTATTCATTTGCACATGAATATTTCCCCCCACCAATTTCTAAAAAAATGGGTCAGTCAGCCCGTACAACAGGGTTTTGATTGTAAAAAAACTCTCATTTTCGTGATTGAGTCACTCGGACATGTTCACTACCGCTTCTGCAGTGGGTTAAGAAGTGGGTTTCCCATCAGAGTTGCTAAGGCCGTTGCAAAATATACATACCTCAATTGGTGCTATGATTGGCACTAACATCATATGGAAAATTAGAAATAGACTCACCAAAGATAATTAATTCAGCATTTTGCTGGCCTCACCAAATTGTTCATGCTTTGTTCATGTAATGATTTATGCCGCTTTGGTGGCTCATATAGTTTACGGTCATTTTTGCATATGTATGTGTATATGCAGTGATGGAAATACCCAAATGACTTTCCACCAAGGGTTGACTAGGTAGGAACTACACACGTGGATTTAGAATATTTCTAACCCTAACTTTTACAAAAGGAAATAAATCAGTTGAAAAAGGGGTCTTAGTGGAAATCGATCCATGGACCTCTGTATTGTAAGGCACAACTCAACCACTAGACTAGCGAGGGGTGAACTGGCCAAGACATGATTTTAATCTCTCTTATTATTACGGAATAAAGCAATACTATGATTCAGTTAGTTCCAAATTGGTGAAACCTGTTTACAGTATCGAATGAATTTAGAAGAGAGTCGTTGCGCGTAAAGCGCTGGCATGGCGCAATATTGCGCGCGATGTCGCAGTGTCATTTTATGTGTGACGCTTGCGTATGCCAAAATCGCGCTTAAACGTTAGGATTACTTCTGCGTGCGGATAGATAAAAAACTGCATATTTCTCGCCAATTTGGAACTGATTGAACTATATTATGATCAGTACACACAATATTATTAATAGAGCTGCAACACACATGATCATCAACCCCGGGTTGACAGTCATGTGGGTATTTCCATTACTGCACATGTATACATATTGACCAGATAAACAGGTCTTGTGAGGCTTTTTACACTGAACCAGGTCATGTGAGTGACTTACGGGATACCCCCTATACTCGATAACTGATTGACAAATGGAAATATAAGGGGTCTTCAGTACCACGCATCCCCATATTAAATTCTGATGTGAGTATGCCCCCTTACCTGATGAGAGGGGCAGGAGGGAGGGGGCTAAGATTCCTGTACCTCAATCTATTTGACCTGGTAACCCAATAAGCTTGATGTTTGTCCCAGCATGGAATTCCAACTTATACTTTTGACTACCCCTTGAGTAGTCGGGCTCATTATTCTTCTCTTTCAAAAAGAAGTAATAATTGGAAATTTCAAAAATGTATTCCAACTTTCCCTTCAACTTAAGATAAACTCTATCCATAGCACTTGGCAATATAAAAGCTCGAGCTCCGATCTGCTTCTGGCAGTCATCCATGTCTTCAAATAAAGCGAAGAAATGTTTGTTGTTGTTTGGATACCCTCCTAGATCAGATTCTCTGCAGAACTTAGCATCATCTTCAGGATTCAATTCTATGAGTTTCCCTCGGAACTTCTGCCATGTTGTATGGTTTTTTCGGTCCTGTTTTTTCGGTACTTTTCTCTTCCTGAATAGTTGAGTTATTGAAAGCCAATCTACAAAAAGAAAGTTTAAAATATTGTTAATTGCAGGCATGAGTAACATGTAAATATGAGAAAATGGTGGAAATCAGCATGAATTTGACCAAAACTGCCCAAAAAAGGACTGAAAATAAATGGAAGTGCGCAAAATTTGAAATCTGAAATCAACTGATCAGCTGAAAAATCTTGTGCCTGTTATTTTCTTAAATCTAAATAAGGGTTAGTCTTAGCTTCCTGCTATAGACATTACTTTGTGTACCCTCAAAAAAAAGAAGAGAAAAAGAAGAATTCTTTAGATTAAAAAAAAAGTCCACTTTCACCAATTTTAATTTTAATTTTTTTTTAAAAGCCCCCTCCTTATATTACAAAAATGAATGCATACAAATAAGAATACAACAAGTGCAACCTCCTTGATCCTATAACTAGTAGGGGCACTTGGCTCCAGAAATCAAAATTGAAATGTTGATGTATTATTGAAGCCAGTTATGTAACATTTATTTTAATGCATTGTTGATCCAAATCGGACATTCCGTTCAAGAGTTACAGCTTTTTTTTTTAGCATCCACTCATTCGACAGGTTCGGGAAATAATACAATACAAGAAAATGTGCTTTAAAGTTGGGGAACTTAAAGGTAGATGACCCGATCACATTTTCGTAACACAGAATTATTTCAAACATACGGAGATTTTCATATCATATGAAAGCTCGTATTTTTCTCATCATCATACTGAAATTTGACGGCCTAAATCGGTATAATTACGGAGAAATCGATGAAATAACGTCGAATTACCGCGAATGGTGGTTACCACCGATATAGTTTGTGTACTACTCAATGGGTACAGTTCACAGCATCTTGTGCGTCTAAAATAAGAACCATAATAGCTATATGCATCTCAAATTTTGGGACACAACGTTTTTAAGGATGACCTTTCATGTAGAATAGAAAACTTCAAGTTGAAAATCGGAACATCTACCTTTAACAAGAGTTAAAATATGGAAGGTGTTAGAATTTGTTTTCTTACTTTTTCTTTTCTGGTCAGTTAGTAGATATTAAAATTATTTGTGATGATTTTAAAGACATTTATGTCCAACCAAAATCTACTAATGTCGGCCCAACGTATATCTGTGTTATCAGGGCAACGGTTGGTGATGTTTTTTGAAGCAATATTTGAATTTAAATGAGATGAAGGTAATTTGCTGTCCTCCCTCTTAATTTTCACTACAAAATTAATAGGTATCAACTGCTTGTGATGTTTTATGATTATGATGCAAATAAATTGTTCTGCTTGAGTGTTTTATACCATACTTTGTAAGTGGCATTTGTGAAGTTTGGTGTGAAATAGGCCGAAAGTGAAAAACAGGTTTTAACCGATTTTCAATCTAGTGTCATGCCATATTTGGAATGGATAAATATTTTGATGAAATTGGACAAAATAGGAAACATATTTCCCATTATATTGTAGGCATAAGATTTGGACTGTGATGTCGTTTTTATATTAGTATTTTTTTCAAACATTAAATGATTAGGTATTAATCATTCTGGGACACAGAAATGACACCTAATCTATGCAATCTATACAATATGTAATGTCCAACTGTGAGACAATCAAAATATGTATCTAAACAAATTGTATCACATTGATAGTTACCTTTTTTGGGTGCCTTTGCTTTGCTTCCCTTTGATTTGCTTCCTTTGGTAGAACCTATAAATCAAAACAAAAATACAGGTCACTTGTGAATTATCATCAGGATACAATCATATAGATAATCGACACTTGAAGCTATGTGTGCTCAAGGTCGCTCAACACAAAAGCCGATGTAGCCTTTCGCCCTGTCATGAAATAACTTCTTTAACATCCATAAATAATACGCCACTCTCGTTCCCAGATGCATGAAATCATGGGTTCGAGTTTACGTGAATAGAAAACTAGGTGAAATAAGTGTCTATAAACTTCACAAATAGCGTTACATCTATCGCATCGGTGAATGCGTGTATTAAATTGTTATGTTTCAAATATTTAAAGTATCTTAACTTTCACCGTTGCTTTTTTTTATCAAACTAATTTTATGTAGTTGCCGCAATAGACTATCAATACCCGTTCTGTTTACCGGGCTTTTCAAAAATGCTAGTCATACAAGTGTGTGCGAAACAGACATAGATCAGCCCACACAACATTTCAATAGAGATAATCCGGGACTTAACCATCCCTGTGTCGATTATCTATGATACAATCTATTTTGAAATGTGTTTTTCTCTTGAATTCAATAAGAGCTTGCATAACTCGCTTTCCAAGCAATTAATAAAGTTAAGCCATGATAATTTGTCTTCTGTCGATAGGGGTGCTCCAAGGTTTGCCCTTTGTGATTTTGTATAGGTAAGCATTTGCCAAAATCTAGTGCGATAATGTTTAGTGTTCTTCTTGGTGAAATTGCATGGATAAAAATGCCAGGGCCTTTGATATCTATAACATAATTCTGACTGTTATATGGCCCATAGTTTTGAATTGCTATTACAATTCAACATTTTGATTATTTTTTAAACAATTCGAAATTCAAATGTTTATATCACAAACAAATAACCAACCTGGTGCAGTAGGTTGTTCTTGTTTTGGTTGCAAAATTCCTCCCTTTTTATAACTAGCATCTGCTCCTGAAAAAAACCTTCTCACCACATCGCTAACACTGCTGGCACCATCGGTAGAGGGCTAAAAAAGTAGGTAGATCATAAAACCAAAACTCATAAAGGAAAATGATGAGATAGGCTTTTACAACGGGTATTCATAATATAGGTTAAGAGTCTAACGGTCAAGCTTTCGTCACGATTAGCTCTGACTTCTTCAGGACCACAGCACCAAATTAATATAATATTAAGCAAAATATAGAGATTGCCACATCTCTATTATAAACCTCACTTGGGCTGCCCCTTGCCTGATGATTTAGGAGTAGGTAGCCCTTTCCGACTTGTAAAATTGGTGGCTCTGAAAAGAGCTTTTAAAAGAGAGGTTGATTGGAAAGTAGGTGCCCCTTTCTTACTTGGGAAATATATGTGGCGCTGAAAAGAGCCATTTAGGTGGACCGCCCCTTTTGTCAACTGAACAGAGATGGTGGCTCCAAACGCTGGCCTACTATATTAATTTGGTAGAAAGGGTAGGCATCCCAGTGCAGAGGAGCCGAAAATTACCCTTTTTTCAGCACCCATGGGTGTTGGAGCATCCATGAGTGTTGGATTTTTCCCAAGTGAATACCTTTTTTCCCCCATTTGGGTGCTCCTACCCTACTCTACTCTTTCACCTTTCACCCTTTCTACTACTTTCTCTAGCTTATATACTTCCTTTCGCATCACAGTTGGCTAGGATAGGTGAGCCAAGTTAACTGGCTAGTAGTTTGCCTTTCTGGTTTGTCTAGGATAGAGGTTCTTATCCTATGTGCAGGGCATGGCGCCTAATCCCGGAAAAGATTGAGACTTAAATGATATCTTTCTGAGGTACAGGATACAGATCCTCAGTTTGATGGTGATGGCGCAACACCACACGGTGTTAGTGTGGGTGCCAACTGGTGATGTTCCACCCCTCTCTCATTTTTTCTTCCTCTCCCAATCATAGAGTAAGAATAGGTGTTGCATTTAAGGTGTGGGTACCCTTCATGAAGAAGGGTCTGGGCACACACCTCGTTATATGTATTTCCCTCAATACACGCCCATGGAAACCTTAAAGATAACCTATGATGACGAGACTTAGTAATGGGGCAGCCACCGGCCAGCCTAGCATACCAAGGTGGTACCTTCAGAAACAGAGGGGAAATCCTGAAGGGTGCTGAAGGGTGGACTATGGGAAAGGATCTTAAGTTCAGAAAAGTCATACGATTTGGTACATGGAATGTGAGAACTCTATCACAGCCTGGCACTCTGGAGCTTCTGACCAGACAGATGGACAGGTGTAAAGTGAACATCCTAAGTATTACTGAGTTTACGCTGGTCAGGAAATGGCCACTTCTCTACAGATGAACACACCATATACTACTCAGGAAATGAGAAAGGAGGGAGCAAAGGTGTAGCTTTCATCACCAGCCAAATCATCTCAAAGTATGTCTTGGGCTACAACCCAGTCAGTGACAGGATCGTATCCATCAGATTCAAAGCTCGGCCTATTAACCTCTCAGTCATTCAAGTAAATGCACCAACCTCCACAGCCTCTGATGAAGATCCGGAATGTATTTACAGCCAACTGCAGGAAACCCTTGATGGCATTCTGAAGAGAGATATGATCATAATAACAGGTGATTTCAACCTAAAAGTTGAAGAAGGTATTCAAAGTGAAGACGAAACCATGGCCTTGGGCCTGCATGGCTTGGGAAGTAGAAACGAAAGAGGTACTACACTCGTGGATTTCTGTGTAGCAAACAGACTTACTATTACTAATACAATCTTCCAACAACACCCGAGAATACACTTGGATATCTCATAACGGTCTCACAAGAAACCAGATTGACTACATCCTCATAAGCAGTAGGTGGAAGTCTTCTATCAAGATAGCTAAAACCCTGCCAGATAGGTAGTGACCATCAACTTCTGATTGCTGATTTTCGAATCAAGTTGAAGATGACCAAAGGTGCTCCCAAACCATGCAGATTTGATTTGCAGCATCTTGATGATAAATACAGAGTGGAGACCAGAAATCTGTTTCAAGAACTGATGGTTAGAGACGAGGAAACAACTCCTAATGAACTATGGCTGGACATCAAAAACTCTATTCTCAGCGCAGCCAAAAAACATGTTCCTCAAAAACATAAGAGAAAGACCACATCATGGTTGTCCCATGATGAAACTAAGCAGATGAAAGACACCAATTGAAGGAAGCTGGTCTGCAGGGCAGGAACCTATACAGAAGATCGAATTTCAAGTCGGGTTCAATTGAATTCTAGAAGAGATAAGAATAAGCATATCCGACAGCAATGTCAAGAACTTGAGGATCACAGTTTTCACAAAAACAGCAGAGAGAGCTCTTTAGATGTATAAAAAACATCACTTCAAAACTGACAACTAGATTGGCTATCATCAAAGACGAGCAAGGAAAGGTCTTTACTGAGAGTAACGAAATCAAGGATCGTTGGAAAAGTTACTGTGAAAATCTGTATGCGTCCCAAGAAGAGACACATTTTTATTTTCACCCTAATTCAGGTTTTACACCAGAAAATGTTCATGTCTTGAAGGTTTGAAATGCAAGTATCTTTAAAAAGTTAATCCTTGTAACTTTTAGCATTAATCCCAGTGGATAACATGAGATTTGTTTCGGCCTCACCTTAGAGGATGGAGATGATAGTCCTGTTTTTACTGATGATGTTGATGGGACATCATTTATTGCGGAAAGCTCTGGTGATGTCTGACTGCTACTGCTAGCTCGGTCTGCAAAATGATCAATAGGCAAAATGCACAAGTAGAACTACAATGTTAAAGTTTCTAAGAGTTACTAATATCTCTACATTTCTTACTATTATACCCTATAGCAAGCATGTGCAACCTTTTCTACCATGCGGGCCGCATTGTGATTTTGAGATCCATTCACGGGCCGCAGTGAATGTCAAACATTCCAAAACACATCCGGATACCCGCTTCTCTTCGCCATTTTAACCAGGGATTTTAACACGCAATCACAAGTTTGTTTGTTTTGATGAAAGAAATGCGCGCAGAGCGCGCGAAATTTTTCGACTTTACACTTATTTTTGCTATGATTGAGGTACATTTCTGCTTTAAACAAGTTTCTACCAAAAGAAAATCCATTTGGGGTACACATGCGCAAGTAGCGCGCGGAACAATTGGGTCTGTGCACTTTTGACCATCATAATTCCATGATTCCTCTTGTCTAATTAACCGACAGTGCCAATCTCAACCGACACGACAGTCAATATTGGGGGGAAATTGGCCCCCTCGCCCCCCTCTGGCTAAATCAATTCGCCATTAGTGTAACCTATGGAGTTCCAGTTAAAACGGGCCGCATCAATGGGAATTTGGGGATTGCTTCGCGGGCCGCAGGTTGCACACGCTTGCCCTATAGCAAACTTAGGCCAAACAAAGAAGAAAGTCTGTCTCAGAAACATTGTGCAAAAAAGCTAAGTGCTGTGCAATTTTTTTTTTAGAAAATAGGCTATGAGGTATGCAATTTTTTTGCGATTTTGTTTGTTTTGTTGCTTATCCAAGCTTAAAGAGAACTTTTTTAAACTTTGTTTTTAAAAATCAAAAATCAAAAATCAAAAAAGAAGAAGTTTTTAGCCCCCAGCGCATAGACCTACGCGCCGTAGCTCATTTCACATACCAATGCGGGCCGGCTTCTAAGACAGACCTTCTTCTTTGTTTGGCCTTAGAGGCATACAATGATCTAAACATTTAGTTAGTGCTTTTTTCATTGTACATTAATTATAGCTGCAGAATTAGCATAGTCCAAATGTTTCTACCAAGGAGTTGTTGGAAGAGTTCTTCCAATAAAGAAAACCATATTAAAAAGAAGGTACTCCATAGCTTTCATGCAAAGATAATTATACTCTGCGTCAGCTCAAGTTACGAGGTGATGTCAACACCTCATCTATACGCAGCACGTTCTGCAATCTGCACCATGGCTGACATTCTTCTTTGACTGCATGGATGGAAACACGGTCGCCTCGTGTGATTTTGGAAACAAACCATAGATATTTTTCTGTATTGCATGAACAAACTAATAGTATTAACTAGAATTCACACTCTCACCTCCCACATATAACAACCCATGATATAAACATTAATTAAGACTTACCACTTGTGGAAGATCCTGATCTCAATCGTTTTTTTGGAACAGGATTGTCACTTTCTGAAGATAAAACATAAATATAAACAAAACAGCGTTACTTTTGGACTATGCTGGTTCTGCAGATATGCTCAACGTACAAAGTAAATATAAAAATTGGTGGTTATTTTTTCATTTCAAATCGGTTCATAGCAAATAAATGTTTAATAAATTTGTTTGATGTGTTGTTTTGAGAGAAATAAGAAAAAAACAATGCATGAGCGTAGATGGTGATGTGTGAATATAATGGCACGACCCCGCAGGGAAGAGAGTTGTTAGCATATCAACAACATGTGCGCAAATAATATCTTATACCGATATGTACATGTAAGTAAGCTTATCTTTATACTTTTTAAGTTTCAACAGTCTTTGTTCAAACAAAGTGAAACTTTTCAAAAAAAGCTGCTTGTTATACATATTTTGTATATTTTTCATAATCACATTCTGTCAGCATTTCCCGTCATAAATGCAAATGCTATAGTAGATTCATAAAAACTATGGCTGCAGTACCATTTTAGTACTACAAGTAGGTACTATTTCAGTTCTAGTTACTATCTTCCAATTGAGGGGGAGGCAGTGATTTGAAATCTTCATCTAGTCACTGACACATATGATTTTATGCTTAACTGCCTCCTAAATCACACATATGTAGTTCATATCCAGAATAGTGACTAAGTCATCCAAATGGATGCCGTTTATATCCGAAATGATTTTTTTTCTAACATAGTCCTCTTTTATACAAGAAAGATGACATAAAATTATATGCCACCTATTAAAGATGGTAAGTTTTTGAAATAAGTTGTCCTACTCCTAGTACTGGGACAGTTTATTTTCTAAGTGTTTTTTTTTCTCGTTCGTATGAATTTCATGGTTTCACAACTCATCCGCATATATCATGCATAACCATCCAAGCAAATAGCGCGCTTCTCAAACTTGCCATCTTTTACAGGTGGCATATAATTTTATGTCAACTTTCTTGTATAAAAGAGGATTATGTAAGAAAGAAAATCAATTCGGATATAAACGGCATCAATTTGGATAGCTACTGCCGCATTCCGCCTCATTTCCTCATGTTGGGTCACATATTGCTCTGTAACTTACAAGATATTTTAGTTTCGTGGTTATAAATGTAATTTGGAAAATATCACACAATATATGCCTTTAATGTTTGCCTTCTGAACAATATGGATCATTAGAGATAATGAAAAAATCTCAAGCCAATGAATTCCAAAATAAAGCTGCCAGACTAGTCTTTGCATGTGGACAAGACAGGTGCTCTGTCAAACTGTTGCGTTCCTAACACTGGCTCCCACTCAAAGAAAGAATACATTTCAAAATCATGTTGCAGGTATATAAGTGCATATCTGGTACTGCTCCGGCTTATCTACAGAATCTTGTCGCGTTGTACAATCATCCTGATACTACTAGAAGTAGGCACAGACTTTGTTCTTCATCTGACATAACAAAGTTCAATCCTGTTCGTTCACACAAAAGAGCTGGTGATTGTTGTCTCACTGTTTTCGGACCTCAGCTCTGGAATAAGCTTCCTATTTATGTCAGAGAAGCTAGGACTGTGTCTGCTTTTAAGATTCTTCTAAAGACCTATTTATTTCCAAATGTGTAACTTTGTATTATTGTATATGTTTTGTGTATTATGTCTGCCGTATATTGTTTTCGGGGGCGTTGTTTAAGCGCTGTGCTTTTTAAAGAGCGCTATATAAGTGCCTATATAATAATAATAATAATAATTCTTACCTAGTGCAGCGAGAGGTCCTCTCTTGCGATGATCTCCTGAATTTTCTGTATACAAAAGATGACCAGTAAACCATTTAGATAACATTTACTAACATTACACTAACATTTTTTTGATTGGTTTTGAATCTATAATTTGAAAATAAACCTAATTAAGACACATAAAAACAGCACTTTCTGCACCAAAGCAGACACTCTTAATTCATTGGGTGGATGGAAACGCCGTCTCATTTGACAATATCTTGACGTATTCACTAGAATTCACACTATCACCTCCCACGTATAACAACCCATGATTTAAATATTAAGACTTAATCCTGATCACAATCATTTAATAGGAACAGAGTCCTCACTTTCTGAAGATGAAACATAAATATAAACAAAAGAGTAAGTGTTACTTTTGGACTAAAAGCTAGTTGTGCAGCTGTTTAACCCTAACCCCAGCAGCTATGTTTTTGTGCGTATCGGGGGGAGGGGGAAAAAGTACTATTTTTTTACCCTGAAAAATCACCCGGCACCCCCGGGATTCGATCGCGGGACCATCCGCACCAAAGTCTGTCCCTCTACCGACTGAGCTAAACTCCAAGCGCATATATGCGGGCAGCAACTTCCTGCGGTAGGTGACGTCATCGAGGCAATGCCGCAACACGTGCGTGGAGTTTTTTGGCTGTGAGTTTTTGTAAGATTTAGCAGGGTTAGGGTTAATGTACAATAAATATTGGTGGGCATATCTTTTATTTCAAATCTGTTCACAACAAATAAATGTTTCATCACATTCACTGAATGAATTAAGTAACTTTGATTTATATTTAAATCTGTGCCATGGAACTTTAGCGCTCAGATATGTAGCATTAGGCCTAAAAAAATTGTTGGATTGGCGTAACCCGAACGACCCTATTTTTACCGCCGACCCTAAACATTTTTTTTAATTCATTTTTTTGTGGGGGTGTGTGTGTGAGAAAAAGAAAAAACACAGTGAAAATGTGTATTTGTGCCATTTGTTTATGTCTGTATGGTATATGTGTGCTGGTATATAAAATTTCATAGACGTTTTATAGATTAAAAAAAAAATCCGACCTATCTACCCTATTTTTTTTCTCTCTTTATTACGCCAATCAAACTTCCTTTTTTTTTAGGCCTTATTATTTTACAGATCACTTAAAGTTTTTAAAAAGTACTGTGTATAGACAAAATCGGCTTAAGGAAGAAAAAGAAATCACACATGTATGGACATCGCCATATTGATCAAAGCTATGACGAAAGACTTACGAGATGTCCGCATCTCTGTTTCATGTATTGATATTATCGATTTATGCATTGAATTCATGTGTGATACCGTCCAGTGACCTGTTGCTGATGAGGCAGTTTTATAGTTACGATGACATCACAATATTGGGTATGGCTCATCTCATCAGCACTTTCGACACAGACAACCGGGCGCGAATTTCAAATAATCACAGGTTGAGGATGTGCCGTTTAAATTCGTTTAATTGAACATTATAGCTCTGTGTTCAATTAAAATGGTCAATATACAGTAGATAATTATTTTCCTATCATATAATGCATGGTTTAATGAATAGAATGGTATTCCTTTAATTTGATAGAATTGATATTATTTCTCTATCATGCTTGTCGCTGAGAAGCGGGAGAAGTAGGGGCATTTGAACTCTATAGTATCTCTCGGGATCCCGTGACCATAAGAGCGGCGAAGTGTCATTTCTCTGTGGATTTGTCTACTAGGAAGGTCATTTAACAAATGGATCAGAGTATTCCCTCACAAAAGTGTGGGCAGCATTAGAATCGACCCTTCTGTATTCTCTATTTTACACACGGCCCCTGCAAGGGTGCGCAAATGTAAATACAGTTCTAAAAGTGTGCGCTAATAAACTCGTGAATAAACATGAGCTTTTCACGCACCAGTCACGCCCCAGTGCGCTGGTAGTTTCACGCGGCGCTGTACTCCGCGTGACGCGATAGGGCGCACGATTTGCCTCCCGCGGGACGCAGCGTGACGAACGTTCAATGCACTTCCTTTGAATTGGACCAATCGGGTAGTATTTCTGTTGTTGCTGTGTACAAATGTGCATGCTCGGTATTGGTATGCATATTCATATTGCAAATTTCACGTGGAATTCCACATCAAAACTGCACACTTTTTGGACGTACAATTTTCCCAGTCCCTCTTTTTGGTTCTCCATTTTTAAAGATGGCGACCATATAGAGGGACGCGGGGACCCAGTCTAGGGCAGCATCTGTGAGGGCACAAAATACAAAATGGCTGCCATTCATGGGGTCAAAAATTTAAATTGCTCGAATAAAGCAGACAGGCATATAAAATTGTTTGTCTGAGCATGCACAAGGTTTCCAAAATTATATAGTTTATCCCACTTCATATTTTGGTTACTGAGTTATCGAACAGAATGTTAAAAGGTTGCATGTTTGCATTTTGGGTCACACGCCGGACAGACAGAAATAGTGAGTACATAGTCCCATCCTGATTATATCAGGCGAGACAAAAATGGAGCTACTACAACCTTTTTTTTCTTCACTAGGTATATCAATAAAAATCATCATTTTGAAAGTCCCTTCAATGTTTATGAATAATGTCATATTATTAACCCTAACCCTACTACGTCTCACAGTCACCTCACAGCCAGCACCACTTGGCTTGCGCGCGCACCAGTTCTATCTCCTGTAGCACTAAACTACGGGTATATATGGTCTCCGATTTTTTAGCCTGTGAAGCCCTCCCCCCGTGGCTGAGTGGTAGTATATCTCACCTGTCACGCGGCCAACCCGGGTTCAATTCCCGGGGCCGGCGGACATAATTTTCCCCATTTTTTATTTAACCCCCTCCCCCTGTTCTTCGTTCCATCCCCACTGCCACGTTCTAGGGTTAGGGTTAAGGGGGGACTCAAGGAAGTTTTTGATTTGATTTTTTGAATTTTGGGAGTGCTGTGATTATTGAACTATTAATCAAATACATATAAAAGTATACATTTTTGGAAAGGAAATGGATCAGAGAATCCAAATTTGGTATCAATTTTGACCAAAAATCTTGAGTTTTTGAGAAAATCACAAAATTCAATTTTTTGACCCATTTTTTTTCTCGAACAAACTAACAACATTATTTGTGAGTAAAAAATGCCCCAAATCGCTTGATTATACTATTAAGTCACTAACCTAGTGACAATTTTCTCATTTTTTGTTAGCTTGTCCCAAAAAAAAATTGGTCAAAATAGTGATTTTTTGTGTGTGTGATTTTCTCAACAAATCAACATTTCAGGTCAAAATTGATGCCAAAAATGGATTCTCTGACCCAAATCCCTTCCAAAATGTATCCTTTTATATGCATTTGATTAATAGTTCAATAATTACAGCACTCACAAAATTCAACAGAAAACTTCCTGAAGTCCCCCTTGAGGGAAGACATTTGAATTAGCTGAAATAAAAGTACTCGGTCAGGAACTTTTGGGATTATTAGGTGTAATTACAGACTTCATCCAAAACATTCTATTACTGTGTGCATACCATTTCCTGTCGTCTTCTTTTTCGGTGACTTCTTTGGAGTTCCATGCACTGAAACAGCAAATAAATGACAACAGTTTATCAATATAATAATAATAATATAATGTTGTATCTTATGTCTTTCAATAAGACATGGAAACAAGTGAATCATGACCTTGAGTTCAAAGGTCAGGAAGGGGACACTATGGGTCATTGAAATATACAGAGGTAAAATGTAAATCATGCTCCAATTTTGATCGGATTTGTTGCATCTTATGTCTCTTGATAAGACAAAAAAAAAGGTGAATTATGACATTGGGGTCAATGGTCAAGAAGGGGTCACTAGGGGTAAAAAAGGTCAATTTCCACTTCTTTGACTCAAACTGCTTCTTGTCTCCAAGGAAATGACTGATAACCGTCAGAATTGATCAATGGATTCCTTTGGTCCATGTACATATAGGGTCTGCAGCGATTAAAATTAACATGTCATATTGGAGAAGAGAAACCGCGTCTCTTTCCTACTTTAGGTGTCAAATGGCGTCAAACGGCATTACCGACACCAAATTTGACATCACTGACACCAAATCGGCATCGGTGACACCATTTTGGCCTCACTGCCGCTGGTTGGCATCACTGATGCAGTTTTGGCATCAGTGATGCCAAATTATCGCCGTTTGATTCTATTTGATGCCATTCGATGCCGTTTGATGCCATTTTATGCTGTTTGATGCCATTTGATGCCATAAGTAGGAAAGAGGTACTGTTTCTCTTCTCCTAGTGATATAGGGGTTATTGACCTATACAGGGATAAAATTGAAGACATGCTCCGATTTGGACCGGACTTGTTTCGTGTTTAGTTTGATAAAGAAGAAAAAAAAGAAAATCATCATAACCAGGTCAAAGGTCAGGGTCAGATGTAAATCTTAAATCTGTTCACTTAAAGGTATATTATGTGATCTTTCCAGGAAACGCCCTCAACATCGAAAAAAAATTTGAAAGCAGATTTTCTTGTAGATTTACATTTCTGATCATAAATCGTACATACATTCCAAGTTACAGGGCGATACGATTCTTAATTACTCCAAAATCATGGTTTTAGAGTGAAAATAAACTGTCGGATTGTCGATTTTTGTCCGACAACTTATTTTACTCTAGTCTAAATTGACTCTAAAACCATGATTTTGTGGTAATTAGGAATCGTATCGCTCTGTAACTTGGAATGTATGTCCGATTTATGATCAGAAATGTAAATCTGCAAGAAAATCTACTTTCTAAAAAAAATCATGAATAGAGGGCGCTCTGTGGAAAAGATCACATAATATGCCTTTAAAATGCTAGTCTCAGAGGAAATAACTGATGACCGTCAGAATGGGGTCTTCACCAACTAAAAGTGACATGTCATAAGGGGTATTGACCGGATTGTTTCATCATGTTTGGTTTGATGAAGCAAAAAAAAGTAAATCATCATAACCAGGTCAAAGGTCAAGTAGGGGTCAGTACAGGTCAGAATGTTGATCTTCAATCCGTTCACTTAAAATGCTCTTCTCAGACTTCACAGACTTCAATCCGTTCACTCAAAATGTTTTTCTCAGACTTGATTAAAAGTTTTCTTGGTTTATCGCACATATGGGGGGGGGGGGGGGGGGGGGGGCGTGGCGGTCTTCAGCCATTAAAAGTGACATGCCATATGGGATCACTAGGGGTCATTGACCTATACAGGGGTAAAATTTAAGACATGCTCCAATTTGGACCTGACTTGTTTCATCTTGTTTGGTTTGATAAGCCAAGAAAAAAAGTGAATCATGATAAACCAGGTCAAAGGTCAAGAATGGATCACTAGGGGTAATTATGTTAATTTTCGATCCGTTCCCTTAAAATGCTTCTTGTCTTAGAGGAAATGACTGATTACTGTTAGAATTGGTCAGAAGATACCATGGATCCATGCACATATAGGGTTGTAAGCGATTTAAAGTGATGTTTTGTATGGGGTCACTGACCTATACAGGGGTAAAATTGAAGGCATGCTTTGATTTTGTTCGGACTTGTTGCATTGCATGTCTTGTGATAAGATAAGTGAAAAAGTTAATCATGACTGTGGGGTCAAAGGTCATGAAGGGTTCACTAGCGGTCACTCGCTAGAGTTAAAAATTACATGAACATCCAAGGTTGCTTGGTCTTTGACTAGGGACATATCTAGTTATGTTTTGGATCCACACTTGGACACCTCAAAAATAATAATGGGTGTGGGTGGTGGTTATGGTGGGAGCAGGTAGTGGTGGGGAGGAATTGACAATTTCGGTGTACACAAGGTGGTTTTGACAAAGTACCATGTGCACATAATTGATGACCTTTTTATAACCAGGATTGAAAATCACTCCCCAAAGAGATAGGGAATAACATAATCTTATTCATATCCCTTTGGGAGTTATTTCTTGGGGTGATTAACAGTAACTAATTTGGGTCCTACAGACTGACTTACCATGGATCGTTGTATTTGTACAATCCTTGACAATAATGTTTTTATCCCCTTCCAATTCGAAAGAACCTGAAAAGTAACAAATCATCATTATTTGGGATTTCAGAACGGATACATGTGAGATCAGATTAACAGGGACAGACAGATCAGTGGATACATGAACATGAGTAGCTTTTTCAAAAGGACCCTCTTAATCCTATTCACTAACCGTAGTATGGAAATACTGGAGACGGAAGGACGTTTGCAAAAAAATCACTTTTTTATGTGCAAGCCTTACATACAAGCCTTACATACATGTCAATTAACAACTGTCATCATGGAAAAACGATTTGAAGTTCATTGATAAGGTTTGGTGATATGTAATAGGCAAAGGTATCTCTTAATGAAATGATGTGCACCCCTGTCATTGAAACAATTTGATTTAAAATTGTACAATGTTATTCAAATAAAGAGATACGATATTCTAAAATGGTATAATATACAAATATTAAATGCTTGAGAGTGAGAGAGTAAAAGACTATATCATGAGGTCAAATTTGGATATTCCATTACACGAGGTGAAGCGTCAAGTGTGATGGAACAATCCAAATTGGACCGAGTGATATAGTTTTACTATTGCACACACAAGGCATGCAACATTTGTTTTATTATAATGATTTCACATGTTTTGATTTCAAGCCATGTGATAGTAAAACTGTATAGTAAAAAATGCATGGCTAAAAATTTAATCAGGCCTATCATTATACAAGGGTTATTCACTAACTTCTCTACCTTGTAACATCGCTATATGAATGTCAGCATCATGACATTTGTCATGATTAAAGCTCTGAATCAACGCTACACATATTTACAGTAAATTATAATTGATATGTTTCATTTTTGTTTCGATGTGGTCAAAGTCGGAGAGAGATTTTGATTTTGGACAACGGAAACAGAAAATTACTCTCAAAATAAAAACATGTTTCTCAGGTTTTTTTACAGAGTATGGTTAGATATAAGAGCCCAATTTTAATACTGAAAATGGAAAACATGGATGATATCTAAATGTAATATGATATTGCCAAGTAGGCCTATAAATAAGATTGTATATAAGTAATGTTAAGTATTGTAGGCTTGCAAATAGTATAATAATGATATCAACTCGAATGTGTTGCTATGCCTTTCGTATACTGGAATACTGCTAACCAGTCAAATTCATTATAACAATTTATGCCACAGTGGTGCCTCCATGTACGATAAATCATTAGCATGATAGTCACTTTATGAGTTTTATTCATAAAATCAACTCTTTGAGAGACTTGGAATCCCTCCATTTAGTCCTGTATATTGAAGATCTCTCAGTTCTTACAAAAGACATTTTCAGTGTTTTCAGGCAAATAGGGGAGGGTGAAGCTAATTAAATGGTGTCCTGATCTGGTTCTGGCTAATATTAGACGGTATATTTTTCATATCAAATCAGCCACTGTTATTGCTATTGAAATTTTAGAACGGTTACATTTTGTCTCTCATAATTGGCGAATTCATAAGCACTTGGAGAATATTTGCTGTTTACTGTTTGGATAAGCCATTTCCGTCATACTAAATGGACATTCAGTTTTCACTGTATCTCCAGAAAAGTACAACCAGTACTCAGACCAATTTACTTTGAATTTATAGTTGAGATTCAAAGCTACATCTGTTAAATATTGCATAAGACTGGCTTATATAGCAATTTTATGAGGTAGGAGGTAGAACTTATTGAATGACCCTCTTATAATAACTTATTGTAAAACCCTTTCATTTATAAAGCTTCAACTGTAAAGCCATGTTGTGTATCAAATGCTATAAATACTATAACATCTCTTCAGGGTTTAGTGCAAGCATGTGCAACCTTTTCTATCACACGGGCCTCATTGTGATTTTGAGATCTATTCACAGGCCGCAGTGATTGTCAAACATTCCAAAACATGTCCGGAGGAGGAGTAATAGGGAGAGGGGAAGTCCATTGCTCATGGAATACCCGCTTCTCTTCGTGTAATTTCCTGTTTTTACTCGCTGTTACTGCTGCAAGCGCCATTTTAACCAGGGATTTTATCACGCAATCACACCTTGAGTTATATTTACTAAATGTAGTGCGTCACCCTACTAATTATAAGGGAGCACACCACTAAATCAATCCGCCATTTGTGTAAAACTAGGGAGTTCCGGTTACACGGGCCGCATCAATGGGAATTTTGAGATTGCTTCGCGGGACGCAGATTAGAGGTCGGCAGGTCGCATGTGGCCCATAAAGACCTAAAAAGTATTATTTAAACTAAAAACAATGACAACTCTGTTCAGGCATGATATTCATATCACCTGAAAAATTCTGAAATTCCATGAACTGTTAAAAACAGCAGACTATTCTTTACAAAACAGCAGACTTCTGCGCAAAATTGTCTACATTTTTGCTAAATAAAGGAAAATTTCGGCAAAAGTATTTACTTTTGCAAATAATTACCTTGAGGTAACATCGGAGCCATTCCATGGTTTTGTTCAAATTTCTTGCTCAAATCCTCCACCAACTTCTTAATATTGTTGTGCTCTCCACTATAAATGAAATGAGGAATAATATTGATTAAAAATGACTTGGAAATAAAATTGAGATTTTCATCTCTCAAAACCAGAAATTTTACTCACGATTGACAGTTTCGTGTGTTATGATCTACACACTTCTGACCTGTGCTGCTTCCCGTTGAGGGCACCTGTTACGGAGATCAGTGGGTCATAGACCTGACTTAGAAAATGGGCCCGTCGTCTCTGTTCATAGTGTCGGGCGCTTTGCGAATGTGTCGCGATCATGGTTTGCTCTCCTTGCAACGGATTTTGGCATTAGTCCAGTCAATAACATGATTCTTTTGTGGTCAGCGATAGCTGACTTGCTATACTCCTGTCTCTGACTGTTTCCTATTCAGCCGAGTGAAGTATTTCTTTTCAGAGGTTATTTTCTCCGCTTCTTCCCGATGCTCTTTCATTCTGTTGTTAAAGCGGCATCCAGTTTTTCCCGATGTAAGACCTTTTGCAATGGTATTTCATATACACAGTCCGTGGAAACACCTGGTTCCCGCTTGTCTTTGGGGTGCACTTACATCTTGCGTGGAGAAGTATTGGGTTACATTACTGTAGATATGCCGTGTTTGCGGAGTATTTTGGTTGATCTTTCAGATAAGCCTTGTATGTAAGGGACAAAGACTAGACCTCTGGACTTTTGGTCAGGATCTTTCTTTTTCAGTCTTTTTGGATTGTATGTTGGCTGCTTGGTCCTTGACCTTCTTGAAAGACCATTTGGGATAACTGCATAGGCTGAGAGCATTCGTGATCTTATCTTTTTCTTCCTTGATGTCTTCCTTCTCTGTTATGATAGTGTTTATTCAGTCGAGTAGGGTGCATATAACTCCTAGCTTGTGGTGAATGATCCGTATGTGTAGATCATAACACACGCAACTGTCATCCGTGAGAAAAATTTCTGGTTTGAAAGATGAAAATCTTAATTACTTGTTCCTGCAAACCTGATGAATTTATTCAGAGATAACATCTTAAAAAAACTTTAAAAAACCTAAACAAAAAATATATTCTAACAACCCAAACAAAAACAAGACTAATATCACAAAATGCAATAAACAGGTGCCCAGTCGTTCCCTTATCACGTCTAGTGTCTAACCGATCAGCTCATGTCAACCGATCGCCGATCACTGATCATTTCCTCTTTGATTGGCCGATCCGATCCGATCACCGATTAAATGCGCGAGTGAACTGCAATGCCTAAATAACAGTACATTTCTCTTTGTGTACTTAGCAAAGCAGATTATAACGAGTGAAAAACCAGTTCAAATGTTTTAAATAAAAAATATTATTATTTACTCTTTTTATTTATCGTGTTTACCTGGTCCATGTCTCTAAGGACACCTGTCAATCAAGTGCCAAGTCATTGTTTACATTTTACAAGTGTTGCGATTCAGTTTCACCCATTCATAAATTCACAGCGAGCAGAGACCACGTGCGATCATGCAACATTGCGAAATAACACTTAATCGAGTGCAGGGGTGTACTTTCGGCGCGAATCCGCGAATCGATTCGTGTAAAGATTCGCGTAAAATCACTACCGCGCGAATCCAGGTGGATTCTCGCCAAAAAAAAAAAAAAAAAAAAAACTTTTTTTTTTTTTTTGGAACTTTTTTTTCTTCTTTTTAAGTCCAAAACAGGACCTTAGATGACTGGTATTTGACCCTTAGTCAACAAACATGCCGAATTTGGAAGTTATGCAAGCTTATAGCCTTATTCTTGATATTATTTTAATTAATTTTAAGAAGTGTTTGATTCAATTTGTGTACTATTAGTTTTTAAGTATACAATAGTACAATAAATGTTTAAAATGCGGAATTTAAATTCAGTAAAAAGGATTCTCGCAAAAATATTCTGCGAGAATCCATTTGCGAGAATCCATGGATTCTCGCAAAATTCCTCTGCGAGAATCCATTTGGATTCTCGCAGGATGTCGCGAAAGTACACCCCTGGAGTGCAATGATTTGATATGTGCATATAGTACGTGCATGGTACGGCAACTGAAACTTGTAACCAGGCTACAAAATAAAATATTACGTAGCCCACCACACAAAACACGTCGTGTAATTGGATAAAGCACTGACTTCCCATTATTTGCTGGTTGCATATTTACCACTGGTGATTGATATTATTCCTTAATCGGTACCAATACCAAAGACAAATGTTCAGAATTTCCACACCCTTACAAATGATAAGCAATCATTAACCTTTTACGTACTTCCTCTGGTTTAGAAAACAAATCAAAAATATTTTTTGTTGTTGCGATTCACAATGCGGTACGTTGCCAGCAGTTGCTCTTGCCAGTGTAATTGTTTACCTTTAGGGCCAACAAAACTGTTCTAGCCCCCAGTGGATTGTCAGACAAATGTGATGATACAAATGTTGAATAGCTCAGTGAAGGATTCCTTATGGTCAATAGAATGAAATGAATCTAATGATTTTAGATTGCTTTTTAGTGTGCATTCGCATGTATAACAATATGTTGATATACAGGGTGTCCCAAAAGTCTATGCACGTTTTTGAAGACTCATATCTCATAAAATATAAATCATATGGTATAAATTTGTCCATATTTTGATAGACGAGATTTGGGAAATTATTTTGATACCAAACACAACCCTATTGGTGAACCCACAACATTATAAAACTGCTTGAAAGTTTTTAGCCGTGTGAGAACCATTCATACCAAGTACCACACATTGTTGCTAAACCAGGTGCGCATAAATTAACGGTATGAAAGCAACGTTGCGCATTAGTCACAGTTCACTGCTTACCTTGCAACATTAATGTTATTACCAAACTCATAAATAGGCGTAGTAGACAACATTGCACAGCAAAAGTCTTCATTCAAGATGGTTTTACAGCATAGAGCAAATACAAATTGTATGGTTCTACGCTGAAACAAATTCAGTTCAACTTACTCAACAAAAGTTCAGATTTTTTTTTTTAAAGTGAAATGCGCACCAGGAAGAATATCCATTCTTAAGTTGGTGGATACATTTTTGAACACAGGAACTGTGCATGATTTGTCTCGATGTGGTAGAAAAAAGACTGGTAGATCAACAAGTCACATTGATGTCATAAGACATGCAGTAGCCAACAGTCCAAAGAGATCTATTCTCTGTGTGATGTGTGTGTTCACTTTTCTGTTACGTTTTTCAATTTTTTAGGTCTGTGTTTTTGCATTAGCACACGTCTCTGTATAAATGGAAACCATTTAAACTAGATTTCACTATAGAAACGAAAACTATGTGTGATATAGTTTGTTATTATGATGGGATCACTGTAATGTAAAATTTTAAATATAACAATTGACGGATCAGTTTCCGTGTAACCAACTCTATCCGTCTTTTTGTTAATCTCAATAGGTATGGATTTATGAACTTTATTTTCCTCCGAAGTATAAAATTACATTTTTGCAGTAATTCATATTTTACTTCTAGGGTGGCATTACAAACAGATGTTTCTCTAATGTTTGGTACCAAAATTATTTCCCACATCTCTTTCTAAATATGTATTCATATTTTCAATACGACTTATATTTTGTGAACTACAATGCTTCAAAGTCATGCATAGACTTTTGGGACACCCTGTATAAACACATAATGATGTATATGGTGTCTGTTGTAAATTTGTATTACACAGACTTTTCCCCGTGATCCACTTTGTATTTTGGCGGCACAGCATAGTATGGACCCACGTCACATGAGGTTGAGCTCGCGTAAAGTACGCGAGCTCAACCTCATTTCAAATCGGTGCAATGGTCATCCGTGGTGCGCACTACGTCATCTCGACCTCACGGCTCTGATTGGTTGGTGCTCAAACGTGAGAACTGAAAAACTTGTGAGCTTATTCACGCACCATCACGCCCCACTGCGTCGGTGGTTACGGCGCAGCGGGACCACTGCATTGGTGGATACGGCGCAGCGTGACGATCGTTAAAAGGCTTCAGTTTAAATTTGACCAATCAGGTGCTTTGGTGTTGTTGGTTGGCAGTATTTTGTGAGTTCAAGCATGCGTGCGCAGCCTGATCAAAGTGCGCCCACGTATGTCGAACTGTGGCCAGGAGATTACGTGCCGTAGATCCATTGGAAATTCCAAGAATCAATTTACCTTTCACACTGTTGTTCTCTCCTGGATTCGATGAATTTAATTAATCCTGGTGCATGCTTTTCTGGCATGTCAGTGTAGTCCCCATGCGCCTCCGTAATTGCTAATGCATCTATAACTGTCCCTTCTTCAATCTGTGAAAACAAATATGAATAACACGCTTGATATTGGCCTACTATTACATGTATATATTCAACTTTCTAAATTGCATACAATTTTGAGCTTCTTGCAATCCTGCATTCATGCGCTTGATCCTCCTCTGTACTTAAAACAGCTACTATAAAAAGATGCTCGCTGACTAAACTTAAACACTCTCATTACTACCGCTCACATAGATCATGCAATGTTTACTGCTTGCATCCCCCGGGGTGAGTTGGCCTGTGTAAAATTATCCTAAAAGATACCAAAGAATGGGGATGCATGCTTTGACCCTTGATGTGTATCTTTGGCCCACCATGAGGCACAATGAGGGACATACGAATATTGAGTTAAAACTTATTTATATCAAGATAAGGCAAACAAATTATTTTGTTATGTTGTCCTCGACCGCCCGCTCGTAAGATTTAGGCCGCTCAGATTTTTATTTTAATTTTGGTCAGATTTATTTTTTTTAAATTCAGATTTTGTTTTTGTTTTTCAGATTTTTTTTCAGTTTTTTTTCCAATTTTTTTTCCAGGTTTTTTTTTAAACAGTTTAAATGGCATTGAATATTAAATTAAGTGTTTATAACATATGCGACTCTTAGAGTGATTTCAACTTCTTGTTGGCTGAACTTTGAGCTTCCGCTGGTGAAAGAAAAAAAAGAAAAAAATTAAAAATTAAAAAAATCCACCCGCCCACCCCTCCTCTCTCATAACAAAATTTTCTTTGGCCTAAGGCCAAAAAAAGGTATGTGTCACATACATGTACCCCTGCATAAAGTATGTTGAGTCACTTTTGCCCGGCCCTGCCCTATGCAATGAGCCCAAACTTGTTTGTTTTTCAGGTGTCAAAAAAAAAATTGGGGAAAAAAAAGAAAAATATGAAAAGTGGGCCAAAAACACAATATTATCCGCATCACATATTTACCCAGCTTCATTTTGTTACATTTTACCTTCAACTCAGCCCTCAAAAAATTATACTGCAAAATAAAAAAAATATCTAAGGGTAAAAGAACAATGAGACATTACACACAAATTTGAAAAAATACAATGACAATTTGAGCTGGTTTTCAATCTCTCCTTTTGCTACAATTGGATTCAAAGTGACAAAAACAGGATTTATAGGTAAAAATAAAGCATTAAATAGAAATCTATACATTGTATACTCGTGGTGAGGGAATTTTTAATGAAGAAGTAGATATTAGGCACGCAACCGTGTCACGGTTCGACCGTGTAACGCACGTATAACCCGTGGCCCGTAAGCAAAACACAGTATACGAAAACACGAACTAGATTTTACAATTTGAACTAACACAGTTTTATAATAAAACACAAGGAAATACAAGGAAATTAATGAATTGTTAGCCGCACTTCGATCGCTCGAGTCACGATGGAAATACCAAAGCGCCATTGTTATACGATTCCTTTTGTGCCCATGGTGCACCGAAATATTAAAATGTCCAGATGGATGTGGCCGTTCCCAAATCGTAACATTTTTGGCGACTTGAGAACAAGACTAGCATCAAAACAGTGACGTCATGATTATAAATGCGCAGAAACCGCCATTTTGTACCGATTTTAAACCGACAGAAAAAATGCTGCGCAGGTACATGTAATCCAATGGGTTTTTTAACTCTGACGAAAACGAAATATTAACTGCCAATACTTCAGGATTTATGATACTTTTTCTAGTTATTTGAAGATGAAACTCAATCTTTGTAGTTTTGGCTTTGATGCTACGTGATCAGAGATCAAGTAGGGAATCTTTTTGCGTCGCACTTTTGCTAAATATATGTGCATTAGCATCGCAGAGTCTTCTAAAGTGTTTCGCATTTCGCGATGCTACATTTGGTTAATGCACTATGCAGGTTATTGCTGGGCTTGAACTCTACTCCCGGTGTGTTTGAGGGAATTCACGGAGAGTGAGACTTACAGGATACGGGTACCCGTTACACGCACGTATAGAATGACCCGTGTCACGTAAGAGAAAAAACACGGGATAACTCAACACTAGTAGATATATCTTGCAAAGTTATTGATTACTTAAGAGGATAAGTGGGGATAATGTGTTTGCCCGTGCACGCAAGCAAGTTGGGAACAAAAGACACATTCGCGCGAACAGTTTTAGGAATGTTTTCACATAGTTTATTCCTTCGAATGTGTCGTCTTTAGTGTATGGGTTGAGTATTGACTGACGATGAAACACATTGGTCTAATACATTTGAAATGAAGGGTTCAACAAAAGAAAGTATACCACTTTGTTTATGTCATTTTGAGTAACATTCAATTTTTTTTTGACCAAACAGGCTAGATAGGCAGTTAGATGAATCTTTTAGGCATACTTTGACACCAAATTTGCCCCATAACAACAAAGATAAACCATGATTAGCACCATTTAAAGAAAAATATCCCATTTTCAAAAGTCACATTTCCAATACACAGCACGAGAAAAAAGGACCAATTGTTAACACACACAATGTCGTAAGACCCAACGCATTTTGCACTGTGCGATCGATAGCCCCGTCAATCCTGGCTAATACACACATCCCTAGAGACCCAATTGGTCCTTTCTTCTCGTACTGTGTATTGGAAATGCGACTTTTGAAAATGGGATATTTTTCTTTAAATGGTGCTAATCATGGTTTATCTTTGTTGTTAGGGGGAAAATTTGGTATCAAATTATGCCTAAAAGATTCGTCTAAATGCCTATCTAGCCTGTTTGGTAAAAAAAAATTGAATATTACTCAAAATGACATAAACAAAGTGGTATACTTTCTTTTGTTGAAACCTTTACATCATTTTTCACACGCACAAATAAGCATGCATACCATGCAGACCCATTTGACTTTAGGGTCTTTTAGTCTTTAAAACCAAATGTTAATCAACCGACTGAATTACCTGCTGTAATTTCTCTAGGAGAGTGTCTGGCATTTCCAGTTCCAATACCAGCTCTTGCATGCGTATGAAGAAGTCATTCCTATCTTGGACAGATAGTATTGCCTGGGGGTACTTGGTAGATACATGACTGAAGTCATTACGAATCTGCAGCACCTATTTAAATAAATGAAAAAATTAACATATGGGCGGTTTTAAAAAAAATGGCTGAGAAATGGGAGATTGTGTTCCCAAAATTCCAAAATTTCAAATTGGATATATTAATGATTTCTATATCTTATTGTAATCCCAATATGGCTCATTCCATGAAGTTGGGGCATTTGTTAAAATAGCAGAATTTGGTACTTTAGGCAGCTTATAAACTGTATTACTCTATGTGTATATCAAAAAAATTTAGTGTCCAAAAACAGTACTAGGTAATAGTATTGAGCCATGAAAAAAAAAAAAAAAATTGACCCTTCCTTGAAGAAAAAAATAATAAAAAATATGGTGGTGTCCAAGACTATTTTTGCTAAAAAACGTGACATGGAAAACACAACAATTAATATGAGTTTTATGTAAGCAAAACTATCATAGAATTGCTTGGAAATCGATTTGATTAATAAAAGATACATGTATTCATAGTTTACTGACCAAAACTTTTCGTCACGCTGGACTGATTTTTCACCCCAGCAACATGAAAATTGCCTTTCCGATGCTACACACGGTGTCCACAAAATATACACGTGTAGCATTGGGAGTTTTCATTGCTGAATGGGGGTAGTTCTCTATCACACATTTTTAAATTATTTTCCAAAATTAAGAGCATTTATCAATTGAAAACTATTGCAAATGAGAATAAATTTCATGAAGACCATTCCATATATTCATGAAAAAGTATACCGTGCCGTGCGCATGGTGTCCTTACCATAAAATGTAGCATCGTGATAAACATCCTATGCAATTTGTGGGAATCCCCCCCTGGAGATAAATAAAACATTCCATATTTCTTTTGTAAGGATAGAGGTCAATAGCTATCAGGTTTGTTTTGGAATTTGCCACATGTGGGCTAGTTTTATCAAGGTTTTAGTCGCTGGTGTCCAATGGTAGCATCGGGACTTTTATGTAGCATCAAAATGTAAACATTGGATAGTTTTGTGAATGGTAAGTGCGATTGTAATTATTCTTAATGTTGCTTGTATGTCTGTATTTATTAATGCATTTTTATTGAAAGGGAAACACTGAATCAGAATTTCTTTTCATGTTATGATATTAATTTTGAGTCACAGACGCCATAATAATTTGGCGTCCATGTAGAATCGGGCATAGCATGGGCAATATTTTGCATTGGGTATCGTTATATCGTTTGTAGAATCACATCATTAATAAACTTTGAAGTTAATAATGAATTAGTTTTTGCTCTTTTAATGCTAATAATATAGCTTACCAATACGATGCTACATGGACACCATATCCATGTAGCATTTCATAAAATTTGCCTAATTAGACTAAAACAATTACCCCATTCGAAATTATCCATCACCCAAAACATTCAAAACATTGCCTACATTTTACTACACTTTACAGAAAAAAGGCATATTATGAGAGATGTATATCTAATGAAATATATTAATACACAATGCTACATGGACACCATTTCCATTAGCATTTCACTGAATTCACAATAAACATTCCCTTATTTTAGTTTTATTTACTATAAATAAAACAAATAATTGTAAATCATTTAAGTTCTCTATCCTTTGCTATTCTTTTTCATGTTAAATAAATAATAAATAAAATACTGCAGCATGATTTTAATATAAATATTTTCCTGCAACACAAAAAGTGCAACATGAATAAATAATCTACTCCAATATCAAAACACAATGTTCCATGAAGATACTAAGCCATAGGGTTTATTTTGTTTTGCTTTGCAGGTTCTTGACATTAATTCAGAAGACAGTTCTATCGTCCTGGAATTTATGGAGATGAAGACAATGAAGGAACCCATCATTTTCAAAAACTAGTACCTTTCCAAAGAAATCCATCATGGCAATTAAATGATTTTTTTTGCAAACTGACTTTTTAAGTGATCAAACTTTTCAATCATCTTTATCAATAATAGAGGATGATTCAATCAGAAACGAGCAAAGAGACTAAGATCAAAAAGGGTACTTTTAAGAACAACACTGCATAAAGTTTGTTTCAGTGGACATCTTAAGTTTCTCTGATCAATGGTGTATTGTTATTGTGTAATTGTAAGAAATGGTGTATGTATATCATAGGTAATTATGTTTTATGCTTCATGGCAGGTTATCTTTTTGTGTAATTTGTAGTTTTACAATCCATGTTATTAATTTTATCGTGTGCTTATAACATAAAAAGTTAACATCATAGTACATCCTCTATTGATCTGAAAAAGATGCACCTGTTCAAGCTGTTCCAAATATTTTAGGGCACGGTGTCCATGTAGCATCGTAATACTTAAGTACACAGAAAAGGTAAATTTTACATGAACAGTCTTTAGATAAATTTCAAGCAATTCACTCTATGTATCTACTTGATATGATGAACAAGTAGACAAACCATTCACACTCAAATAATTGTAACAGTATGAATAGTCTTATTATTAACAATGTTACAAGACGCGGTGTCCATGTAGCATCGGTAGTGCATTTTATAACATTATACAGGTAAATAATACTTCATATACTTTCTTTATGACTATAATGTAATCAATGTGCATGGTTTATAGAGTACTTTACATCAAACAAATATTGATATGTACTTTATTTAAATTCATTATACAAATTGCAAAATAAAGAGTCACTTTTCAATGAGTTTTTACATAAAACAGTTAATCTACGATGTCTTGTTCGTTAAGTTATGTTCAACCTAGACAAATCTGGTTTCTTTTCATGTATTTGTGGTTCGAAGTAGTTAATTGAGGTATAGAAACTTGGCCCACATCTTCAGCTAATTTATTAGAAAATGATATGGAAATGGGAAATGGTGTCCATGTAGCATCAGGATTTTTGGAAATGTCATCCAACTGTTGAACATGTGCGATTATTTTATACCAAATGTTACATTAAAAAAAAAGGTTCTACATTGGACTTTGGTAAATGTAGAACCTAAAAAAGAAGAAAGAGTTGGAAAATATCCATTTTGAAAATTTCACTTGGATGTCACGTAATATGCCCCAACTTCATGGAATGAGCCATATATTAAAGTATGTAAAACAAATCAAGAAACACACAAAATAGTCCTCATATTTTTTTTAACACTATTTATTGTAGTTACGTTTCTTTTTTGGGGTAAAATCTCAAAACATTAATATGTTAAATAGTAACACAATTATGTTTAAATCAACAAGTTTAAGGTACAGCTCATCTATGGAGGATTGGTAACATTAGAAAATGCAATTTGTTTAGGCCTAAATCAATCAAATTTATAAAAAAAAAGAGATTTTCCACATAAAACCCTTATTTCCCCCTCAATATAGGGATTTTTTTAATTTTTTAAACAAATTATTAATTTAGGTTTGATTTTAATAGTTTTAAACATCAGAAAATGGTAATATTAAAGTATATGGAATGTTTCAAGTTCATACTACAATCTACGGCAAAGCAGTGGGCCATTCAAAAGGCATTTCTACATACTTTTGTATTGTGTTACACTCCTGACATTGTAATAATGGTCGATAATAGAAGTTTTGTTGATAGAAACACTACCTTTAAGTACAAAGTATAGTATCTCAACTTTGGAAGATTGGTAAGCATAAAAAATACAATTTCATTATGCCTTTAACCACTAAATTGAAGGAAAAATATCAGATTTTCCACACAAAACCCCTATTTTTACACAATAAAGGCCTGTTTTTATTTTGTTTTAACTAATTATTAGTTATTAGGTTTAATTTTAATAGTTTTAAACATCAGAATATGGCAATATCATAGTATATGGAATGTTTCAAGTTCATACTACAATCTACGGCAAAGCAGTGGGCCATTCAAAATGCATATATAATACATTTCTACATTGTGTTACACTCCTGACATGTCTAATAATGGTGGATAAAATAGGTTTGGTGGATAAAAAACACAACCTTTAAGTATAAAGTACAGTTACTCTCAACTTGGAAGATTAGTAAGCATAGAAAATACAATTTCATTATGCCTTTAACAACTAAATTGGGAAGAAAATCAGATTTTCCACACAAAACCCCTATTTTTACACAATAAAGGCCTGTTTTTGTGTTTTTTTAACTAATTATTAGTTAATAGGTTTGATTTTAATAGTTTTAAACATCAGAATATGGCCATATCAAAGGTATACATGGACAGTTTCAAGTTTATATTACAGTTTATGGCACGGCCGTGGGCCATCCAAAATGTATTTACATTTCTACATATTTGTTACACTCCTGACTGACCCCTATTTACTATCTGTAGTAGACATATTCAATGTAACACAATTTTATTTGTTACTATTTATTAATTTACATCATGTACTACTATAATAAACTGATATAACTAAATTAAATATATATGGAAGTTTGCAAAATTTAGATGGCATGTCAATGTTACACTCCTGACATTTTGGAGTTCTCCCAGTAAACCTTTGACCACAAATGCTATGATGTGATTACCAATGCCACTTGACCATCTATGGCAAGCCAAGTGTATACGTATACAAAATATGGAATGACAAATGCATAACCTTTCATCATTTTTATTATCAAGCTGGATTAATTTCAATATTTGAGTTTGACTCCTTTCTTCATTTTGACATACTGTAGTGTAACAATCAATAATTTATTGGACTTATGCAAGTTCAATTTCACAGTGACTCATTCTGAATAAGGTGGACCCTTCAATATTTCAAAATGTATATCTCTGAAATGAATATCAAAGATGGTTTTCTTGTGCTAGCTTAATAAAAATGCGTGTTCAATTTTTATGTAAAAAAAAAGTGTTACACTCCTGACCGTTTTAGCATCAAAAACGGGCAGAAGTTTTTTTTGCAACAAGCAAGGGCCATCATATTCTGGCACAAAGAAATTACTATCTTAGCACATATTTTGGAATAATTGGCTATTCTATAAAAGTTCTTTATATGATCAAAAACGGGCAAAATGTTGAATATGCCATTTTCAGCCATTTTTTTTAAAACCGCCCATATCTTTTAAGAAACAAGATGCATTACAAGATTGAGCTCCAGCTGATGTCAGAATCCTTTGCTGGTCTTGAGCCTACGTCAAGCATCTGCTGGGTGGTGGTGGTTGGTACGATTTTCTGTCGTGACTGACAGCTCGTGACTTTGGTGATGACACGCCACTTCCGTCGGTCAGCAGCCAGTCGATAAATGACTGAAGTAGGATGCCCAACCAGAGATTTTATTCTGTCGAACCATCTTGACCTTGGCCGGCCTCGTCCGCGTGCACCCTCAATCTTGCCCTGCATGATCACCTTCTCTAGACAGTTTCCTTGGCGCCTGGCAATATGACCGAAGTAAGAGAGAGTTTGGGAATTGATCAGCCCTAGTAGCCTTGTCTTCATACCAACCTCCTGAAGCACACTCACATTGGTTCTCTTCATGACCCAAGTGATCCTTAACATCCGGCGCCAACACCACATTTCAAATGCATTAATTTTGTTACAGCTTGCAGTTGTCAGTGTCCAGGATTCACAGCCGTAGGTTGAAATAGGGAAAATGAGTGCTTTGACCAGGCGTACCTTGGTTGATATAGTGATGCCTCTGTCAGCCCATATTTTTGAGAGCTGTGTCATTGCAGATCTAGCCATAGCCAAACGACGCCTGATTTCTGTATAACATCCTCCTTCTTGAGTGATGAGAGATCCGAGGAAATTGAACTGTTGGATCTGATCCACATTTTGATCGTCAACTAGAAGAGGGGCAATGTTTCCATCATCACCAATGACCATGAACTTTGTTTTGGCAACATTGAGACGTAGGCCCAAGCTCTCACTTTCATTCTTGACCTTCTTCAGCAAGATGCCTAACTCTTCCTGGCTTGTGGCTAATAGTGTGGTGTCATCTGCATAGCGTAAGTTGTGAAGCTGCCAGCCACCTACTGATATGCCGCCAGCCCATCCATCAAGGACATGTCTCATGATGTGCTCGGCATACAAATTGAACAGAGTAGGTGAGAGGATGCATCCTTGACGCACACCTTGGCCGAGATTGAACCAGTCGCTGTGCCCTGAGCAGTGCGCACACAAGCAAATTGGCCATCATAGAGGCTTTTTAGTAGTTGAACTAGATGGTTGGGGACTCCTAGAGCTTGTAGCGCAAACCAGAGAGGACCATATCTCACGCAGTCAAAGGCTTTGGCATAATCTATAAAGCAGAGGTATGCCTTTCGCTTGTATTCCTTGCATTTTTCAATGATGTGGCGAATATTAGCTATATGGTCTCTGGTGCCACGGTCTCTTCGAAAACCCGCCTGTTCTGGAGGAAGCTCTCTTTCGAGATGTGGTCTCAATCTTTTATTAAGGATGTGCAGTAGAATTTTGCTGGCATGTGGGATAAGAGCTATCGTTCTGTTGTTCTTGCATTCACTGACATCTCCTTTTTTGGGTAGGGTGAGGAAAACAGATTTTTTCCAGTCTTCAGGCCATATCCGAGTGTGCCATATCTTGTTGCAGAGCTGTAGCAGGATTGATGAAACTCCATGTTAGTCAGTGTTTTTGAGTAGCTCGCCGGGAATATCGTCTATGCCAGGGGCTTTGTTGGGTTTAAGCTTCTTGATGGCATTCTTGACTTCAGATACAAGGATATCAGGCTCCTCCTCATTGCACTCGATATCTACTTGTATGCCAGTGACCTCTTGAGACGCATAAAGCCCCTTGCAGTAGTTTTTCCACCGCTCTTTGATGTCTGCCCCCTCTGTCAGAACTTTGCCATTCTCATCCTTGATTACTGCAAGTTTGACTGTAGTTTTATTGGTCAGATTCTTGATTCCACGGAACAGATCTCTGCTGTTATTCTGGGCACTGTGATCTTCCAATTCACTGCACAACTTGCTGATGTGACTGTTTTTATCCCTCCTTGCCTTCTGTTGGATTTCATTAGAGAACTTGCGGTATAGGTTGCTATGTTGTAAGCCAGCTTCTTTAAGATGACGTCTTTCATCTGCAAGGTCTATTACCTCTTGAGACAGCCAATGGGATGCACTTCTCTTGGGCTTCTTTGGGACATGCTTTTTGGCAGTTTGTTGAATTGAATCCTTGATGCCTAGCCATAGCTCATCTGGTGTCATTTCGGCTTCATGGAGCATCAACTTCTCGAATTTGTTACTAGTTTCTGTCCAGAATTGCTTACTGATGTTCTGCAAGTCGTACCTCATAACCTTCTGTGAGTTATGAATACATTTTAATTTAACTCTTACATCCGCAATAAGAAGCTGGTGGTCACTTCCAATGTCAGCGCCTGGCAGAGTTTTGGCTATTTTGATCGAGGATTTTCAGCGCTTCTTGATGAGGATAAAGTCAATCTGGTTGCGAACAGCAGGATTTCCTGGGCTTTGCCATGTGTAAAGTCTTCTAGGATGTTGGGAGAACATGGTGTTGGCAACAGAAAAGTCGTTCTCTATGCAGAAATCAACTAACATATTTCCTCTCTCATTTCTTTTTCCTAGACCTTGATGTCCAATAATTTGGGCCTCCTCATCATGCTGGATTCCTTTTCCTATCTTCGCATTGAAGTCGCCAATGACCATAATAACATCTTTCTTAGGGAGTCCATCTATGACATCCTGAAGTTGATCGTAGAAGGAGTTAATGTCTTCATCTGATGCAGCTGACGTGGGTGCATAAACCTGAACAACACTGATGTTTACAGGTCTTGCCTGCAGTCTAATGGATATTATTCTGTCACTAACTGGATTATAGCCCAACACTCGCTTGCTCATGAAAGGACTAGCTATAAATGCCACACCACTGCTGCCACCTTTCTCATTACCAGAAAAGTAGATGATTTGGCCATCATCAGTTGTAAAGTGACCTTTCCCAGACCAGCGGACCTCAGATATTCCAAGCAGTTGCAGTGTGCAAATTCTCTTATCAGTAAATTGAGAGTGACTGGTTTAAGTAGTGTCCGTACGTTCCATGTACCAATTCGGGTAATAAGTCTACATTTATGTCTACGTTTGTAGCCCATTTCCTTCGCCTTCCCGTCAACTCTGAATTGAGCGTCATCTGAAGGCGAGGAGCTGGACTGATTAGGGTGCCCGTTACTTTCCCCTCCGGGACCAGAGGTACCACCTTGGTTTGCTGGGCTGGTGGCTGCCCCATCATTGTGATTTGTCATCATTAAAAGTTTTCAAGGGTAAAAATAATGAGGTGGGAACCCAGGTTCTGCTGGGTGAGATGAACAATTTTTACGCCAAACGGTCTTACTTTGCAAAAAAAACCATATACTCGTGTAAAAGCCAGAATGGCAACTACAGAAATCAACTTAGCATAATACTGAATGTGTAAAAAAGCAACATGTTTACAATAAATATTTAAGTTTGGGATTTCCCGTGATTTTTTAAGGAGAAAACTGTGGGCAGTTTTTGTGTATACAGTGATTTACCGTGATTATTGAGATTTCAATTAAAAAATTTTGGAATTCCGTGATTTACGGAGCGGTTGTATTTTTAGGCATTCAAAAAAGCCATCGTAACAACTACCAATTCCCAGCGGCCTAGCCGGCTTTTCTGCCTCGTTTTGCCTAAAAGAATGTTGCATTGATGTACAAGTTTTGTTAGAAATTTCGCATGAAAGTAGTAATAAAACCTATGTTTTTCGTACTAAATGCAGAAAAAATGTTTTGTACAATGTTGAAATTAATAATAAAGCTGTTTTGCGCCACCTTTTGTACAAATATACCCCAAAAACCAAATTTTAATATTTTTCATATTACGTTTTTTAAGTAAGTAATAAATACGTGAAAGTATTAATATAACTTAATTTGTTGTGCTAAATGCAGCAAACATTGTTTTCTACAGTGTTTAAATTATTATCAATGCTGTTGTTGTTCAACATTTTGGAAAAAATATTCAACAAAACAAGATTCTAATATTTTCTCACACTATATTTTTTAGTTTATTCATGGTACATAGCATGTGCGGTCAATTTTCATAGTTTTTTTAATAGTCTCGACGACCGTGCGATGGATGTTATACAATGAACATCGTTACAACTGGTTACATGGAATTTACATGGAATTGCGTATGTGATGTGATGTTGAAGTGATTAGATTTTATGATGAATAAAAGTTGGTCTGGTCGAATACACTTTGGTCTCATAAAACGGTGCGTATGGGCAGGGCAAGGGAAATTTGACAAAGTTGGATTTCCTGCTGCCTTAGCGGCAGATGGGGTGTCTGAGGGGGGCAGCTTTTTGGAAAATTAAGGTCCAATTGATGCTATGGTGCATCATTTTATGCAATATTGGCTGTATAGTGCCTATTACTCTAAAAATAAAATCTATAATTTTGTTTCAATACCTTTTCAATCAATTCCATACGCCGTAAGTTACTGTCACTCTCATCAGAGAAGAGCTTGCAATTTTTGAGAATTTTGAAAACTCTCTGGATGTCCAAGTTTTCTTGATACTGCTGTCCTCGACCTCCACCACTGCTAGCAAACAGATGCGCAATATCTGATCCACAAGTTGGAATTTTGTTTACCTAACACACAAAAATACAATGTTATCATTTTTGTTACAGTCATCCAGTTTTAGTATAAAATGATTTCTTAAAGGTGTATACAGTATATATATATATATATATACACATAATTATGTGATCTTTTCCATGGGACGCCCTCAATCCTCGAAAAAAAATGGAAGCAGATTTTCTTTTCTGTTCATAAATCATAAATATATTCCAAGTTACAGAGCGATACGATCCTAATAACCTCAAAATCATGGTTTAAGTAAAATTTGAAAAATAGATTGTACCGCTCGGTACAATCTATTTTTCAAACCATGATTTTGAAGTAATTAGGAACCGTATCGATCTGTAACTTAGAAGATCTTTATGATTTATGATCAAAAATGCAAATCTGCAAGAAAATTTGCTTTCATAATAAAAATCACATGCCTTTAAGTATTGTTATATAACACTTAACATTTTTATACACATTTAGCGAAAATTGCTTCGGAACACCAATATTTCAAAGTAACTTATGCTGGATGGGTCTATAACTTAAAATGCTATAAATTAATGTACTACAATGTGACCTGTCACAGCAAAATGTATCGCTGATCTGAGTAATTGATATCAGTCAAAGGAATACATTCTAATACAATATTGTTGAATGTTGAAGGCAGTCAGACCTTATTGTGATTCCAAAATGTACATGTATGATATTTACTGTTATTTTCACATACTGCCCTATATATGCAAGTCTACACCCCCACCCCCTTACCGGTGTCAATTTACGTAATCAAGAAAGGTTATTAAAATAACACTTGGAAAACTTTTTTTAAAGCTGACCCAAGTGGTGCTTCGATCTCTCTACAGGGTGAACTAAAAATTATCTTTGGAAACTACCTTTAGAAAATTAAACTTACTTGGGTAAGTTTCCTTGGGGTCTTTGATATTTCCTGAAGAACCGTGAGCCAATCACTTGTAGTATTCCTCCCTTCTTGGTGCTCATCAACAAATTCGTTGAGTCTTTTAATTACATATGTACGCAACTTGTGGCTTAGGTATTGAATGGCAATGTGGGCCTTGTAATAATTCTGGCATGAGCTGTCCATGTTTACAACAAATCAAAACCTGCAAATACAATGTAATTATAAAATACGTTAACAGTCTGTCAGTGTTGTCACTAGCCAAAATTTAGTGCCGGTTAATTTTACTGACGGCGAACGGAATAAGTGTTGCGAACGAAGTGCAGTGGATCATGGCATGGGGTCTAGAGGCCTTCTTAATGTTTTTTATTTTATTTTTTTAATGCACATTGAGGGTTAGTTTAATGATTGTATCCACAAATTGTAATTTTTTTTGTCGCAATCGTGAGTGCCGGCTCCGCCCGACCGGCACTGACCTCCTTAGTGACAACTCTGTTAGGGAGCATTCATAAATACTTTGGTGGGGGTCCCGGACATTAAAAAAAAAGATCCCCCCCCCCCCCTTCGAGAAAGTCTTATTTTTATTGGTCTGACATTTATTTTTATCCCCCCCCCCATGCCAAACCACACTTCTGTAATGTTTGGTGTGGTAATAACGGATTATGACTGAGTTATTTTGAATATCTTAACTTCCAACAGCCTTTAAACATAGGCGTAGCCAGAAGGCTTGTTGCCCCGGGGGCACTGACCCAATCGGTGTAGGATCCAGGGGCCTGCTTAAGGGCCCTCTGGTGGCGTCCAGGGACCAAGGCCCGGCAGGGGTTAAGGGAGCAGCGACCCCTTAGAGCTGTAGGTTTTCTGACCTGATACATTAACAGGCGCGCGTAGCGCGAGAAAAAAAGACGCTAAAGTTAATGTTTGAAGACACATGTTAAATGTTTGATATTTACATGACTATATTTTTGTAAATTTAATGGTGCAAAATCGTTTCTTTACACAAACTTTTATGATTGGGAGACATTTTAAAGGCTTTAAACTAATTCCCGAAATAAATTTTGAGGCTTAAATTAAAGTTTGGGGCATACGCGCGGACGTACAAAACATGTTGCCCAGCGGCTATGCGGGGAAGTGTACGGAGACGTACAAGTGTGCCCCGGCTCCCAGCTAGTTGGGGAGTGTAGCGGGGATGTATATCACTGGGAAAGTGAGCCGGAAAAAATAACACTGGTGACTGTGAGTTATCATTAAATTAGTACAAAGAATTTAACACATACCTTGGTTAATATAAAGATAATATAAGACATGGTTCTTTCCAATTTTTAAAATGTTCTTCACTTAATAATGGCTGTAGTGGATATTGGGGGCTGGGCTGTAGCCATGCACGGCGTACACTTTGTCCCGGCTAAGGTGGGCTGGGACCTGTAGCGGGGACGTAAATATACCGGGGATGTCATGCGTCACATTGGCAATTTGTACGTCCTGGCCCAAGTCCCTGCTATTCCGGAAGAGCTTGTATTTCATCCGATAAACGAGATATCTCCGTAACCCTAAGTGACGTCACTCGTTTATCGGTTGAAATACAAGTTCTACTTGCTAGTCCCGGGTCCCCAGGGCTAGGGCCGGGCTTGCAATTGATGTGCAAATTAGCTTTGTGCATTGGAGTTCCTCTCACCTTTATTCCTAGCGATGAAATGAAGCATAGACAGTACAATCGCCGATTTACGTGTAGCGGCATAGGGCGGACGAAATTCAAGACAGTATTTCAAATATTTTACCAATGTATAAATATTACTTGAATATTATTATTAAACATGATATCTGAAGCAAAAGTTTGACTAATTCTATTCTGAAAAGTTGAAAAATATTGATGAAAATATCAGACCATCTGCGATGTCGACTCACATAACAGGGAGCTAGGATTCAGATCTATACTCCCTGATTGAACCAACCAACCACAATATTTCAATTGGGATTAAAACAATAATAATGCCGTGGGATAAATAAAAGCGCATTGGGATGAAATTGAACGGTATTGAGATGAAACGGTATAGTGAGATGATACCGTAACGGTAGCCGAAACTGTTGGGATGAAAAGACCTGAATTCGTGTGGGGTTTTTTTGGGGGTTGGGGGGGGGGGGGGGGTGAAAAAACACCAATGTAACATGACTATAAGTTTCCTGGGCGGCTGTCTATATGTTTAAACATTGCTGCTGTCGAGCACAAGACCTATGAGTAAACAAGCATAAGACAGTCCTCCACGTCGTATTCGTTTCAAAACAACAAAATGTATACTGGTAGTTAAATTTAAGTGGCGAAATGCGTCATTGATGCCAGGGTCGATTATGCTTGTTCCCTGCATCAATGGGCTCCACACAGTGGTGCTCAGCAGGAAATTCAAACCTACCCACCAGGAAAAGTGGGAGGAAGGGAAAAGAGGAAAAGAATGGGGAAAGGGAAAGAAAAGAGAGAGAGAAAGGAAAAAGGGAGGAAAAAGAAAAAGGAAAAGGAGAAAAAAGGGGGAAAGAAAGAAAAGAAGAAAGGGAAAGAAAAAAAGAAAATTTTGCAGTACAAAAAGCACAATAGTCACCATATTTTATTTTTGCTTTTTGTACTGGGAAATTTTGTGACCGTGCTAAATGTTGTGACCGTGTGAAATTTTGTGACCGTGCGAATTTTTTTGACCGTGCAATTTTTTTTGACCCTACCCCCCCCCCCACTTACGTGAAATTCACGAGGTGACTGACTGGGAAAAAATTTGGGGCATCCATTTAAGAAAAATTCCGGGACGGAATTATTCTAACCAGGTGTTTTTTGGCTGTGCCCCCCCTGACAACCAACCTCTGTTACGCCCCTGGCTCCACACAACTCATCCATAGGTGATTCAGGGTGCCGGGAACCAGCATAGGGGTTGATGCGCAGTTCGTATCAAATTTAAGAGTTCCGGTTGCGCAGAACATAATTCCCTTACCAGTATTTATATGTAATGAAAACTGCATACCCAGGACCCTAATTGTGCTTCTTAAATGTAAAATATGTTAGAACATTGTATAGTTTGAAATATGTAAATTTAATTCGTCAATAGATGGCGGTCTATTTTAAACCATGATGCCATCAAAACACATCTAATCCAAATAATTAAAGGTTTCACAGATAAATCAAGGATAATTCAGTGTTTGCCTTGTATCTCAAAAGCATCAAAATGGAGTTACTTCCTTTTGTCGCGGTGGGGCAGTACTGGTAGCCTATGACGTTTTCAGTTTCATTCCATAGCTTTCATGAGAGCTAGGATACAGATCGAGCAACCTACATCTATCTACATCTATACTCGGCAGAATCCATTAACGCCAAGAACCATTTTCCTTGGGACAATGTGTGTATAGCCACAGACCAGGATGATCCCCTACTCTTACGAAGGAATCTGTGACCTTTTTGACGTGCTCGGATATTTCCTCTTTTCAGCCATTCCATGTAAGGGTTGCAAAATATTCAAAAATTGAAATGAAAGGGATCAAAGGAATTCATTTCAGTCAGTTATATTTCATTAGAGTAATACTGAAACCATTCAAATTTCAAAGATTTTTCAAACTACAATCTCGGCCAATATTGTTGGAACACTTTTATACGTGTGTTTAAAAACTCCCCCTCTCCCCCCTGGATCAATGTTGAAAAATGATTTTTGGGTTACGGGATACTGGGAAGGGCCAACATTGCCCAGTGGGGAGGGGGGAGTTATTATAGTTTAGGAAAGGCTTTAAGCCTTCCGTCAAAGACAGCAATGTTTTGATAGTGTACGTTTTGCGCAAACGGGAACGCACGAAAGGGTCATTATTACATGGATGTTCCAACTAATTATGGCCGCGATTGTCTGAATCATCTGTTTAAAAAATCATCTGTTTTAAGGGTTTTGGGCATAACTTTTGATTCAATAAAGCTTTCTTTACCAGATTTGAAGGATAGATAGGTTATGTTATTGGTCACGTGGCCAACTACTTAAAAAGGTCATGCCTCAACTCACTGTTAGGGATAGGTCACTTTTAATTACAGGGGTATATTTGGCATACTAAATGCCCAATAAATTATGGATGTTGCCAGTAATTTAAATTTAAATGGTTTCTCGATCACATATACCAACAGCTAAACATGCTGGAACACATTCTCGTCGCTTACGCGACTCCTGCGTCATTCAAAATGGATTACATAACAAGGAAGGGGAAGGGGCGCTATCGCCAACAAGTTAAATTAATTGTTATATGGTATTTTTAAAAGTCTACGGGGGAATTGAACATTATTATAAAAAAAATATTCAAAACATAGTCTGGTGCCAGGCTCGAACTTACAACATTTGGTTTGAAAGCATGAAAGCAACGCAACAACAGCGCTCTTAACCACTTCACCACGGATGAGACCATACCACAGAACAGCGTTTTAAAAGATATCATGACAATTATAGACATAATCGATATGGTCAGTCGTTATTGTTAATACACTGTATATAGTTCAATTTGACAACGTATTTGGATAGGCCATAACAGTAATCCATGGGATATTTTCAATCAGGAGTCCAAAATATTACGGGAATGTCGAGTTTCAACAGTATGCCATCATTTTCAGATAAAAGTCTTTGACCTACTTTTCTTTTAATTATCGTGGCATACTGTCGCGTCAATTGATTTTGCATGTAGTGTGCATGGCATACTGTGAATGTAGCCTCGACATGCACACAAAGTTCCAGAATTACATTGTAACCTGTTATATCTATGATTGGTTGACACGAGATTGCATATCATTTCCCTGCGAGCGACGCTTAATATGTATCTATATGTAAAGGTTGGGATGGGGCAGGGGGGGGGGTGTATTTATTAGTCTACCGACTATGATTTTCACATGCTTGATATCAACTTCTATGTTGGGGAGGGGACTAAGAGCGTTGGTGTATAAGTTATAGAACATGTTATGATTATTCTGCAATTTTACAGACGACTGCCGCGTGGAAAGTGTTAAATAGAGCTACATGAATATGTACAATTAGGTTTATTTGTTATTTATTTATTTATTTATTTATTTATTTATTTATTTATTTATTTATTTATCATATTTAAAACAATAAATAAGTCGATTGTTAAAATTGTGTGAAGTTTGTTGAAAAAATAGAACAAATTCATATAGATAATCACAACTTTCCAATTTGACATTAGACCTAAACTATCTAATTCCAATTCAAATGTGACCGTTTCTCCAATAAATTAAACACAAATGTTTAAATTAATAGTATGAACAGTGGGCATAATACTATTATCACATTCTGCTAATTTTACAGCGATCTGTTAAATAGTTCTGGACATAAAGTTAATCCATGTGACCATTTTATGAACAAAAATACACCAGAAATAGACCTTATATCTAATTAAAAGTGACCGTTCCCTAAAACCGTTAATGAAAATATCAAATTTTGTCATTCACTTTTATCTATGGTATGTAGGCAAAATGATCTCCAAGTATCAATAAAATCGAATTAGCCGTTACGAAAACACAATGATTTAAACTAATCGAAAACTTTACATTTGTCACTCGAGGAGACAATCTCGGCCAATATTGTTGGAACACTTTTATACGTGTGTTTAAAAACTCCCCCTCTCCCCCTGGATCAATCAATGTTGAAACATGATTTTTGGGTTACGGGATACTGGGAAGGGCCAACATTGCCCAGTGAGGAGGGGGGAGTTATTATAGTTTAGGAAAGGCTTTAAGCCTTCCGTCAAAGACAGCAATGTTTTGATAGTGTACGTTTTGCGCAAACGGGAACGCACGAAAGGGTCATTATTACATGGATGTTCCAACTAATTATGGCCGCGATTGTAGACCCTTTTACTGTATATTTACGGCCTCCTGAACTTGTGGTCAAAAAGAGGTCATGGAGGTACATGTACAAATCACAAAGCAAAGAAATATTTGGAGTTAATTCACAAGCTGCTGCTCAGTCTGCATTTAAAAGATAGCTGTTACATGTAATTTGACAAAACATTGGTTATTTTGTTCAATGCCATTAGCATTTTTCCAATAATTTCTTCACGAAAACACCCTAAAAATATGTCACGCGAGTCACAAAATAAAACAATCTTTTAACCCTAACTGTACCCCCCACTTTTTTCAGAATTTTTTCTTCAACGTGGAAAATCGACCAAAATATCCCCCCGAGCCCCCCGGGATTTGATCCAGGGACCTCCAGCACATGGAGCTTCCAATCCCCCGCTACACCACGGCTTCCAAGCACAGTCTGGGCAGTGTATCGCCCAGACTGTATGGAGTGGGTCCATTTTTTCAGCGAAAAACTTCCACGCCGGGTGGTACCAACGTGCCCAGTCGTGGACTCGTGGTATATGGCAGTGTTAGGGTTATGATACTAAAAAAAATAACGAGATTCAACTCATGGTTGATACATGTACGGTATTTGCAATTGAGTAATAGTGGTGCTTTATCAAATAAAAAAAAGATTTTTTTATTGGCCCTCCATGCTATGCCCTACAGGCTACATGTACAATGAGCTACTATGTCACGCGAGTCACATTTTCTACAGGCCACTACACGCAACACAGACGCCATGGCACAGTGTAACTCATGCACAGAATGGGATAGGGTGTTTTTAGGTTTCTAGTTCAGAAAAAACAATTTGGTCACACTTGTAGAATTCTTTGGAGAGCCATTTGAATCAAGTGATGTCAAAAAACCTGTTTTAAAGCCTGTCACGCGAATCACGTCAAATAAATTGTGATCTAAAAAAATATTGGTTGTAGTGCAAACATTTGTATACTTTACTATGCATGAACAATGTCTCAACTCAAATAAGTAATAAATTTAAGTAGAGGAAAGCTAGTTTTCTACTGGTAATGCATTCAAAGATGGATTTTTGTAGAAATGTCACGCGAGTCACGCTGGAATGGCTGATTTGATACACGGGACCACCATTTCTTCTACGTGACTTCCGAACCACGAGGCAATTGAGACAAAGTACCTTGCCTAAGAAGGATACAGACATGTTAGAACTCACAACCTTTGTATTGTAATTGTGTGACCTGCGTCCTATCCACTAGACCACACATGCTCTCATTTATTGTCATGAAATATTTTGATTCAAAAAAGCAAGTCGACGCTGTTTTACTAGACTTTTCGAAAGCTTTTGATCGCGTTCCACACTCTCGTCTGCTTAAAAAGCTCAACCATTATGGGTAAGGGGAAAAGAACTCAGCTGGATTAAAAACGTTCTTAACACAAAGAAAACAATGTGTAACACTTGATGGAAAATTGTCTTCAGCTGCTGATGTCACTTCAAGCGTCCCCCAGGGTACCGTCTTTGGCCCACTGTGTTTCCTAATTTACATAAACAATGCCTGACTGTGGGGATCCGACTGGCAAATGGCCTTCAACACGGACAAATGTTTTACCATGCACTTCACATCTAAGAAATCTCCAAATATTACTCCATACAAATTATGCGATAATATTCTGAAAGTTACTTCTAATCTAGTCACCCTACTTGGGCATCACCTTTAGCAGCGACCATGGCCTGAAAAAATGTTTTTTTCCCGGCAAGCGATTCCAAATTCCCTCCAAAGTGGGTTGCATTTCTTACTGAAAGAGTAACATTTCCCTCCAAATGCCAAAATTTCCCTCCAAATGCTCAAATTTCCCGGCAAGGAGCTTTCCGTATTGCCTACTTTTTCAGCCTGTGGCAGCGACCTAAATGGAACTCTCATATTATTAATTAATAACATAACCAAGAGCTCTAAAAAGGTGCTGGGAGTCATCCGACGCAACTTTAAATCATGTACTGTCGACATTAAATCGCGACTCTACATGTACCTTTCACTTGTACAACCAAAACTAGAGTATGGCACATCTGCTTGGTACCCTAGCACGCAGAAAGAAAAACATCAGCTCAACATGGTCCAGAGCTGCAGCAAGGATGTATCTCACCGACTACTCAAGAGTCCAGTGTGATAGCCACGATGTCATCTCCCAAGTGGACTGACCTCAACAACGTCTGACATAACATGTATCGCATCGCAAAATGCGACACAAAACAGCACAGTTTGCGACGCAACTGTAAAGTGGCGTCGCATATTTTGCGATGCAGTATTTTGACTAAGAAGTACGAAAAATGTCCAAGTTCTTACTTTAATTGAGAAATACCTTCAAGTAAAATGGGTATAATGTACATGTACCGTTACTTGTTGGAGATATTCAGTTAATTATAACTTAATCATGGAGTTATTAGTAATAATTGTTATAATTTAGTAAAAAAATATTTATGTGCGCTATTTTATTGCCTATAAAACTGCGACACACAATTTAGGAATTGCCACACAAGTCAAAAAGTGTGTAACAGTTTTTGCTACGCAAAAATAAGCCGAACATCTGACGTTGGACCTCAAGACTAGGCGAAAAATTGTCCGTCTCAACATGATGTACAAAATCAATGCAAACCTCGTTGACGTCGATTGGAACCCCTACTTAGCAAGACCAACTCGCCAATAAAGCGCACACACTCATCATCCTTCCAAAGACCTAGCACCAGTTCAACAATCTACTCAAACAGCATCTTCCCATGGACTGCTCCACATTGGAACGCCCTGCACCATCATATCCTTGACGCCCCCAACTTAATTAAACATTTTTAAGACAAGGCTCAGCGAATTTCTCACTGTCAACACCATCAACAAGAATTAACTCCACCAGGTCAACCCTTTGACGTGATGCGGGATCCTGCTTTGTCGGAGTATTTTACTACCAGAACCAGACATGACCTCGTAGTTATAATCTCATAACATAACATAATAACCTAGCCTAGGCTTAGGCCTATACGATGGCGTGGACATACGGGACCTCGAGTTATTTTTAGCAAATTTGCTTGGCAACCAGTGTTTCAAAAGCAAAACATTCCATGCAGACACTCAACGCCGAGCGTTACGCACTTGATTCGCAGTAGGCGCAATGTGCGGTTGCTGTAATTGATTGATCTGCGCAAGTTGTTTTTGTTTTCACCGGCGTTGATTTGTTTTCACCGGCGTGACGTAGGTCCGCCCCAACCTATTATGACTAGGCCCCTATCTACTTCAATCCTATCAGGTGGCCAAATTCGGCCCCTGATAAAGTGGGCAAACATGGCCACCAAGACAAAATGGCTAATAAATTCACTATTTTTCATGTTTGAACCCCAAAATAATTGTTCCAATGGAATAAATATCTGCTGGGGAAAGGTTTAAGTTTGATTTCCTGTTGAATTAAGCAATTATGATGTTGTTGAAGAGATGAAGGGCAGTTGGTGATTTTGGTGTGGGAAGCTTGATATCTCCCAGCACTATATCTGGGGGAGCTCACTAGCCAAAATGATGTCATAGGTACTTGTAGCCAATTAAATACAAGGGGTGTGTGAGGGGTGTGTCCGAGACATCCACTCAGCATCAAGCAAAAGTTTTGTCTATTGTAAAAAAGTTTTAGTAGTGATGGGCACAACGGTACCATAATGATTTTTGTGATAGAAATAGGTGGAGTGTATACTCTCATCCCTATTGAATTGTGTATGAATATTGATGTAAACTGCTCACAAAAAGTTAGGAAACTTTTTTTAATCAAGTATATCTTTATTATTTATTACCCTCTTGTATCATGTTGCCTATCAATGGAAAGCTGAAGTGTTCTTCTTTAAAATGATACCAAATGTGCATGATGACATGTTGCTGGACTTGCCACATTAATGAGAATGAGACAGAGTCACAAATCAAATGTGCCAAAATTAGCAATTTTGTGTTACTTTGTGAACAAACAAATTGACACTGTAATGAAAACAAGCAAGACAACTTACTTTATTGAGACAAGAACTGAGTTCAGTAACGAGTGGATGATCCGAAGGCGTTGATGACAGCCTGGCACTTCATGACCTTCCACCTGTTAACCCAGTCTTGCAAATACCCAAACAATGTTTTTCTAAAGAGATGAGGGTTAACTTGTATGTGTTGTGCTCACTGGTTCAAATCTTTGTGTAAACCATTCATGGTTCTAAAGCATGACCGGTTTGATTATTGATCATTACCTATTGACTATTTAGCACAGATAACGGTAATTTTGGCACATTTGATTCGTGACTTTGCCTCATTCTCATCCATGTGGCCAAGTTCAGCAACATGTAATCATTGCAAATGTGGTATAATTTTTAAAGAGAAACACTTCAGCTTTCCATTGATATAACATAAACAAAGAGGGTAATAAATAATAAATAATATACTTGATTAAAAAAAGTTTCCTAACTTTTTGTGAGCAGTTTATATCAAGGGGAGTATGTGGCCAATGATATGCTGGGTTTCATGACAACCAGTTATGCATAGGTTAGGGACAACCAATCAGCTTTGAGAAAAAAAGTTTGTGGATATCCTAAAATAGTGATGGGCTAACTTTATTTGTTCTCTCTCTCTTTTTCTTCTTTTTCTTTCTTTTGGGGATTTTTGAAGAATTATTTAGATATATTTATTGTCATGAGTGTGGATTAGTTTTTTGGGGTGTTTTTGTGGTTGATATATTTTGTTTTGGGTGTGATTATGTTGTTTTAATGGCTTTTTTAAAGGTATTTTATTGTTGTTTTCTTGTTCAGTTTGTGGTTTTTTTAGTTTTGTCTATATTAACTTTATTTATTATTCATTAATTTATTTATGTATTTACTGTTTGGTGACTTATTTTTTAAACATTTATTTACTTGTTTATTTATCAATGTTTTTCTTTTCTTTTATTGTTTTAAGTGTTATGGGGGTGGGGTCTTGTGAGTATTCTAGTAGATTTGGGGACAATCTTGTACTTCTTGGCTTGTTTGTTTCTTTTTGTTGTTTCTT
>CM069442.1:17531174-17640061 GCA_035610835.1 Ophiura sarsii
AGCAACACTGGTACATGGATCGTGTACAATGAAACATGGATAATGTTTCCACAAAGTGTCTCTAGAGCTGAAATTATAACCTTGAGCGAACAAAAAATCTTCATACTTCTGAACTGTTCAATATTTGACCTTATTACATTCGTGAAATAAACTTTAACGTATAAACTATTTATTTAAACTATTTTGAAATAAAATGTTTGCTGGTAACCAACACTATCTACGAAAATGTAGAAGTTCACAGTTCATTACATTGCAGTAAAAGTATGAGATAGTTATGTTTATCGGAGCACTAATTGCTCTAAGCATGCTCCGTTGGATTACACTCCCTCTTTTGACATAAATGCGCCAATTAAGAATAACGTCTATAGTATAATATAGGCATGCAAGGCAACACATTATGTAGTATGCACAATGTGAATTCACACAGTAAAAGCAACATGAAAGTGCACAATTTATAGGGCAATTCTACTTCTTACCATGCTAATGGCAGAAGTGAAGGTTGATTCAAGTTTAACTTCACTTGTCTATCAAAAATGAATTATGTGTGTAAGAACATTGTCTTTGGGCCCTGATTGGTATCATGTGTACAATAAATTTATGTAAAAAGATTCATAAAACGTCATTAGCACGTTGGGGAAAATGTCTTTAACAAAAGTTAAGGCGAGACAAAAATGTGTAACCATTGGATATATCTGTGTGTATTGGGAATAATTTAATGGATGGTTTAAATAAACTTTCACGAAATTGATAAAAACATGTGCTTTAAAAAGATAACATTTTCAACAATTTTTGTGTCTGGGTGTATCCATAACAACAACTGTCATGTCAGGAGAAGTAATGCACACAATAGACACTAGAGCACATACTTTTAAAAACCAATGGCCAAGATATCTCAGAGTGGACTAAGGCAATGAAAAAACCCCGCCCGGTTCTACGGGCACGACCGACCAATTTTGTTTCAAATTTCCCACTTTTTGTTGACATTTTTTTGAACATTTTTTGCATTTTTTGCAAATTGTTGATTACTTTGTGATTACTTTGAAATGTTTGATTTTATTATTGAATATTTCAATTTTTGTTGTTCAAATTAACCAACATTTTTGGAAAAGAAGAACAAAAACCTGCAGACCGACCGACCCTACCTGAGGTCCATTTTCCTGTAGAAAAGGGTGTTTTTCCCCCGTCGTCTAAACTCCAATGTAATGACACTGAGTGCATCAGTTGATTTCTTTTAAAGGCCGGGTACTATTGAGAATCTCAACATATTACTTTGGCATAGAGGAATTCCAATTCAAAATGAAAAACAAGGAATCAAATGAGAAGAGGACCTCTCACACGTCTAAATGAAATTTATAAAATGGACAGTCTAAAAATCTACAATTGTGTGAATGAACAGACAAACAAACACTTCAAGACAGCGCCATTTTGTTGTTGTATATTATTCTGGTAACCAGTTAATATTTTAATGAATGCTGCATCATCATCCATGGATAAGCATAGTTAACAAGTAATTAAGGTACATAGAGTGTCAAAGTCAAACACATACATTCATCCAATGTTTTTAAACTCAAATAAAGTTGTCATCATCATCATTATTATTATTTCGTTAAATCTCGTCCAAGTACGTACGTCCCTTATGGGGCCCTCACATGTATCCGTGTGAGCTGGGCGGCCCCTTACCGTCTTATAGAAAAACAACAGAGTCCAACACGGTGAACAATCAGCAAAACATGTCAACGGCCACATTGATTTATTTTTTGTCACCGGGTTCATACTGTTCTATACCGGGTCCTTATCGGCCTGGAACCGGGCTCATACCACCTCCTCACCAGGTCCTCACCGGCCGAAACGCTTGGGTACCGACCGAACCGCCTTGATAACGTCATCAAACTGCCCTGTATAAGCTGAGCGCTCAAGCTCGCTGCTTTGCTCACATTCCGGGAATGTCTGTAAAATACATTTGTACTCACATGTATACGTGTGAGCTGGCCGGCCCATTACCGTGTGACAAATTGGTGCAGACGGTGGCACAAGGTGATGTCACACGGTGGGCCGTTTCCCGTCCGTTGAACACGTTGCCGGGGACTTTGCCGGCCATCCGCGCCCGGCAGGACTTTTGAGCATGCTCAAAACTCCTGCCGGGTCCTGCCGGGTGAGTAAAAGCGGCGGCAAACGGTGAGAGCTCGGTTTGAGGACGGTATAAAGACGGCGCACCCGTTTCACGCCCGTTCGCAGGGCGGTAATGGCAGGCGGCCACCTTACCGTCTAATAGAAAAACAACAGAGTCCAAACAATCAGTAAAAAATGTCAACGGGCGCATTAATCTTTTGTTGTGGCCGCCGGGCCCATAACGTTATATACAGGGTCTACGTACCGGGTCGTCACCGGTCGGGTACTGGGCTCACCGTCCTCATACATTTCTAGCTTACCGTTCTTACGGGGTGCATAACACGTCCTCACCGGGTCCTCGGTCCATACCGTTCTACACCGGGTCTGTCCCGGGTTCTCACCGGCCTTGTCCCGGGATCACCGGCCTCGTACAGTTCTAGCTTACCGTTCTCACCGTGTCCTCATCGTGTGCATACCACCTCCATACCGGTTCCTAACCGGTCGAAACGCCTGGGTACCGGCCGAAACGTCTGATTACATCATCAAATCGCCCTTTTCAAGCTGAGCGCTCAAGCTCGCCGCTTCATTTGTATTCCGGAATTCCTACGAACCACATTATAATACTCTCTAAATGTAAAAGAGCTAAACCTCACTCTTTCGAGAGCTTTAGGAGGGACGGCTCTTCTAAGAAGTGAAGTTCACTCTTTTCAGAGTGATTTGTCACTCTTTTTTAAGAGTGATTTCCACTCTTTTCAGAGTGATTTTAACTATTTTCAGAGTGATTTGAACTCTTTTTTAGAGTGATTTTAACTCTTTTTAGAGTGAAAATCGCTCTTTTAAGAGTGAATTTCACTCCAAAAAAAGATCTGTTCCTCCTAGAGCTCTCGAAAGAGTGAGTTTTAGCTCTTTTACATTTAGAGAGTTGCAACATGCCTGCTGAGAGTCCGTTCCGCGAACGGTTACTAGGCTGCATGCGGCCATTCGCAGTCCGTCGCTAAGATGGTCGACGTCCACCACCGTCAATCACCGCCCTGCGAATGGGCGCGAAACGGGTGCGAAACGGGTGCGAAACGGATGCGAACGGGTGCGCCGTCCTTATACCGTCTTCATACCGGGCTCTCATCGTTCGCCGCCGCTTTTACTCACCCGCCAGGAGTTTTGAGCATGTTCAAAACTCCGGTGGCCGGCAAAGTCCCCTGAACGTGTTCAACGGACGGGAAACGGCCCACCGTGTGTGCCGCCTTCCGCACCCATTTTTCACACGGTAAGGGGCCGCTCAGCTCACACGGATACATGTGAGGGCCCCATTAGGGACTAGACTGGTTTATAATTGTTCAATACATTCCTACTTCATCTATAGTAAACTGCTGCTGTCCAATAAATTCAAGACACGACCTAATTTATTCGATTGTGTGACTAAAATCTAACATCGACTCAAAAAAGGATCCCAGAAGTAGTCGTCTTGCCAATCATCACACTGACAACGCCTTTTATCCAATCACGTTGATCGTTTACTCTACGAGTTTGGCCCAATCATGGCACCTTCGCAACTACTCTCATTTAAAATATTTATTCTTACCACCGTTTTATAGTAAAGAGTTGACAATCGCTTTGTTTCATTTATTTAATCGAACGCAAGTTTTATCAATTTCGGCCTTCCTTCACCAATACCAGTGGTTCTTGCGTCATCCGTCATCCGTCACATATACGGCATACAGTGCGCCAGGCATACGATATTCAATACGGGTTATACATGTGGATGTACATTAAAGGGGGAGCTTTCGATTTTAAAAGTATAACTTAACTTTATAAATCAATCAAGATTCCCCTTGTTACCACATTTCATCCTAACCTTCCTCCTCTACGTCACATCACCAACACTAAGGGACCGTTCATAATGATACTTTGGTGGGGGCGGGGGGGGGGGGGGGGGGGGGGGGAGAGGGCTGGATAATTTCATTGTTGGTATCAACACTTTTTTGACCCCCCCCCTCTCGCCAAGCCACACACTTTTTTGACCCCCACTCTCGCCATGCCACACACTTTTTTGACCACCCCCCTATGTATTACTCCCTGCACCTGAAACTTTCTTGTCCCGTTCATTGTTATCAAGTTCAGAGAACATAGATGATATATTTTATGGACTTTGTTTTTGACCATGTATCATATTCTATTTTTGATGGACGCATCACATCTAGGAGGGCAGGTTGTAGAATCTAGAGTGAATCAGAACTCCCACTTCAATTGCAGGTATCTTTGGTTTAGTGCCATGGTCTTAAATCCCCTGAATAACTTCACATATTTATGCACGGATCTCTGTTTTTAAAACCAATTAGGATGCTCCCTCCAATTATATATATATCCTGGCTTTATATCCTGGCCCGTAGACATCTGCGCGCGAAGCGCACCAACAAAATGCTATTTTTACGTTGATTCATGAACGTTCCGTAAATAATGTGCATACAGGCAATGCAGGGGTTTGGGGGCGAAGCCCTCAGAAAATGTTGGAAATGAATGAGTGTTTTAAACTTTTTTGACCCCCCCCCCCCCCTCTGTTGGGGTTTTCAAAAACTTGTTTGACCCCCCCCCCCCCCCCCCCCTTTGCAGAGTATCAAAACTTTTTGGGCCCCCCCACTATAATTATCCATCCCCCACCAAAGTATTTATGAACACTCCCTAAATGATGAATTAATCCCCTCCCCTCCCCTCCCCACTATAGATACAACACTAGGCATTCATCCCGGATATTAAAAGGGGAGTGAGGAGAACAATGGCCATCATCCTGGATATTAAAACGTGGGTTAAGGGGAATGAGGAGAAATGCATGGTGTCAGTGCTTTAAATCCCATCGGACCTATCCACAAAACGGACCATATAGGGCCTGGATTGTTATATAAATATGGATTGAAACCTAGGCCTATGACACGTATCCTAGGTCTTTGTTTTTTGTTTTAAAATTATAACTTTATAAATCAATCAAATTAAATGATGAATTAAAACATTTCATATTTCTATGTATTTCAATAAATATTGACATCAGACTATTCAGACAGAAATAATGTTGCGTCTTTTCTCACTATAGATGTAAATCCCAAATCCTATGTCTCTAAAATGAAGAGTTTATTTCTTATAAACCTCTTGCATCCACTTTCAGAGTTTTGACAGAAAACAGTTGATTTGATTCATTTTATTTGTTGTATTAAAAGTATTCATGGATAGAAACTAAATACATGTCTGCTACAAATTGTCTGCCTTCAATTTATTTAGGTATGCTCATGCACGTTTGTAATAGGAAATAAATAAATAATAGTTGGGCCTGGGTCGAAAAAACAATAAATAGCGCAGGTCTTCTTACTTAGTTTTTGGTTTTTGGTTGGAACCGCTGGTTTGCTTGACCATCTAGCGGGTCGCGAGCGAAGCGAGCGTTACCCGCTAGCCTTATGACAATGTTTCATATATAGGTGTGGTCGGAAGTGGGGTCTACATTTTTCGACCCCTGCTGCGCCCCCACCTAAAATTTGCCAAGCGCGCCCCACACTGCAAATTATGGATTACTGATAGGGCCCTCAAAACCTTATTTTTCGGCACCACACATTGGAGCGGCGCAAACTGTAACTAAAGGGACATAACCCGAGCTACAACATCTTTCAGCGTTATTCACATTGGAACACGAAACAGGCTACGATACCATGGTTACTGAAGACAAGAAAATGCGAATTAGGGAAATAACGTTAAACTTTTACAAAAAATAGGGATGTTATGACACAACTGCACAAATATGGTATCCTTGGGAAATACCCCCGGAAGTGCTTTTAAAAATATGATTCACTTTATGGTGTATAGCAAATCAAAGAAAGTTGTTGTTCCACATCATTAATTTTATTTATTTATTACACCAGACCGCTTTGTTACAGTATGGTTCAACGGGTTCTCGGACTCGGGGTTTTCCAAGGATCTGCTAATGACACTTTAATATCATTAAAACCACCATACAGTAAAACTGCTCAGTTGTATTTATTCCAATTACGAATCGAACAGCAAACATGTTTAGCGCTGAAAGATGTTGCAGCTCTGCGGCTCGGGTGATGCCCAGCAGCTCCGAATTGGCGCCACTTATTCTCAAAGATGTCACATCTCAAAAGCAGACGACCACATTTAGAAACTTGAATTCAGCATCGATTAGGCCTAATACATGGCCGCGGATTTACTTGTTCATAATGAAAGCCCTGTGCTTGCTCCATGGGCGTCAAGTTGTATCTTCGCGACAATGTCATGGGTGTCGTCTGCAAAGTCTGAACCGTGAACGTGAGGTCGGGGGTCATCAAGGGCCATTACCAAACTATCTATACCCGTCTGCTATCGAAACACCTGCTGGATGGGACGGCAGTTCACCAACGGTGTTGTTGCTGGATGGAGACGTCACAGACACCCGACAAGATACGGAATGCGACGTTTGTCGCTCGATGTGGTGGGATGCAGGTGGACAATATGTGGAGTATAACGAACAAGTCGTTGGTAGGTTGACATACACAGTTCAACAAAATAAGTTCCCCTTTAGATTATGCCTGATATGTTTAAAATGAGTTACTCTATCGAAACGATTTTTGGCACACATAATGTACGTGTTCACAGCAACGCTTGAACGGGGCTATAACTATGCAGGTGTTGTAATGCTTGAATGAGCACACATTGAATGGAAGAATATCTCAATTCAAAAGTTGCTAAATGATGTATTGAAGGAGGTGGTTAAGCAGCTTGAACCAGGGTCTTGAACCAGTGTCTTTGCTTGAACACCGCATGTTCACATTTTGAAATGATGTATTCCCCAGTCAATGTGTGCTCATTCAAGCAGCACAACAACTGTGCTGTGTTCAAGCAAACAACCTGGTTCAAGTTGCTTAACCATCCTCCTTCAATACATCATTTGGCAACTTTTGAATTGAGGTATTCCTCCATTCAATGTGTGCTCATTCAAGCATTACAACACCTGCATAGTTAAAGCCCGCTCTAGTGTTGCACAGCACACGTAGGCTACATGTGTGCCAAAAGGCTCGTTTCGATGGAGTAACTCATTAAAAAAAATATCAGGCATAATCTAAAGGGAAACTTGTTTTAGTTGAACTGTGTATTTCAAAGTGGATCATACTTGTTTAACATTAAAATAGTTATCTATATCGTGGTAATTGTCATTCATTCTTATTCCTCTTTACTTTTTTCAGGGATTGGCAGATGGAATCATCACTTGAGTAAAGCAGTTATCTATATTCCTACCATTGATATTAATTGCTTTCACACTCTATGAAGGCGCAACATACTTCATTGCATACTGGGGCGATGAGAGGCATCTCTTGGGTCTCATATCCTACTCCTCATTCCTGTGTAATATCGGAATGGTCCCCTCTTTCCTGATTGTGGCTAACCTTCGACACATCGTTCAACGACATCGAGTGAATCACTTCGCCTGGACGACGGCTCTACACCCTCGCTATCTAATCAAACGCTTGCAGTATCTCCGGCCTGCTAAGGGCGTAATCAACGCACCCTTCCTGTTCGTCTGTTTGCTCTTGCCTTTAATGAACCATGGTTACCGGATCAGCATCTTCTTTCTAAAAGTTTATGGTAAGACTGATGATGGCATTAAGAGATACCAGATCCAGTACATCACATTGTTCAGCGACGCCTGTGCAAGGCTACTCTGGGGGTGTTTCTGCTACCTGACCTCCATCTTAAGAGTCTCTATAAAGACACAGTTCAATCTTGATGTTGCTTTCCTTCGGGAACACGTTGGTAAAGTTGATCTTTGTCGAAGACGATTAGCAGTTTCCTTAGACGAGTATGGCAGTCTTAGCAATCTCTGCGCTAACTGGATGATACTGAACATTGTCACAAACACTCTACGTACGGTGATAAATGTTAGCTACAACTACAGATTATTCAGTGGAGAGGTTGACATTTCTGAACTCGACGTGCACATTGCAATATTTATATGGTGTGAAATTATGTTGGTCTTCATCCTTCCCATCCTGGCGGTTGGTGGTTTCAATCTTCATCATATCTGGAGCAATTTCCTGGGAAGAATTCTTGAGGTAAGTCTTCATACATGGAGTGACAGGTGGTGTGGTAGTTTACCTTGAATCGGATAAATAAGGGGGATTTTTTTTTTAATTCTTGAGGTATACCGTATAGAGAGCCCGTGTTTAGGTAGGACTAGCGTGCACTTTTAGAGGGTACACTAAATAATTAAAAGTATCTCTTGGCTAAATACTTGTATTGTTTTCAAGTTATCTTAGCTAACATTTCAAAGCAAAGGTTTGTTCGAGCTTATTCTCCAGGTTTAATAGAATGAGGGCCGTGGGTCCGAACCATGGTACAGTTCTGTTTTCCCGTTATACTGGTAAATGATAATGACCAGGGACACCTTTCAAATTGGATGGGATATCGGCCACATCAGTGACTGAATGGCCCTTTTTGATCTAGCCTCCCTCAACGACCATGTTTTTAACTTAAAGGGACACAATGTCATGTTGATTTTTTAAAATTTTAATTAATATACTTCAGAATTCAAGATGAACATTAATAATTGCTATTACTGTTGTTTCTACTAAAGAAAACCCAAGCAAAACTTGATTAAAACGATGTTTTAAATATGTTGGAATACCACCACTAAACCATGTAAAGTGCTGGTTGCGGCTCTACCAGCATTTTTTAATCCACGTTTTATTGTACAAAGAGGGCTGATTTTTCTTAATCCTTATAGGTGTAAGTTCATACATGTAATACAATTGTAAAAATATACAAATCCCAATTTGTTATCATACATTTTTGTAATTGAGGGCGCTGCCTCCACCACATCTCTTAATGCCCCTTTAACCAATGGAAACTTGTTTCCTGAATTAATTATCTCTTCAAGCTGTGACGAGATTCTCACTGAATGACCAGCGTTTCTACCAGACCCCCCCCCCCCCCCCCGGAATGCACAAAACATTTAACAAGTGATCTAACATTTCTTTCACATTATTCCACAGATCCGTAGTGATGAGTATGATAAGTTTTGGACCAAGATGTGTACATTCGTCAGAGATGAATTTAACCCCGTTACCGACGTGGGGACGCTTACTCTAGCGTTCACCGTTATATCCTTTTGTATGGCTCTAAATTTTGATACTGAACAATCAGCCTATTGGGATACACCCACGGCAGCTCCCACCACTGGCTTTTGATTAGGCCTATAATTGTGGAGGATTCAGTTGATGCGGAAGAAGGTCTAATGCGAAACATCCGGGAGACGTACAACATCTGTCATCACTGCTCCAGCCCGTCCTGCCCCCTTGTCTGGTGGTTTATCTGGCTAAGATTAGAATTACACTATCATTGAATCCATTGTTTGTTTTTGGTAGGGTATTCAACATTTGACAGCAACACTGGTACATGGATCGTGTACAATGAAACATGGATAATATTTCCACTGTAAACAAAGAGTCTCTAGAGCTGAAATCATAACCTTGAGCGTACAAGTTTGTGATAAACCCGTTTAAGGGGGTACATAAGGAAGTTTTTGATTTGATTTTTTTAAAAATTTTTGAGTGCTGTTATTATTGAACTATTAATCAAATGCATATGCATATCAAAGTATATATTTTTGGAAAGGAAATGGATCAGAGAATCCAAATTTCTCGTCAAATTTGACAAAAAATCACAAAATTCCCATTTTTTTGACTCAATTTCTGTTTGAACAAAGCTTACAAAAATGATTTTGAGGCAAAAATGCCCAAATCGCTGGATGATGATGTAAAGACAGTAACTGAGGGACAATTTTTGTTGTTGTAACCCAATCTTTTTTGAAATTTTGACCAAAAAGTGCCAAAAAAGTGAGGAAAAAATGGTAACATTTTGTTGGCACTTTTTAGGGAAAAACTCCCCCTGAAACTACCTTATGTCCCCCTTAAGAGGTACATGAGTGTATTTATACTTGTTCAAGTGTGCAATTAACTCATTCAGGGGTCAAATATTTGAGAAACACAGGCGAAAACTTCATTCAGGGCAGATTTTGGTTTCAACGCCCTACCCTGCACCCTCCGGAAGATACCTTGCAAATCACGTAGAATAAGGACGAGATGTTGGAAACATCGTGATGTACATGTAAGTGCCACGTCACATGATCATTATGTGAGAACACAGAGCTTCCATATTTCCAACTTTTGAAAGTTACACGCCATGCTCCCTATATCTTCCACAACGACCCGGCCTCCGTCATAAATAATGAACCGACCCCTGTAAAGTTACAGCCTGATTGAACAGGAAATCCCTTGATTGAGTCTTATCACACTCTACCTTACCTATGGAAGTTAACATTTTTATATTTCCATGTCCATACAGGGTGTCTAAGAAAATAGGACTCCCTTTCATGATTGTTTAAATCCTTGTTAAATCAGTGAACCATGACAAATTTGATATCAGTCTAAAGTACAACCGATAAAGATAAAATCCTGAATAGATGAGAAAAATCGATCATCAATTAAGGAAATGATGACCTATAGACGTTATTCCTAATTGGCGCATTTACGTCGAAGAGGGTTACTAGTGTGAACTGAAAACGAGGCTAGCGAGTTAGCCAAGGCGAGTGCTGTAGTTTTTCGGTAGCGGTATGGTGTAGAAGTCCCATGTATGCAAATGAGCTCACTGAATACAATGTCATGCTCTACCACACATCTACCCAGTACTCAACAACGGAATAAATCTCATTATCCTCATTTGCATACTTGGGACTTATACACCATACCCTTACCAGTTTTTCAATGTGGTGAACTTTGCACTAATCATAAAAAAATCTTCATACTTCTGAACTGTTCAATATTTGACCTTATTACATTCGTGAAATAAACTTTAACGTATAAACTATTTATTTCAACTATTTTGAAATAAAATGTTTGCTGGTAACCAACACTATCTACGAAAATGTAGAAGTTCGCTGTTCATTACATTGCAGTAAAAGTACGAGATAGTTATGTTTATCGGAGCACTAATTGCTCTAAGCATGCTCAGTTGCACTCCCCCTTTTGACATAAATGCGCCAATTAAGAATAACGTCTATAGTATAATAGGCATGCAAGGCAACACATTATGTAGTATGCACAATGTGAATTCACACAGTAAAAGCAACATGAAAGTGCACAATTTATAGGGCAATTCTACTTCTTAACACGCTAATGGCAGAAGTGAAGGTTGATTCAAGTTTAACTTCACTTGTCTATCAAAAAATGAATTATGTGTGTAAGAACATTGTCTTTTGGGCCCTGATTGGTATCATGTGTACAATAAATTTATGTAAAAAGATTCATAAAACGTCATTAGCACGTTGGGGAAAATGTCTTTAACAAAAGTTAAGGCGAGACAAAAATGTGTAACCATTGGATATATCTGTGTGTATTGGGAATAATTTAATGGATGGTTTTAATAAACTTTCTCGAAATTGATAAACATGGGCTTTTAAAAGAAAAAATGTTCACCAATTTTTGTGCCTGGATGTATCCATCACAACAACTGTCATAATGCACACAATAGACCTTGAGCACAAGCTTTTAAAAACCAATGGCCAAGAATTCTGAGAGTGGACTAAGGGCAATGAAAAAAAATACCCGTTCTACGGGCACGACCGACCAATTTTGTTTCAAATTTCCCCCCTTTTTTGTTGACACTTTTTTGAACAATTGTTTTGCATTTTTTGCAAAATTTTGATTACTTTGTTGATTACTTTGAAATGTTTGATTTTATTATTGAATATTTCAATTTTTGTTGTTCAAATTAACCAACATTTTTGGAAAAGAAGAAAAAAACCCTGCTGACCGACCGACCCTACCCAAGGTTCGTTTTCCCGTAGAAAAGGGTGTTTTTTCCCCTGTCGTCTAAACTCCAATGTAATTGACTGAGTGCATCAGTTGATTTCTTTTAAAGGCCAGGTACTATTGAGAATCTCAACATATTACTTTGGCTTAGAGGAATTCCAAGAGGGGTGCATTAAAAGAAAATTCAAAATGAAAAACAAGGAATCAAATGAAAAGAGGAGGCAAGTTAATTTGATGGAATAGCCATTTCAGAGGAGGTAAGTTTATTTGATGGAATATCCATTTCAGAGGGGGTAAGTTTATTTGATGGAATATCCATTTCAGAGAGGGTAAGTTTATTTGATGGAACAGTCTTATATTTCAGAGGGCCTCTCACACGTCTATAAAATGAAATTGATAAAATGTACAGTCTAAAATCTACAATTATATGAATGAACAGACAAACAAACACTTCAAGACAGCGCCATTTTGTTGTTGTATATTATTCTGGTAACCAGTTAATATTTTAATGAATGCTGCATTATTATCCATGGATAAGCATAGTTAACAAGTAATTAAGGTACATAGAGTGTCAAAGTCAAACACATACATTCATCCAATGTTTTTAAACTCAAATAAAGTTGTCATCATCATCATTATTATTATTTCGTTAAATCTCGTCCAAGTACGTACGTCCCTTAGGGACTAGACTGGTTTATAATTGTTCAATACATTCCTACTTAATCTATAGTAAACTGCTGCTGTCCAATAAATTCAAGACACGACCTAATTTATTCGATTGTGTGACTAAAATCTAATATCGACTCAAAAAAGGATCCCGGAAGTACATGTAGTCGTCTTGCCAATCATCACACTGACAACGCCTTTTATCCAATCACGTTGATAGTTTACTCTACGAGTTTGGCCCAATCATGGCACCTTCGCAACTACTCTCATTTAAAATATTTATTCTTACCACCGTTTAGTAAAGAGTTGACAATCGCTTTGTTTCATTTATTTAATCGAACGCAAGTGTTATCAATTTCGGCCTTCCTTCACCAATACCAGTGGTTCTTGCGTCATCCGTCATCCGTGACATACGGCCTACAGTGCGCCAGGGCAGGCATACGATATTCAATACGGGTTATACATGTGGATGTACATTAAAGGGGGAGCTTTCGATTTTAAAAGTATAACTTAACTTTATAAATCAATCAAGACCTCACCCCTAAGATTCCCCTTGTTACCACATTTCATCCTAACCTTCCTCCTCTACGTCACATCACCAACACTAAGGGACCGTTCATAAATACTTTGGTGGGGGGGGGGGGGGCGGCTGGATAATTTCATTTTTGGTATCAACACTTTTTTGACCCGCCCCCTCTCGCCATGCCACAAACTTTTTTGACCCCCCCCCCCCCTCTCGCCATGCCACACACTTTTTTGACCACCCCCCCTATGTATTACTGCCTGCACCTGAAACTTTCTTGTCCCGTTCATTGTTATCAAGTTCAGAGAACATAGATATGATATATTTTATGGACGTTGTTTTTGACCATGTATCATATTCTATTTTTGATGGACGCATCACATCTAGGAGGGCAGGTTGTAGAATCTAGAGTGAATCAGAACTCCCACTTCAATTGCAGGTATCTTTGGTTTAGTGCCATGGTCTCTAATCCCCTGAATAACTTCACATATTTATGCACGGATCTCTGTTTTTGAAACCAATTAGGATGCTCCCTCCAATTATATATCCTGGCTTTATATCCTGGCCCGTAGACATCTGCGCGCGAAGCGCACCAACAAAATGCTATTTTTACGTTGATTCATGAACGTTCCGTAAATAATGTGCATACAGGCAATGCAGGGGTTTGGGGGCGAAGCCCTCAAAAATGTTGGAAATGAATGAGTGTTTGAAACTTTTTTGACCCCCCCCCTCTGTTGGGGTTTTCAAAAACTGTTTTGACCCCCCCCCCCCCCCCCCCCTTTGCAGAGTATCAACACTTTTTGGCCCCCCCACTTTAATTATCCATCCCCCACCAAAGTATTTATGAACACTCCCTAAATGATGAATTAATCCCCTCCCCTCCCCACCTCTCCCCCTCCCCACTATAGATACAACACTAGGCATTCATCCCGGATATTAAAAGGGGAGTGAGGAGAACAATGGCCATCATCCTGGATATTAAAACGTGGGTTAAGGGGAATGAGGAGAAATGCATGGTGTCAGTGCTTTAAATCCCATCGGACCTATCCACAAAACGGACCATATAGGGCCTGGATTGTTATATAAATATGGATTGAAACCTAGGCCTATGACACGTATCCTAGGTCTTTGTTTTTTGTTTTAAAATTATAACTTTATAAATCAATCAAATTAAATGATGAATTAAAACATTTCATATTTCTATGTATTTCAATAAATATTGACATCAGACTATTCAGACAGAAATAATGTTGCGTCTTTTCTCACTATAGATGTAAATCCCAAATCCTATGTCTCTAAAATAAAGAGTTTATTTCTTATAAACCTCTTGCATCCACTTTCAGAGTTTTGACAGAAAACAGTTGATTTGACTCATTTTATTTGTTGTATTAAAAGTATTCATGGATAGAAACTAAATACATATGTCTGCTACAAATTGTCTGCCTTCAATTTATTTAGGTATGCTCATGCACGTTTGTAATAGGAAATAAATAAATAATAGTTGGGCCTGGGTCGAAAAAACAATAAATAGCGCAGGTCTTCTTACTTAGTTTTTGGTTTTTGGTTGGAACCGCTGGTTTGCTTGACCATCTAGCGGGTCGCGAGCGAAGCGAGCGTTACCCGCTAGCCTTATGACAATGTTTCATATATAGGTGTGGTCGGAAGTGGGGTCTACATTTTTCGACCCCTGCTGCGCCCCCACCTAAAATTTGCCAAGCGCGCCCCACACTGCAAATTATGGATTACTGATAGGGCCCTCAAAACCTTATTTTTCGGCACCACACATTGGAGCGGCGCAAACTGTAACTAAAGGGACATTACCCGAGCTACAACATCTTTCAGCGCTATTCACATTGGAACACGAAACAGGCTACGATACCATGGTTACTGAAGACAAGAAAATGCGAATGAGGGAAAACGTTAAACTTTTACAAAAAATAGGGATGTTATGACACAACTGCACAAATATGGTATCCTTGGGAAATACCCCCGGAAGTGCTTTTAAAAATATGATTCACTTTATGGTGTATAGCAAATCAAAGAAAGTTGTTGTTCCACATCATTAATTTTATTTATTTATTACACCAGACCGCTTTGTTACAGTATGGTTCAACGGGTTCTCGGACTCGGGGTTTTCCAAGGATCTGCTAATGACACTTTAATATCATTAAAACCACCATACAGTAAAACTGCTCTGTTGTATTTATTCCAATTACGAATCGAACAGCAAACATGTTTAGCGCTGAAAGATGTTGCAGCTCTGCGGCTCGGGTGATGCCCAGCAGCTCCGAATTGGCGCCACTTATTCTCAAAGATGTCACATCTCAAAAGCAGACGACCACATTTAGAAACTTGAATTCAGCATCGATTAGGCCTAATACATGGCCGCGGATTTACTTGTTCATAATGAAAGCCCTGTGCTTGCTCCATGGGCGTCAAGTTGTATCTTCGCGACAATGTCATGGGTGTCGTCTGCAAAGTCTGAACCGTGAACGTGAGGTCGGGGGTCATCAAGGGCCATTACCAAACTATCTATACCCGTCTGCTATCGAAACACCTGCTGGATGGGACGGCAGTTCATCAACGGTGTTGTTGCTGGATGGAGACGTCACAGACACCCGACAAGATACTGAATGCGACGTTTGTCGCTCGATGTGGTGGGATGCAGATGGACAATATGTGGAGTATAACGAACAAGTCGTTGGTAGGTTGACATACACAGTTCAACAAAATAAGTTCCCCTTTAGATTAAGCCTGATATGTTTAAAATGAGTTACTCTATCGAAACGATTTTTGGCACACATAATGTACGTGTTCACAGCAACGCTTGAACGGGGCTATAACTATGCAGGTGTTGTAATGCTTGAATGAGCACACATTGAATGGAAGAATACCTCAATTCAAAGTTGCTAAATGATGTATTGAAGGAGGTGGTTAAAGCAGCTTGAACCAGGGTCTTGAACCAGTGTCTTTGCTTGAACACCGCATGTTCACCTTTGAAATGATGTATTCCCCAGTCAATGTGTGCTCATTCAAGCAGCACAACAAGCTGTGTTCAAGCAAATACCCTGGTTCAAGTTGCTTAACCATCCTCATTCAATACATCATTTTGGAAACTTTTGAACTGAGAGGTATTCCTCCATTCAATGTGTGCTCATTCAAGCATTACAACACCTGCGTAGTTATAGCCCCGCTCTATAGTGTTGCTCAGCACACATACATTATGTGTGCCAAAACTCGTTTCGATTAGAGTAACTCAATTTAAAAATAATTATATCAGGCATAATCTAAAGGGGAGCTTATTTTGGTTGAACTGTGTATTTCAAAGCGGATCATATACTTATTTAACATTAAAATAACCTATATTAGTGTAGGCCTATATCGTGGTAATTGTCATTCTTATTCCTCATTACTTTTTTACAGGAATTGGCAGATGGAACCATCGCTTGAGTAAGCAGTTATCCATATTCCTACCATTGGTATTAATTGCTTTCACACTCTATGAAGGCGTAACATACTTCATTGCATACTGGGGCGATAAGAGGCAACTCTTGGGTCTCATATCCTACTCCTCATTCCTGTGTAATATCGGAATGGTCCCCTCTTTCCTGATTGTGGCTAACCTTCGACACATCGTTCAACGACATCGAGTGAATCACTTCGCCTGGACGACGGCTCTACACCCTCGCTATCTAATCAAACGCTTGCAGTATCTCCGGCCTGCCAAGGGCGTAATCAACGCACCCTTCCTGATCGCCTGTTTGCTCTTGCCTTTAATGAACCATGGATACCGGATCAGCATCTTCTTCCTAAAGGTTTATGGTAAGACTGATGATGGCATTAAGAGATATCAGATCCAGTACATTACATTGTTCAGCGACGCCTGTGCAAGGCTACTCTGGGGGTGTTTCTGCTACCTGATCTCCATCCTAAGAGTCTCCATTAAGACACAGTTCAATCTTGATGTTGCTTTCCTTCGGGAACACGTTGGTAAAGTTGATCTGTGTCGAAGACGATTAGCAGTTTCCTTGGACGAGTATGGCAGTCTTAGCAATCTCTGCGCTAACTGGATGATACTGAACATTGTCACAAACACTCTAGGGATGGTGATAAATGTTAGCTACAACTACAGATTATTCAGTGGCGAGGTTGACATTTCTGAACTCGACGTGCACATTGCAATATGTATATGGTGTGAAATTATGTTGGTCTTCATCCTTCCCATCCTGGCGGTTGGTGGTTTCAATCTTCATCATATCTGGAGCAATTTCCTGGGAAGAATCCTTGAGGTAAGTCTTCATAAATGGAGTGACAGGTGGTAGTGGTAGTTTACCTTGAATCGGATAAATAAGGGGGATTTTTTAAAAAATTCTTGAGGTATACTGTATAGAGAGCCCGTGTTTAGGTAGGACTAGCGTACACTTTTAGCGGGTACACTAAATAATTAAAGTATCTCTTGGCTAAATACTTGTATTGTTTTCAAGTTATCTTAGCTAACATTTCAAAGCAAAGGTTTGTTCGAGCTTATTCTCCAGGTTTAATTGAAGAGGGCCGTGGGTCCAAACCGTAAACAGTTTTGTTTTCTCTTATACTGCTACGATAACGACCGGGTTTCAAATTGGATGGGATATCGGCCACATTGACTGAATGCCCTTTTTGATCTAGCCTCCCTCAACGACCCCGTTTTTAACACAATGTTATGTTGAATTTTTTTAATTTTAATTAATATACTTCAGAATTTAAGATGAACATTAACAATTGCCATTACTGTTGTTTCTACTAAAGAAAACCCCAGCAAAACTTGATTAAAACGATGTTTTAAATGTTGGAATACCACCCCTAACCATGTAAAATGCTGGTTGCGGCTCTACCAGCATTTTTGAATCGACGTTTTGTTGCACAAAGAGGGCTGATTTTTCTTAATCCTTATAGGTGTAAGTTCATACATGTAATACAATAGTAAAAATATACAAATCCCAATTTGTTATCATACATTTTTGTAATTGAGGGCGCTGCCTCCACCACATCTCTTAATGCCCCTTTAACCAATGGAAACTTGTTTCCTGAATTAATTATCTCTTCAAGCTGTGACTAGTTTCTCACTGAATGACCCGCGTTTCTACTGATACACCCCATTGTTGGTCTTCTCACTGAAGTTCAGCCCCTCCCCCTGGAATGCACAAAACAAACTTTTAAACAAGTGATCTAACATTTCTTTCACATTATTCCACAGATCCGTAGTGATGAGTATGATAAGTTTTGGACCAAGATGTGTACGTTCGTCACGGAAGAACTTAACCCTGTTACCGACGTGGGGACGCTTACTCTAGCGTTCACCGTTATATCCATTTTTATGGCTCTAAACTTTGATCCTGAACAATCAACCTATTGGGATACACCCACGGCAGCTCCCGCCACTGGATTTTGATTAGGCCTCTTATAATTGTGGAGGATTCAGTTGATGCGGAAGGTCTAATGCGAAACATCCGGGAGACGTACAACATCTGTCATCACTGCTCCAGCCCGTCCTGCCCCTTGTCGGGTGGTTTATCTGGCTAAGATTAGAATTACCCTATCATTGAATTCACCTGGTATAAATTGTATGAGGATTGTTTGTTTTTGGTAGGGTATTCAACGTAGTGTCTGTATGACAGCAACACTGGCACATGGATCGTGTACAATGAAACATGGATAATGTTTCCACAAAGTGTCTCTAGAGCTGAAATTATAACCTTGAGCGAACAAAAAATCTTCATACTTCTGAACTGTTCAATATTTGACCTTATTACATTCGTGAAATAAACTTTAACGTATAAACTATTTATTTCAACTATTTTGAAATAAAATGTTTGCTGGTAACCAACACTATCTACGAAAATGTAGAAGTTCACAGTTCATTACATTGCAGTAAAAGTATGAGATAGTTATGTTTATCGGAGCACTAATTGCTCTAAGTTATTTCCGTTGGATTACACTCCCTCTTTTGACATAAATGCGCCAATTAAGAATAACGTCTATAGTATATAGGCATGCAAGGCAACACATTATGTAGTATGCACAATGTGAATTCACACAGTAAAAGCAACATGAAAGTGCACAATTTATAGGGCAATTATACTTCTTATCATGCTAATGGCAGACGTGAAGGTTGATTCAAGTTTAACTACACTTGTCTATCAATAAATGAATTATGGGTGTAAGAACATTGTCTTTTGGGTGAAGTGCCGATTTTTGCTGATTGGTATCATGTGTACCATAAATGTAAAAAGATTCATAAAACGCCATTAGCATGTTGGGGAAATGGGTCTTTAAAAAGTTGAGACAAAAATGTGTAAACAGTGGATACTGCCATATCTGTGTATTGGGAATAATTTAATGGATGGTTTAAATAAACTTTCACGAAATTGATAAAAACATGTGCTTTTAAAAAGAAAACATTTTCACCAATTTTTGTGCCTGGGTGTATCCATCACAACAACTGTTATGTCAGGAGATGTAATGCACACAATAGACACTAGCTAGAGCACATACTTTTAAAAACCAATGGCCAATAATTCTCAGAGTGGACTAAGGCAATGAAAAAAACCACCGCCCGGTTCTACGGGCACGGCCGACCAATTTTGTTTCAAATTTCCCCCTTTTTGTTGACATTTTTTTGAACAATTTTTTTGCATTTTTTGCAAATTGTTGATTACTTTGTTGATTACTTTGAAATACTTTTGAAATTTTGATATTATTATTGAATATTTCAATTTTTGTTGTTCAAATTAACCAACATTTTTTGAAAAGAAGAAAAAAAACCCTGCTGACCGACCGACCCTTCCCGAGGTCCGTTTTCCTGTAGAAAAAGGTGTTTTTCCCCCGTCGTCTAAACTCCAATTTAATGACTGTGTGCATCAGTTGATTTCTTTTAAAGGCCGGGCACTATTGAGATTCTCAACATATTACTTTGGCATAGAGGAATTCCAAGAGGGGTGTATTTAAAAAAAAATCAAAATGAAAAACCAAGAATCATAATGAAAAGAGGACCTCTCACACGTCTAAATGAAATTTATAAAATGGACAGTCTAAAAATCTACAATTGTGTGAATGAACAGACAAACAAACACTTCAAGACAGCGCCATTTTGTTGTAGTATATTATTCTGGTAACCAGTTAATATTTTAATGAATGCTGCATCATCATCCATGGATAAGCATAGTTAACAAGTAATTAAGGTACATAGAGTGTCAAAGTCAAACACATACATTCATCCAATGTTTTTAAACTCAAATAAAGTTGTCATCATCATCATTATTATTATTTCGTTAAATCTCGTCCAAGTACGTACGTCCCTTAGGGACTAGACTGGTTTATAATTGTTCAATACATTCCTACTTCATCTATAGTAAACTGCTGCTGTCCAATAAATTCAAGACACGACCTAATTTATTCGATTGTGTGACTAAAATCTAATATCGACTCAAAAAAGGATCCCGGAAGTAGTCATTTTGCCAATCATCACACTGACAATGCCTTTTATCCAATCACGTTGATCGTTTACTCTACGAGTTTGGCCCAATCATGGCACCTTCGCAACTACTCTCATTTAAAATATTTATTCTTACCACCGTTTAGTAAAGAGTTGACATCGCTTTGTTTCATTTATTTAATCGGACGCAAGTTTTATCAATTTCGGCCTTCCTTCACCAATACCAGTGGTTCTTGCGTCATCCGTCACTCGCCACGTTTCGTCGTTTCTCTTTGGGGGTGCTCTTTATAGTCTAGTTTCAATCACACACAGAGGACAAGGAATGGGAGGCAGTACTATCACATGTGATTACAACATTAAGTATACATAAATCTATCTTTCCATACGCAGCAAGGCATTTTTAATAATGCTTCTTTTTTATCATAAGTATAATAATTGGGAGGTTACAGGTTACAATTAGAATATCATGGAAGTACATACTACTGGACTTCCTTTGTTTTTACTTTTCTTTGAAAGGCTGGCCAAGTGTTGATGGTAAGGGGACAACAAGGGTTAGGGGAGGGGGGAGAGGGAAAGGAGAGTTTTGATGTAATGAACCATCTAATCAATATGGTAACTCGGCATCAGCACTTAGGCAGGCAACTTTGCTGGTAGGTTAAAGACTACATGGCCGACTGGCTCCACACACCCCACATCTGTAAGAACACGACAAAATGAAGACTTAGTTAAACACACTACAGGCCATCATTATCTAGAATTTTGATATTCTCAAACTCTATTCGTTGTGTGAGGTATATATTGTTAGAGGTTTTGATTGCATCGTGGAATGAATTAAAAATAAAAAGTGAAATTGGCACAAAATTGTCATGAGATTAATTTGGTCAAAATCACACACACATTGGGATGATTGTATGGACTTTCCCTCAAATCAATTCCTGTAAGTATAGTCTACCACAGGCCTTCTCAATTAGATTTTGTGAAGCACCACTTTTGAGATGTTAGTGATCTAGAAGCGCCACTATCCCTGCGAGCGAAAAACGGGTGGGGTCCAGGGGCGAATCCCCTGGAAGCTCATGGATTACCCCCCATTTAAGAGGCTAAGGAGAGCTATATTTGCATGCAATACGGTACAAGAAATAAAGAGATGTTGATGGTAAAATGTACACAAAATGGTAGCAAATGTAGTGATAATCAATAGGCCTACTACTAATAATCATGAATATACCCCACTGCAATTATTGGCTGAAGTGGCTCTTCATGCTTCTTGCGATCTGATTGAAGTTGGGGATATATTTCTTCTTCTTTTTTGTCTACTTTTTTATTCTTCTTCTTCTTTTTTTCTCCATGCGTCCTTCCGCTCGTCACTTGGACTAATGTAATGCGCCACAAGTGGCACGCGCACCACCATTTGAGAAGGCCTGGTCTACCATATCAAAAGTAATTAGGTGGATTACTTGCACAAGTCAAGTGAATCTACAGTGTCACTCTTAAAGGCATATTATGTGATCTTTTCCAGAGGGCGCCCTCTATTCATTATTTTTTTTAGAAAGTAGATTTTCTTGCAGATTTACATTTCCGATCATAAATCATACATACATTCCAAGTTACAGAGCGATACGATTCCTAATTACCTCAAAATCATGGTTTTAGAGTGAATTTAGAGTGAAAAATATAAAGTGTCCAGATTCTGACAGTTTATTTTCACTCTAAAACCATGATTTTGAAGTAATTAAGAATCGTATCGCCCTGTAACTTGGAATGTATGCATGATTTATGATCAGAAATGTAAATCTGCAAGAAAATCTGCTTTCTATTTTTTTTTCGATGTTGAGGGCGTTCCCTGGAAAGATCACATAATATACCTTTAAGGCCAAAAAGCTCATGGTTTATTCAATTCCATCATCATTGTAGCAAAAAACTTTCTTTTAACATACTTCGGAAATTTATTCCAGAAAATCTTGTTTTTACTACCTCAAAGCAGTCTTGCTTGTTTTGATTTCATAAGAACTCTCTTCATCCCTGACACTTTCATCACACTGACTTGGACATTAAAATCTTAAATCCCTTGAGAAACTACCTGCCGATTGGTTAGAAAGACGGATACATCATACGTTGCACCAATCGGAGACATTGTTAGAATAAACGTATCCCTGATAAAGATTGGAGAGAAAAATCTTCAAAGAAGTCTTTTAATTGGATATTCAAATGGGATATAACTTGTAATTAACCAATCATAAGCACTGTTATACAGTCATCAAAAAAAGTAACTATACAGGTAATAAATGGGCTTTTAACTCTAAAAATATACATCCTACCTAAAAATATTAAATTGTAAAGTTGTTGAGAAATTTATCTTCTTTAATATGAGATATTGCACACTAGAATCGGTTGAATATTGTTGAAGTGACAATCCAAAATGTAAGGTAAAGTCACAATTTCATTTTCACATTTTAGTTTTCAACACGGCCTACTATCCAACCTGTGCATGCATCACCCACTACCGGTAATCGATAATGTATCCGTAGCTGGGTCCGCGTGTAGAAAAGAAAAAATGTGAAAATGAAAATCGGACTACCCTTACATTTTGGAGTGTCACTTCCTCAATAATTACCCAATCCTAGCATGCAATATCTCATATTAAAGAATATTAATTTCTCAACAACTTTATGATTTAATATTTTTAGGTAGGATATATATTTTTAAAAGCCCATTTATTACCTGTATAGTTACTTTTTTTGATGACTGTATAGGCAGGTAGTGCTCAGGGTATAAATTGCTACGGCACAACACCTACCTGATTTGGGTCTCCCTCCTGCGCAGAATTCATGACTGCATTATTCCACACGCCATCACCCATAGCCATCTGGGTATCGTTTGTCAGCCCTAACGTTGAGGGGGGTAGACTGCCATGCATTGGCTCCTGGTTATGACCATCTCTGCTTCCATAGGGAGCCTATGAAAAATAGACACATTTAAAAAGGACATAAATATCTGCAAGTGTTTTCATAAGGGGGAGGGGGCAAGTAATGACTGTAGGCCGATTATATTTCTACTGGGTGACAAATTGTGTGTTATAGTTATTTATACAGTTAAAAATATGCTGTTCAAAATACAAGTACCTATTGCTAATTACACGCATTAAAACACAATGGCTGGAATTCTCGAAAGTGGACTAACTTTAGTCCTGGTCTAAACCTGGACTAAGTCTAGGTTTAGTCCAAGCTGGGTTTCACAACAGTGGACTAAGCTTAGTCCTGGACTAAATTGTGCTAATCCAGCCCTAAATTTAGTCCACTGAAAGGGTGGGTTTAAAGTGTGGACTAACTTTTTTTTGAACTATGGCTGACAGGCAGTTTTGAGGAGATTGCATTATTTGAGGCAATTGTTTCACGCTAGGCCAGAACGAGTTGTGGTTGATTGTAAAAATCCATTTGAATTATATACCCAGGATTGTTTTAGACAAAGATATAAATTGTCATAGCAAACTGTTTTGTTTTTTTTGTGGGGTTTTAGAGCCCGACTTGATCCGGCACTCAAACCGTAGCCAGTCACTACCAATCAGTGCATTTGCAAGTATTGACAGCACTCAGATTTTTTGCCGTAGATGAGTTCACTTTTCTGAATGTAATCATATTGTAAAATACTATCAACTGTTGAGTTACACCCTCTGATGAGACTGCATGTGTATAGAAATTTAAAGGCAGATTTCAAGTAGTAAGCTTATAATAAGCTAGGCCTAGCTAGCTAGCCTAGCTAGGCTAAGTTGTTGTTATGTTAGATACAGCAAAGCTTTGACCATTTCAGTCAAGACCCCTACATGCACAAACCTGAATGTATAACATGACCTAGTCAAAATCCTCAGTGCTCGGCCTTGGTCTGTGCCTGTAGGCCTATACAGGCGTAGGTAACATGGTAGATAAAACCCCGATTCTCTTGACCTTAATAGTTTGTCGCAACTGGTCTAGTTGGCGCTATAACATGGTCGAAGCCAATAACTGCTTGCCTTATGCGGCATGTCGCAACTGTTAAAGGGGGCGCTGTGTACATGAACCAATTTGATTACAGGCACAGATCTGGAGTTTCTTATCCCATAATTATTAATATCCCTGGCCTATACCTTTATAAATGATAATAGGCCTACCCCCGGGATATAATGCCATTCACATTTCAATGTAATCTTTTACTATTGTAATCAGTTTTATAAACATGTTCACACTTTGGTCATTTGTATTATAAAATCAAAAACCTTTCTTATCATTTAAGATTCTATATCTGTTCGTGCTACACTTTCTGCACTTTGTGATAGATTTGCAGGCAGCCATTTTGAAAGTACTGTAAACAGCTTCTGAGCATGTGCAGATCAATTAAACCAATCTTCCCTAGCAATTAAACCATGGACTAAACCTGGACTAACCTTTGACCCTTGAGGTCACAGTTAGTCCAGCTTTAGTCCAGCTTTAGTCCAGGACTAGTTAGTCCAGGTTTTGAGAAACAGAAATGGAGTTAGTCCACTGTTGTGGACTAAACCTGGACTAACTAGTCCAGGATTAAAGTTAGTCAAGGTTTAAGTTAGTCCTCTTTTGAGAATCCCAGCCAATAAGACTAGGGAACCTACAATCTCGGACAATATCGTTGGGACACTTTTATATGTGTGTTTAAAACAACAACTCTCCCCCTGGATCAATGTTGAAACATGATTTTTAGGTAACGGGATACTAGACGGGGTCAACATTGCCCAGTGGGGGTGGCAGGGAATTATTCATGTTGAGTCACAGACAGTTATGTTTCAATAGTGTAAATGTTGCTGAAACGGGAACGCATTAAAGTTGTTAACCTGGGTGTCCCAATTAATTATGACCACGATTGTAGGCTATAAATAATGTAAAGTTGACTGATTACTGATTTTAAATAAGCTAACATTTAAGCAACCGGTCATGAACTTTTGTTTTAGGTACTCCTAGAGCCGGCCTGGGCTTAGTGTCTGATTCAACCCTTCTGACAGTGAATAACACCAATCTGCTGAGTGAAGGACCTTCTCTTTATATTGCGCCGCCAGGCCTAGAAATTCGCGCTGCAGTGCAAGAGTCCATTTAGATTCTCGCGGAATAATGTCGCGAGAATCCTGGATTCTCGCCAATTTTGAGAATCCATGGATTATTGCGAAATTAATGAAAATAATATCAAGAATAAGGCTATAAGCTTGCACAACTTCCAAATTCGGCATGTTTGTTGACTAAGGGTCAAATACCAGTAATCATTTTTTTTTTGCGCGCGCGAATCCACCTGGAAATCACGCGGTAGTGATTTTACGCGAATCTATTCGCGGAGAAATTCTACCCCTGCGCCCCGTATGTGGAACAATTTGCCAGTGACCATTAGAGAGTGCAACACAGTTGCCAAGTCTAAGAAAAATCTTAAAACATATTTGTTCACTTCCTCTGATAATTAATCTTATTTGCTGTTGTTTTGTATTATGCTTTGTAAGGCTTTTGGCCATCTTTTTTGTTTAGCGATACGATCTCAATGTAGCAGCGCTATATAAATACTTTCATGTATGAATATGTACGTACAGCACAGAAATAAATCATAGACATGCATCCTAAAGTGAAAGCCACCATTCCTCTAACACATACTACGCAGTGGTTCAGTCCGTGTGGGTGGAGGTTGAAGAAGAAAACATACTCATCCAAGCAATGCGTGGATTATGCAGTAGGGTAAAGTCGCCTATTTTCGGTCACTTCGCCCAAATCGTGTAATAAAAATGACTTTGTCGTTATAAATTGGCGACTAAAAAACCCCCGCGTAAGTTGATGCCCGGTATTGCTTTTAAAATGGCGACGACCTATGCAATTACACGATTTTGACCAGTGACCTAAAATAGGCCCGGACTGAAAATAGTTGACTTTACCCTATTCAATACATGGTAACGCCAACGCTAAATTGTAAAATCATCTATCCACTCACCATATTCATATGAGCAGGCAAATGATAACCTTCCACCTCCATGTGTGCCTGCTGCTGCTGCTGTTGTTGCTGATGTACCGCTGTAGCATGGCTAATCTGCTGCTGATGACTACCAGAGGATCCTGTATGAGACATAGGATGTTGCTGTTGTTGCTGTGGAGGGGGTACCTGCATGTCCTGGTACTGTGAGAACCCGGTGCTGGCCGTGGCCGTCATAAAGTCTGGTGGACCTGCTGTCATCTCTTCCATCCAATCACCGGCACTGTCAACTGTACGGTAGAACAAGTATGGTAATGTTAATAATCATTCAGTTGAACAGGGATGATGTATGTGTTTCATTTTTTTTTTTTTTTTAATTTGCAAAAATGTTCAAGCCTTCCAAATTCAGAAAATTGCCCAATAGCCGAGGAAAAAAAAACCCACCCTGTTTTACGGGCCTGACCGACTTTTTGCGTTTTTCAAGATTTTTTTGTGAATATGAACAAGAAACCATGCGGGTATTATACCGCGTGGTTAAAACAAAAAGTTGAGTTCAAGGTAACCTTTCAACCACATCTATAGTTTCAGAGAATTTGTGTTTACTTAGTCTTGATCAGCTGTAAGTTTTGAAATTATCCTCAAAAAATGGTACGTTTAGCTTGGTTAGTTCTTCAGATATGGTTCATAACAGAGAGCATGCACAAAACTGTCTTGTCCACAGGAGCAGTACATCATGACCAATTGTGTTTATTTACAATACAGCTCCCATGGACAATTCCGTTTTGTGCATTCCATTTCTACTAAGGACACTCCCGTGGACAAGACAGTTTTGTGCATGCTTTCTGTAATGAACCATATCTGAAAAACCAAACAAGCTAAACGTACCATTTTTTCTGGATAATTTTAAAACTTAATGCTGATCAAGACTAAGTAGACGCAAATTCTCTGAAACTATAAATGTGGTTGAAAGGTTACCTTCACTTGGGTCAACTTTTTTTTTAACCACCCCGTTGAGTATTGACCATCAATCGTGATGCAGTGTGGATGACAGAATACATTCTGTGCATAATTATTAATCCTGATGAATATATTAGAAAAGCAGAGTAAAAACATCTTTCTCACCTGGATTGTATGCCCAGATACTGTTGGCCACACTGCCCATAGGGTTCACCATATCACTCCCAATACTAGGAAAGCCAACGGGTGTCTTGCGTTGTTGCCGAGAGATCCTCTCATTCCCTATTGGTCTGGGCAATCGCCGATCCTGGCCAATGGCTTGCGGCGGTTCCGACGTCAAGGCAACAGGACTCGGGGTGGTCGTGCCAGAGCGGGGAGAGGTGCCGGGGGATATCGGAGAGCTGCTAGTTGACATAACAGTCGTGGGTGGAGTAGGGGGTTGGGCGTGCGATACCGGGTTCGGGATGGGGTTATACTGAGGGTTGGCGTTCAGAGCACTCATCGCAGACTGGTAGTCTTGCTGGTCTGGCATCCCTGTGTTGACGTTGATGTTGTACGGTTGCGTTGACGTGAAATTAGGGCCCGGTGCGCCGTAACCAGCATTAAGAAATGCTGCATTGACAGATGGTTGCACTGGAGCCTGGACTGAACTTCCGATACTGCTACGCTTATAACCGGGGGCTTTTGCCATTTCAGGAGCCGATAGATTGACTTCTCCGTTCGCCTCCATCCTAGGCATTGGTTGCTGGGGTCTCTGCTGAACAGCGGTTCCCCAGAATCCCATACTGTGAGATGAAGAAGGCTGATTGAACAGACTAAATCCGGTCTGGTTTGAGACGGACGTGGCACTTGTTGGGACTGCCTGTTGGGTTAACGGGGGTGCCGAATTCATGGACTGAATGGGAGAGTGAGTTGACTGCGTGGGCGCTGCTGCTGCTGATACATGCGGTATTTGCACTTGCGGGGCTTGTTGCTTCTGATTGCTGCCGGATGATTTGTTGTCAACTATCTTGGATGCAAACGTTGGAGGGTTACCACCATTGCTCGGGGATGCTTTACTGCCAGCTGTTGATGATGTAGAATTGACCATCGGAGGTTGCTGTTTAGCTTGCTGCTGGGGGAACAACTGCCTGACTGCTCCTGCTGACCTTGGAGACTTGGTGTTCACAGCTAGGGCTTGCGATGTCGGCACGGCAGACACAACCGATGTTGTCACGGTAGAAGTGACACTGGTGGTACTGGTAGTTGCACCGTGCTTGGATGACCGTGCTAGTGCTAGAGCGGCTGCTGCAGCGGCGGCATTCTGACGCTTCTGTGCTGCTGCGGTTGCCGTGGCAGGGTGCACCGCCCTCACTTGAAAGCTGCCCCACCCTGTCGTAGGAACAGTGATTGCCTGCTGTTGAAAACTGGGAGTGAACTGTGTCAGGGGAATTCCAGGGGGTTTGAACTGGGGGATGGGAAAGACGGCCTGTGCCAGTGAGGGTGCGTATGTTGCGCTGAGCGGTACACTCTGGGGTATGACGGTTTTCAGTAGCCCTTGGTTTCCTTTGCTCAGACTCGCATTCTTGATAGCATTGGAAGTGACTACTATGGCCGAACCTTTGGAAGTGGTAGAATTGGTGCTCTTAGTAGGCGGATGGTTGCTGGACGAGGCGTTGTTATTTGTGGACGCGTGGTGATTAAAGCTGGAGTGAGAATGGGCTTTCTTGAGTTTCCCTACGATATCTGCGATGTCCTTGTCGGGGTCTTTGATGAGCTCCATGATCAGTTGGTGTGCTTGACGAGTGGAATCCGCAGAACCCCTGATGAGAAAACAAGAGTAAACAAAATGTATTGGTTATATTTAGTAAGTAAACTTTCATGTACCTTATTTTCTGTTTTCTGAAAATGTCATGCTGCAAAACAGTGTTCTTTTCTATTGGATAACACTAATGCAGCAAAATGCACTTCATTATCTTGTCATTGGAAGTGATTGAATCTAAATTCTGTCACATTAAATTAAATAAAAATGATGGGGTTTTACATATATGGTAAGTAGAGGGTGTACCAATTTCAGCCCAATTTTTCCAGATTATGTTTAATATTCTGCACGAAGGTGTGTTCTAATTACAGTTATATTCCAAAATTTGAGTCAAATTGCTCCAGTGGTTTTGATGATAGAATCAAGCATCTACTTCACATTTGCCCAATGAACAGTATACAGACTTCTGGAATGGTATGGTCACTTTTAATTGTAATTCGCTACTTTTTCACTCATAGCATTTAAAGGAATCATCTTTCAGAATGTTGCAGGGGTTATGAGAAAAACAAGACTCTCTTCTGACACCCACATCTCAATTATGATGAAAGAAGTAACTTACACTGGGTCACCTGCCTTTAAATGAGCACAAGGCCACACAAAAACTAACCCTGTTTTACGGGCCTGACCGACCCATTTTTTTAAAAATTTTGAATTAAAAAAAACCCTTTGAAATTGATTAAAGGTAGATATTCCGAATGCTGGCCTGATTTTCAACTTGATGTTTTCTATTTTATATGAAAGGTCATCCTTAAAAGTGTCGCATTCCAAAGTTTGAGTTGCATAACTTCAATGGTTCTATTTTTAGCAGCACAAGGTCACACAATATTCGCCCATTGAGTCATACACAAACTGGTTGGTGGTTAACCACCTTTGGCAGTAATTCACCACATTTTAGCCTATAAGTATAATTTCTAAATGGAATATTTCTGGCCCCTAAGATTTTACAGACATAATGAGAAAAATATGGGGATTCTTCTGATATCAAAATATCTTGATGTGAAAAAAAAAATCATAGCCCCAAAAAAGTGATCAGAACATACACCTTTAACCAAAATAATTACACGACAGTGTACTGTCTTGTTTTCGAGCTCGATTTCTTAACAGGTTTAGGGGACGCCACTTCACAACCCCCTCAAGTTTGTTACACAGCGGCAACCCCCCTTCCAAATTTCTCAAAATTTGACAGCCTGGTAGTAAAAAAAAACCTTCCCCCACCAACCGACCCTACCAGAGAGTTTGTTTACCTGTAGAACATGTTTTTTATTCTTGTCACCTAAAACAAATTGCTGACTGTACTCACTTGATATTGATAGTTCTTTCTCCACCTTTATTCTGCCGATCAACATCGATATGGGCTCCTGTAGACTCACGGATAGCATTGATGTTACAACCTCCTCTACCAATCACCCTGCTGATGGCTGAGGCAGGAACACTCACTTTCTTGGACCTGGACAAATGAAGATAAAAAAGACACACAATCAAATGAAGGAACCAATAGAAGTTGATAAGACAACTTGTCGAAAGATTCTGGGAGAGAGAGAGAGAGGGCCCCAACCCACCCTCATGAAGGGACCAATAGAAGATGATACGACAACTTGTCGAAAAGATTCTGGGAGAGAGAGAGGGCCCCAACCCACCCCTCTACTATTAAATGTTAGGACAGGAGTCTCTGCAATACCAAGCTACGAAAACATGGTAAGGATTTGAGTCGCAAGTCACTTCAGAGAGCGCCCTCAGTTTTAGTTACCCAAGACTGCTATCATTGCGCCATCCTAGATCATGAAGATCAGTAAGCATGGAAGACTGGCATACTGTAAAAGCCAATATTTTTGCGTAAGATATTTTCGCCATTTTAATATCATAGACATATCGCAAATTGCTTTTTATCGTGGGCGACCTTCTGGATGCACTGCAAAAAAACCAATATTTTCGTGTGTTCATAATTTTCGCGAAAAGCGCGAAAATAAAAGCTTTTACAGCTTTTACAGTAATTGCAAATTATGACCAGCTGACTATACAAATATCATCTATTTCAGAGTCGACACAAAATCAGCAGCAGGGTTTCAGGCCCCATGTATAAACATACTGTGACCAATTGCCCTAAATGTTGGTGTGACGTACCTTCTTACGACCTCCTTCCATCCATCATCCCTCTTCTGCCCTCTCTTGGGACTGGCGGCTGTGATGGGGTTATTCTTCACGCTGCCACCGTCAGATTTATGACCAGTTCCATGGTGATGATGATGGTGATCAGACCTGGAGAACAAATCAAAAAAAACAAAAAATGTGTGGTTAGTACAGGAGTTGAATTCATTCATTCTGTGAGAGTTATTTGTTGTGAGAATAAAAATACATGAATATTTTTTCCGGTATGTAGGTTCTGTTAATGGACCATTAGGCTATATCAAAACAACAACAAAATTTGTCTCAAAGCTTTTCAGTTTTTCAAAACCTAATGTGGAATGCATTTTTTAAATTTTCTTTTCATAAATATCAAATATTCAAATCCTTGTAAGAGTGATCTTTTGTATTTAAAATGATGTGATCAATGAAAATCTGAAAAATTGGTGAAACTTTGGGATTTTTCTTCTTTTTTTTTGAAAAAAAAATTAATTTTTTTTTTCTTCTTCTTCTTTTCTTCTTGTTACGCGCGCGGGAGCTTTGAGACAAAAAATATTTTTAATATAGCCTTAATCATTGAATATATCAGCAAACAATTTTTTTGTAAATTTGACCACAATGTAAATAACAACTTTTACAGTGGAAATACTTTAATTTCACAAAAAGTTGGCTTAACCTAGTCATTTTGAAACACTTCAGGACCAGAGAAATCTTATAACATGAACTGATTTCGTCCAATTTCTTAGAAGTCTTCTGGATGCACATGACTCTCCATGTGGCATTCCTAGCAAGCTTTCACATCCATCGCAAAATGTTTGCCGACATGGATAGATTACGCCTATTTGACTCCCGAATTACTCTTCACCAATGATTCAAGGCTACTTACGTGGAATGGTCGCTCGTCAGCTTCTCCTTGTTCTTTTTCTTCCTCTCCTTCTCCTTCATTCTCTCCTTCCTCTCCTCTTTTCGATCCAACTTGACTGCCTCAACTTCCGCCTGCTTCTTCCGGACCGTAACAGAGGGATGCGAGTCGCTAATCACCTTGCCGCAGCCCTTTAGTTTGTCCATACTTGCGATGCTACTGGTGCTGCTGCTGCTGCTGCTACTGCTGCTGTCTTTGGTGGTAGAAGTGGTGTTGATCGCCATGGGAGATGATGTTGACGTTGCTGTTATCGCGATGCTGGTCTTGACGGACATGGTGGTGCGCATCATCTTGCTCTTCTTGGCGTTGCCGTTGGCCATGGTGGTTGTTGGCTGGGTGTTGGTTGTCAGCACTTTACCAATAGTCGTTGTTGTGGTGGCCGTTGGCGGTTCCATGGGCACTAGCTCATCGACTGTAATATAGATAGGATAGTGTAAAGATAAAAATAAAAATAATAATCCATTATGAGTTGCCTTCTTTAATGCAAATTTTTGAACCCCCTTCCCTGTTTACAAGCACTATCTTGAAATTCAATTCACTGTTTCTTGCCAAATTTCTAGGCTCACCCAACCAGAAATAAATCAGCCAGCTTAAAAAAGGAGGTATATCTATAAGTCAATGTGAATCTGTCGGTGTCATCTTTACGATATTGAATAGACATACACCGATACTCACTCTCTGCTGTTGGACTTGGTGATTTGTCATCGCCGCGTTCCGACTCCTCAAGATCCGGCTCCGTGATCACCTCCTTCAACTGCTTCTCTTTCTTCTTTTTCTTCTTCTTCTCTCGACGCTTGGCTGCGGCCGCTTTGCGACTCTCTTCACGGGATTTCTCAGACTCGAGTTCTTCTAGCAGGATGCTGGCGTTCTTGTTGGCCTCAGCTGCTTGCCGATCTTTGGCTGCCACGATGATCTCCATACACTGGTGGCATTTCTTGAGTAGCTCCTGGTTATGAGCAATCAAATAATAGCAGTGATATCATACACGGGTACGATTAATTGATGATAAACACCAAATTCAGGAAGTGACATTTACATTGCCATGATGTACATGAAATCTTTACATTACCATTTTAAAATAAAATTTTCATTATATAGGCCTATCTCCTATATAACTAATAACATTTATAGGCAAGAAATTGTGGTAACACAGTTGACAACTAATTGCTTGAGGAATGAAAAATACCAGTGTTCTTCTCCATCTTTGATTCATTTGGTTGGAAGAGCAAGAAGTCTTGTTATCCAAAGGATTAAGATTCAATCCCTTGTCGGTCGGATAGTGACATCATTTATGAGTTGTCATTTATGAAGCAGGGTACTTGTTTTTGAATGTGTTGTAAAAAAAATAGAAATCAGAGATGAATCATGGAAGTACTTAAACCTTTAAATAAAGGGAAACTGATTAGTGAACCATCACATAAAAACAGACCAGTTGTTTCCAAAAAAGGAAAATTTATATTTTAATTTCATGTTACAAACCTAATTTTTAGCTTTAAAGATACAATTCCTTCAGAGGTGATAAAACAAATGTATTTTCTTTAAATTTTTTCGTCTTCTTTTGTTCTTTTCTGCAAATAAGGTACTGTAAAACATTATAATTTAGATACTTAATTTTGCGAAATGTAAAATAACTGTTATTTTAGCGGGCATTTAAAGGTAGATGTTCCGATTTTCAACTTGAACTTTTCTATTCTACATGAAAGGTCATCATTAAAAAAGTGTTCCAAAGTTTGAGTTGCATAGCTCTAATGGTTCTTATTTTAGATGCACAAGATACTGTGAACTGTACCCATTGAGTAGTACACAAACTATATCGATGGTTAACCACCATTCGTGGTAATTCAACACTATTTCATCGATTTCAACGTCATTACACCGAATTAGGCAGTCAAATTTCAGTATGAAAATCAGAAAAATCTCAGCTTTCATATGATATGAAAATGTCTGTATGTTTGAGAAAATTCAGTGCTATAAAAATGTGATCGGAACATATACCTTTAATTTCGCAAATCTTGAAATGTTACTGTTACTTTCAAAGCAAAATTGTCAGTTTTGCGGGTATTAAATTTCGCGAATCTGCATCCCTCGCAAAATTAAGTGGTTTAACAGTATGTTGACAACTGGTCTGTTTCGATGCCATGGGTCACATTTGTAGGCTGGTAAACGCTAGTGATTAGCGTTGTCCTTTCTTATGATCTACACTAACTCACCTTATCGGATATAGTGGCAATGAATCTCATGCACTCCGAGTCCGAGGGAAACTGATTGACGTGTTTCACCATCCATCGTACCACCTTCACATGACCCTATTGTATAAAGGGGAAAACAGGTGTTTATTGCATGTAGTGTTTACTGGAATTTAAGTAAAACCGGTTTATTCTTGAACATGACACCACAGACTGCCCTGGAGTATTGTTGGGTTAATCATTGACAGCTATCATTTAATCAGTTCCAATTTGCAAGAATTTTTTTTCTTCTTCTTCTCTTCATGAGCAAAAGTAATTCAAGTGTACGCGCGCATTATGCATGATGCACTTGTTGTCATACAGTGCGCTTGTTGTCACACAGTGCGCTTGTTGTCACACAAGGCGCTTGTAATCTTCATGAACGCTCGCGTCTTTCTGTATTCATTTTTTGTTGTAAGGAGGCTTCGCCAATTTGGAGCTGATCAAACTCTAACATTATACACTCAATTGTTGCATGGTGCTACAAACATAAGCCTTATTGAAGAATGGCTGGTACAACAGGAGGGCAGTGCTTGATGCAGGGTATAGGGTCCTACTTCGGTTTTGATAAGACCCGGAAAAATACAAATGAGCAGAACCTCTCAATGGTTATTGTATTTAAACCTATTGAGATATCAACAGTATATTACATCTGTAAGCCTCCATCTAATACAAGTTCTGATCCATAGTTTTGAATAAGGCCAATTTGTTGTTGTTGTTATGTTGTCCTTGACCGCCCGCTCGTCAGATTTAGGCCACTCCCGATTTTTTTTTTTCAGATTTTTTTTTCCTTCAGAATTTTCTTCGTCTTTTTTCCAGATTTTTAATTTGTTTAAATAGCATTGAATATTAAACTAAGTGGTTATAACATATATGTGCGACTCTTTTTGTGATTTCAACTTCTTGTTGGCTGATGAGCTTCCGTTGGTATAAGAAAAACAAGAAGAAAAAAACACTGCCTGCCCGCCACTCCCTCTGAGAGCTGTGGAGGACAACATAACTTTTTTTGTTGGCTTAAGTCCAATTGAGCCATATACAAACACACTCACATGGAGAAGACAAATTGGGGTACAAATTTACCTTTCTGAATGCTGCCATAAGACAAGACACTTTCCTATTATCCTGACTATCAATATCAGCGCCGGCGTGTACCAATAGCTGCACAACGTCTAGATGACCACCTGTTTGATAAAACATTCACATGTATGAACAAGTGATTATCAATGATCAATTACCCTATTTAAAAAAACCAAAAAAACGCACCCCCAACAAACCCAATTGGTTATTAGGACGAAGTAAAGTTCGAAGAGAAAGAGTGAAGATCACAGATGTTCAACCCCCAAAAGATCAATTGATTAGGTTTTGGAAAATGTGGTAAAAACATACACTATTTGCACCTAGTTAATGCTTACTTCAAACTGCTGTGCAATGACTAGATAGAGGAGATGTGCATGCTTCATTTAACAGTGGTATATATATAATAGCACAGGTAAGTTTTGGTCCAAAATTTGTGATTTACAGTAAAATTTGGGATTGCATTGTGCGTTTTTTATATAAATGTAAACATGGGGACTTCAATGCTGATATATATATGAATTGATGCTTGTATCTTTTGCATATAATTAATTCTCAAACAACCGTTAGCCCACAGAAAAAAACCTGTTCTACGGGCAAACGGACCTCTTAGGTAGGTCAGTCTGGAGCTTTTTTAATTTAAAATTTCGGAATTTTGGGGGAAATGTCCAACATTTTTTTAAATTTCCCCAAAAAATGGTGGCCTAATAGTTCACGGTAAACTATTTATTCACCCATTAACCTCCTTGTACCTACCATTGCAAGCTAGCCATAGGGGAGAGTTGCCCTTCTTGTTCTTTACATCCACAGCTGCACCATGAGACAGAAGTAGTTCCACAAATCTATAATGCCCTTTGTCTGCCGCGATGGTCAATGCCGTGTCACGTGATGATGGTACAGGAGGTGCGTTGACATCGGCACCTTTCTCGATGAGCACACGACCCACGTCGGCGTAACCACCAGATGCTGCTTCCATGAGCGGTGTTAGACCGGTCTGAGAAAAAAGCGAGACATGATAATAATAATTATACTATGAACACTTTGTAAAGCGTACAAATCTGATTGAAATGATAATGGCGCACACAAAGACCCGTAGCTAAGGAACAAAAGAACCTAAAACTTAAACACACAAAAAGTAATACATATACAAACAAACATATAATACATTTAAAATGTGGCAAAAAAAGTCAATTACACAAAATGAATCCAGTTCACAACAAGTGTAAAAGTGTGTCTTGAGTTGTGATTTAAAAGAACCAATTGACAAAGCCACATGGCTATTTTTTTAGTACAAGATTACGACCTAATCAAAATTATATTAATGTAAAATATGCTCTGAAGTCTGATGATAAGCCCATACCATGGTGAAGTGGTAGCCAGATTTGATTCATTTGTGAAAAGCAGGCATTGTAATCACTATACATTTTGGAAGTGGTCTGATAACTGGGAATGATTCAATATGAGTGTTAGCTGCTTGTTTTGTAGCAGGTTGACCCATCTAAGTGTTAGTTGATATTGGGAGGTATAGTTGTTGTTGCATGTATAATATGAGTTGAAACAACTTGCATTGTGCATACCTAAACACCCTTACAATACCAACGACACCAGACCCACATTCAAAACCATTCTCAATTTTTTACCCGAAAATTTACGTTTTCCCATTCTTGCCAGAGTATAATTCAACATTAACTGTCTCAAATGTATCAAATCCATTTAGAATACAAATCTATGGTTTGGCGTAATCTATGTTAAATTTCATTTTCTTTTTTCAATCGGGAGAACTTATATGAACAACATATCATCCAAAACGTACTCTACGGTCATCTGATAAACTTTTACTTGTTGTTCCACGGACTACTTCTTCATTTGGAGATCGCGCATTTTCGGTTGCTGCACCAACTCTCTGGAACTCACTACCTTATAATTTAAGATGCGGTGATTCACTTGACTCTTTTAAGAACTTGTTAAAAACAAGATTATTTGACTCAATTTATAATTGATTTCTTTGTATATACATGTACATGTATAATATGCAAATCATCCTTGTTTATGTATTTTTCATGTTAATTTGTATTTTTGTTTTATATGTTTGCGCCTCGGAATAGTTTTACCTAGATTGACGGCGCATTATAAATGCCATTATTATTATTATTATTATTAGAATGATTCTTACCTTGGCTCTATGTTCCACATTAGCCCGGCGGTCCACAAGTAGGCTGACCACCTCCGTGCGGCCTTGGAAACAAGCTAGCGTGAGGGCGGTGTTACGATTGGTCTCGATCTGCGCGTTGATATCGCTGCCCATGTCTAGTAGGAGCTTGACCGCTGCCGTGTGACCGTTCATGGCGGCCAACATGAGAGGGGAGATGCCCAACTTACTGCCAGTTCTGGAAGGAATAAAAAGTTTAAAGAAAAGTTTTGTAGGTTTGTATTTAATAAGGTTACCAACTAACCATAATTAACCCTAAATTATATTCCGTTTAGCTTTGTAGTTATCAAAACATTTTATCATGGGTTTTTTATGTGAATTGAATTTCATCGTATTATTACCATCTTTACTGTCTAACAGCCTGAGTGGAAAGGTAAGGTTTTGCTAAATGTCTTTTCATTTGGCATTATTTCTATTATAAGCTTCAAAATTACATATTTAATGATGCTCCCTGTTCCTGCCTTTATCCAATAAAATAATTTCTGGTTTGTAATAGCGTATGCTTAATTTACTGATTTATAACAAGAGGCCATCTTTGGCCTCTGGGTTAACAAGTAAACTTGAAATGCTTGTGCTGCAAATATTTTTGCTCTCTTTTCGCGCTCAAATAAGCTACCGCAAAAATAATAACACGCAAATGTATTTCTTTTGCATTTGAGACCTGTCACCACAAAATGAGCGTTAAGTCGCCAATGTGCATTAGGAGATATGGTCCAATGAACATGCCAAAAATCAATAGAAAACAAAAGACATATTGCAACTTCAATTTGATTTTGACAGGGAAAACATTGAGCAATTATGACATGTTACATATCAATTTAAAGCTTGTTTCCTGAGTATTATGAATCTGGACAAACCTCAAAACTAAGTTTTCCGACTTAACGCTCATTTTGTGATGACAGGTCTCATTTAGGTCGATGTCATGAAGCTACAAGAACAGTTACAAATTGGTGAAGCGCGAAAAATGTATTGTGCGAAAACTACCACTTATACAGTATATAAATATTGGACTACCCATGAAACCTATTTATCCTCCAGGGATTTGGTAATTAGTAAATTTTTTGAATTGCTAGTACGGAAAAACCAGCAATATTGTCTGTCTGCAGATACATTCTTCACAATAGCTCTATTTTGATGACTGTACAAAATAATCGCTGTTAGGAACATTTACCGGCTTCATGTAAATAGGTTGAAATTCTTGGCACCGTTTTGAAAGTGGAAAACAAGTTTGTTATTAAATATTCTTTAATCCCCAAAACTTGCAATCCTTACCTTGAGTTGATTTCAGCTTCGTATCTCAAGAGTAACTTGATGATGTTGACGTAGCCTCCAGAGGCCGCCAGACTGAGAGGGGTGTAGTCGGACACATTGCGATGTTCTTTGTTGGCACCTCGAGACAGCAGTAGATCTACCACCTAAGGATCAACAAGGAAACACGTTCAAATTATACACATATTTTAAATCGTTTTTAATTTAATTTTAGGAAAACATTGTTACAATGGGAAGAAGTTTTTTGATTGGTGAACATGACATTCAATCTGGCTGCAGACCTGCGACCTGTTTGATAAACTGGTCCTGCCAATTCTTCTTTATGGATGTGAAGTTTGGGGTTTCGAAAATCTTGATCAGATCGAAATTTTTTATAGAAACTTTCTTCGTAGAATCCTCAAAGTAAACAGACTGACTGTTAACTGTATGCTATATGGTGAGGTGGGCAAGTATAAACTTTGTAGTATAATATCTAAACGTATGATTAGTTTTTGGAGTAGGATAGTCACTGGTAAATATGAGAAATATTCTTTCAGACTCTATAGTCTTATTAAGTACATGCATGAATCAGATTCAATTACTTATACCTCAAAGTGGATTTGTAAAATTAAGAACACATTTGATCTTTGTGGATTTAGTAACATTTGGATATCTCAAAACAATCACAACTCCAAATGGCTGAAAAATGCCCTGGCTCTGATAATTAATGATATTAATAAGCAAAATTGGCTTAGTGACGTTGAAAATAATAGATTTTGCAAAAACTATAGTACTTTCAAAGATGATCTTCATTTTGAGTCATACATATTAGAATTAGATTTTAGTAATAGACTAATATTCTCCAAGCTTAGATGTGGTAATATTAAATTACCAAATAATGTATGTAGATTTAGTACAGACAATAATGACAAGAATTGTAAACTTTGCTCTGGTGATATGATTGGAGACGAATTCCACTATATCTTTGTTTGCAGTTTCTTTGCTAATGATAGATCTAAATATTTTCAATCACACTTGTCAAGCAGCCCAACACTGTCAAAATGTGTGAGCTCTTCAATTCTAAAAATGTTATGGTGCTCAATGATCTATGCAAGTTCGCCAAAGTTATCTCCTCAAAATTTAGCTCCTAATAATGCTAATATTATTAACTTTTCTTGTTTTGCATGCTTAAAGTTATCTTTTTTAATATGTCTATTTATAATTTTAAAAAACCCGTTTTATAAAAATTGTTTTTATACTTATATTGTCATGGTGTAAATTGTGCTATAAGCCTATAGCGCCATCTATATATACTATGTACGTTTTTGTTATCTCTCATACCCCGGAAGGGGTCGATAGAGATTGAATAAATAGTTCAAAGTTCATTCTTTGAACGGAAATGAAAAAAAAATGCAGAGAGTAGAGGAAATGTTCCCGGACAAGAGATGCCACAGGGTTGTTTCAAAATTTTCTGAAAAGCCAGAATATTTAAGTTTTCTATACTTGTACAAACATTACTATACTTTTGAACAGACAAAACTTCCTGAAACTAAGAAAATTTGAACAAACTGTCCTGAAAGATGAAAATTTCCTGAAAAGTGACATCTCTGAGGAACCTTGAAATGTTTGTATGAAGTAGTCTCCATCAAAAGGGTAAGAATGATGCGAAAGTGTCCCATGTGGTTCCCAAACGCAAACCAGATAATGCTCTTTGTCATATTGTAACGGTTATAATTATGACACCAACTAAGCTTGCATCAAAATGAAACACTATCCATGATGCTGTATGCATACCTTAATGGTAGCATGTTTTGACGTGATAATTCCATGTAAAATTAATTATTATCAGAAAAAATAATCAAGTTTCGTGTCAGATCTTCCTCGGATTCTACCCGGCTCTATGTTCCACGCTCAAAGAGAGCTGGTGATTCATCCTTCCTAGTCCCAGTCTGCCACATTATGGAATGAGCTCCTAGTACATTTGAGGCAGGGGTCGCATTCTGACGCGTCTGCGCGTCCTAGACCTCTCACTTTCTAATAGTGACGCGTCAGGTTTCAAATTGGAAAGACTTGCGGGTCCCGATCAAAATTGAAGGGACCCCTTAAATTTGACGATGTATGGAAATGGAAACCTTAAGAAATTCTGTAAATTACATATCCATCCTTTGCTCACAATATAAATTCATTAAAACTGCCCGTAAAAAAGTAAAAAATTTAAATACCCAAACTTCAGGACCCCTCAATTTCTTGGGGGACCCCTTAAATTTGTTTTTTGAAGTCCTACAGGGTCCGGAAAAATGTGATGGGACCTCTCATATTTTTTATCCAGTGCTATCCCTGATTTGAGGGAATCTATTTCCTTGCCTGCCTTCAGACGTGCACTTAAAAACGCAAGTCTTTCCATCATAATTTGTTATTTTATTTTCCTTGTTTATATGTAAAAGCGCTGTGTTATTTGTAGAGCAATATATAAATGCTTTGTATTATTATTTTTAGGTTTTCTCTTACATCATATCGTCCACCAGAGCAGGCCAACGATAGTGGCGTGTCCTTGGTACGCTCGGATTGCGCCTCGATATCAGCCCCGTGGTTCAGGAGGATCTCAACCGTCTTGTAGTGACCAGCTGTAGCCGCTAGGATCAGTGGGGTGAAACCTGGGTGGGAGAGCGAAAAATATATCATATGAGAAAAAAAGGTATTGAAATAAAGATCAATATGTGGTAATGAATCGCTCTGGTAAATAAATAAAAAGATGTGCAAGGTGGAGAAAAGCCCCCAAAACCCTGTTCTATGGGTCCGACCAACCTAGATTTTTAACAAATACATTTGTCATGTGCAAATGAATACCGACCCAGTTTTAAGATTTTTGTGATTTGTTGTCATTTCAAAGAAGATTATAAAAAAAGCCTGACACACCGACCCAACCTGAGAATTTGTGGGTCGTCTAAAAGCTCATATTTTGCTCCTAAGCAATATTCCTTATGACAACTCAAATGGTGTACCACAGCTGCAAAAAATATTTATTTCCCAGGAAGCATGTGTCCAATTTCCCACACATTTTTACATATTTGTATATGTACAAAACAGCTATATAGCCTTCACGATTGCTCTATTTCCCCTCCAAATTCTACAATTGACTGGCAAGAGGAGCTTCCCAAATTCCCCCTCCATGAGTGTACCATGGAAATCCTGACAGTATTCAAAACTAATAAGACAAGATGGACTTTGCATGCAATTCACAATGCAAATACATTTCATATTTTATAATTACAGTGGCTATATGTAAACCTACAATGAGTTTCCCACCCATGAAATGTATTTTTGATGTAAGGAAATCGTTATTTTGAAGAAGATTAGCTGCTGCCTGGACGTTGCATGGTTTATTAATGTAAGACCGTTTTTGAAGCTAATTTCGGCTTATTATAAGTTCCACTGTCATTATCCTATCCTACCTTTCTTATCCCTGTGTTCCATATTGGCTTGTTTGTCCAACAGCATCTGCACCAACTCATCATGGCCACCAGCACACGCGATAGTCAACGCCGTGTCATGGTTGCTCTCCGTCTGCGCATCAATCTCCACGGGTGGATGAGGCATGAACGGTTCGGCATCGAACCCCTCACCTGGCGACACGGGGTCGGTCAGGTGAGTGGTGGGGGACTGCTGCGAGGTCCCCAGGGTGAGCGGGGAAGACACTCGACAGGGAATGGAGGGGGAATCGCACTGGGTGCCAACGGATTGGGTCTGAGGTACTGCCTTCTTGTGATCGGCTGGTGCATGTTCCTCGTCTGCTGAAATTAATAGATTGAGAGGTAAATCAACACTGATCAACAAAATACCTGTAATAACCATTCCTTAGAAAATTAGCAATAACATAATTACTCCTACCAGAGTGTGCTTGTTCATATGCTTTAATCTTATCTGTTTGCATCCTGGGGGAGGGGCTCATACTCGCCTTATACGGTATACGGGGATGTGCCGCTCTAATGGGTCGCTTTTTTGACAAAAATCCCTAAACATGGGTATGATTTGTGCTGGAAAATCCCTAATAATGGGGTCACTTTGTACAAATGGGTCTACACAATATGCGAAAATTGGGTCTATAATGAAGCAAAATCCTTAGAAATGGGTACCATTTTTTCCAAAATCACCCTTAGAAATGGGTAGGGGTTTTGAATCTCCAGCGGCACACCCCCTACCAAACCAAATCTGAGTTTGCATAGTATGTTTTTTGTGCATTTTGTAAGGTAACATACTTGCACTTTGCCCAATCTGTCCCATTCATATAGTAATTTCCTAAGTTTATCTAATTCATAGGATATTTAATTTGATTGTTTCTTTAATAAAAACTTCAACTATTACATGAAATTCTTTTGAGTTGCTAACAACATGTCTTCTCCAAGAAATTTAAGGGGCACTGAGAGATTGCAAAGAAAAAAGACATTTGGAAAAAAAGGAATTGTTTCAATAGATATGGTAGATAGGAACCCTGAAGTGTAATGATTTATGGGAAAACGGTTGAATAATGGCAAAAGATTGAAATTTGGTTGAATCACGTTGTTTGTGGTGAGTGATGCTGATAATTTCGATGAGATCTACATCGAAATAACCAAATCGTGAAATTTTACATGATAGACAGTGAATTAAGGTAAATGGTTTCAGATGGTAGTTAGTATATGCCAAAGTATTATTACGTAGGTGCAAAAAACCCAGATTTCCAGAAAAATTAATGGCACACTCCCATACGTATCTCTCAATGCCCTTTTTATCCAGCATTGAAAAATTCTATACATTTTGTATAAAGCAACAGGGAAAAAAAGAGTTTTTTTTGGTTGTCACCTAATGTTTACTTTACCTTGCTCTCCTGTATCATGTAGTGAGCAGGCCGGTGCTGCTACCATTAACCCGGCATCAACATCCGTACCATCACCTCCTCCGTCTTCATCTCGTTTCCTTGCCTCACTAAGACGCATCTCAAGCCCAGTGCCTTCCAACGACGGTGGCTCTACAGGTGGTTCCATGGTGCCGAGCAGTGTCTGCATGTCTGGGAGCGGCGTGGCGGCTGCCATTTCGGCGATTCGTTGTAGGTTGGCCACATCCTCGGCGCTGAAACTGACCTGGTTGCCAGCGTCGGCCATTTCCGAGGCCGTCTGCCGGAGTAATTCCGCATCGCTGGACGTGATGCCGTTCGGGAGGGAATCGGTGCGAGTGGGGATTTGTGCAATTTTTTCAGGAGGAGCGCCGTCGACGTCGCCGTGCTCCATAGCTGTCCCTACGTCGTGACTCAGAGAGCTGAGATCGTCTTGAGAACTGGTGGTACTGGTACTTGTCGTCTCGCCTTTACCGCCGGGTTTACGTTGGTTAACATGGTTCAGCTTTATTTCACGCATGTCCAAGGCATCAACATCTGCAACATCCCCAATTCGTGCACTGACCGCTCCATGGGAATTCACCGGGGTCTTGTTGTTATTGGCCTCTGAGCCACCTGTCTTAACAGTTTGCTTCGCCGCTTGATCATGACCGATGATGACTTCGCCCGCTAGACGTGAGAAGTTGAAGGGATCGTGCGTCTGCTGCCCTCTGGTAGCTGCAGCTGCCAAGGCCTCTTGGCTCAAGTCGGTCAGCGATTGGACCTTGGTCACATCCATTCTCTGCTGCAACTCTCGTTCCACCTTCTGCAGTTCAGCAATGATCTGCTGCTTTTCCAGGATCTGTTCTTCGGCCGACTTTGAACGTTTGCCGAGCGGCTTCCCGATCTTCATGTCCGGAAGAGACTTGGCAGCTCTTTCCAGGATGGATGTCGGAAAGTTGGTGGAGAGCACAGAGGCAGCCACTTCAGCATCTAGGTCTTCTAGGGAGGTGGGTTTTCTTTGGCTCAGGTTATCCCCAATAGGGCATGTAAGTGTAGCTGCTGCTGCTAACAGGGAAGATTCTGTGTGTCAAACAAGATCATGAAATTATTACAGTTTATTTTCATTCCCTTTTTTGCAGCTAAGTAACAAAGTTGAGAGTAACCATGGTCAAAAATGACATGTTACAAACAAGAATGTGTACACTCATATCCGGTCTTCAAAAATATATCATACCCCATTGCAATTTACACCCAAAAATATGTTTATTACGAGAGAATAAGTGCAAACTAAATATACAAGTTTTTAAATTGAATTTGCCAAATACAAATTGCATCACATCAAAAGAAATTGCATCTGAAAAGTATGGATGCCATTCAGGGCTCGAATTAGGAATTTTGAGGGGCACCCATTTCAAGGCCAACCAGCAATCCTTTGCAGGGGCACCAAGGCAGAGTCTAAGGGCACCAGAGGCCATGGCGTTGGCGGCCTTCGGTTAATTCAAGCCCTGTTGCCATTTTCTTTAACTTGAAAATATATGGTGCAATTTTGTAATTGAAAGGGGAAAACAAAATCAAATTTAGGGGCTGCACAAGCCTGCTAAAAAAAAGATCTTACGTTGTCATAATAACATAGATGGCTACATGCTCAAAACAGCGCAAACTTGTCTAATGATGAGGGACTTGATTATACTAAATCAAACATTTAAAATATTCTAATGAACATAGAATGTTCGAATCCTATTCTTTACCTTGTTGCCTAGCGTCTTGCGTGTCTTCAGGATGCTTGTCCGGCTCCTGGGGAGGCACCACAGTATGAAGAGCCTGGGTTGGCACTCGAGGGATCTGTAGAAAAACAAAGGGGAAAACAATGATAAAAAGAAAATTGATAAAAAGCCATGTAAGCGTGTCCATCATTTCAAGGAACTACAGGTTTTACTTTGACCACATTATTTACTAGATTAAAAGTTTGTTATATTGAAGATAATTATTGTTTGATAATTTTTATATTTCCCCACCAAAGATTTCTTTAAAATATATGATTGTAACAGAATTATGACCTGCCCCAACTTGAAAGGTCCGTTTACCATTCATTACTTCATGAAGAATCGCGATAGCTGCGTACCAATAACATTAATCGTTAGATGAGAATGCGCACTCCGACAGCAGGTAACTAATTATTGCCCGAAAGTATTGCGCAAAGTGTTCTATTGTTTTGCTCATTGACCGACCATTCAAATTAACGCCTCACGCCCCTTAACAGAATATTCAATGAGTTATGAGGAAATACGATTAAAGCTTATTTCTGATTTGTTGAATGATAAAAATGTTAATGAGGGGAATGACCCGACTTGGACTGTTTCAATAACTAAGAAGGGGTGGACACAATAAACAGAAAACTAATTAATTATTAGCAAGATTATATCGGTACAAATCAACGATTTGGATAAATATGCATCTTTTTCAGTAATGAATGAGAATAATGACTGCTTTTACTGTTTTCGTGATTTGTTTTGAAATCATCGGTTGTTGTTCTGGTCATTCGAAATTGTCCCTCGGGGCGCAGCAATTCCTCAGGCCAGAACAAAAACCTCGGATTTTAAAACAAATTCACAAAAAACTAGTTGTTACCCAGTCATTATTCTCTAAATAGAACAGCCCCCTCCCCTCTGTTACCTTTACATATTACTTACATCTCCACTTTCTGGTGTTGGCGGAGTGAGTGTTCCTTCCAATGGTCCAGATGACACTAAATTATGCGGGTATCCCAGCACTAGCGCCATCACGCCTGAATGGCCACCCTTGGATGCTTCGATCAGACAAGTTGAGTTGTCCTGTGAGAGAAAATGGTCAAAAAAGGCATAAGTAAGTTAACAGGGGTGTGCATAGAACTGCAGAGAATGTTTTGAAGACCATGGCACCGTTGTTACAGACATTTTTGAAACAATTCTTTTAGGAAATTAAGACACAGACGTTACTAAAGAACGTGGTTATGTCCAGACTTTAATACTCTGATAAATACAAAGGAATGTGTATTAAACATTTACCTTGAGTTTATGAGATGGATCCGCTCCATGAGCAAGCAATAGCTCCACCACAGGAAGATGACCGCCAGCGCAGGCCAGAGACAATACCGTATGGTCATTATTGGACGTGGCACGGTTGACTTCGGCTCCCCGGCTGATCAGATATTGTACCGTGCAGAGATGCCCTGCCCGGGCTGCCTTCATCAGGGGGGTCCTGCCACCTTCGGATTCATGCTCCTAAAAATATAACATAAAAAATACATTTAGTACAGGGGACAAATTGCTCTAGGAAATGGTCAATTTGCCCTTTGCTTGGTCCGCCATTTGTGAAGAGAGCCTCGAACCGGTGCCCCATATTATGTAACTAGTTTGAATCTCTCTCCACAATATGACTGGTTATGCAGTGAGACGTTGTGAAATGATGCAACACTTTCATTCAAAACTGATTCTAGTTCGAGGTTCTCCTCGCAAATGGCGGATCCGTGCAAAGAGTGAAGTACTTGAATATGTACTGACATCACTGCACAGAGAAACGTATCCAGAAAATTGAATGATGCTGCCAGAGTGATGGAACTCAATCCACCAAAGGTAAAGACTCCACTCTGTTCATTTGGTTACAGACGAAATGAGAGTTAAGATAGCAAAATCTCATCCTTGAGATATTCCCAAAGGATCTGGCTGGTAAGAGTGGATCTAAGGGTTTAAGGGGAACTTGACCATTTCTTCTTTCCTTAACTATTTAAACAAATAAGCGAGTAATTGTTGATTTTGTGCATTTCTTTCGCAGTTAAACATAAACAGAACACATTTTGCCATTAATTAACCAAAATATGATATTAAACGATTCTTAGGTCGCAAAAGTCAAGTCAACTTATCATCTTTTCAGTCTAACAACTTACCAGATCTGCATCAGCTGCCAGTAGTACATCAGCTACATCCGTGTGCCCATTCTCACAGGCATAGGTCAGCGCGGTGTCACCGGTGGCAGTTGTTGCATGCACATCAGCATCTGTAGGCACAAAGAAAACAATACATTTACAGTAAGTAAATCGGCAATTGATTACTTTTGCATTAGTGTTAAAAAACACGGTCAGAATGACTGGTTACATTTTTGGACAACAGGGGGTCAAAGGTTTTGACAACAGGGGGTCAAAGGTCATGTAGGAGTCGTTAGAGGTCAATATAGGTGTACCCATGAGTCATCTCAAGTGTCCCCTTACCAAAAGAATAACGTTTGGATGAGATTAAAGTCTGGCTTTTCATATGAGAGCACTGAACAGGCCAGGCCAAACCTAATCAAAAGGGCTACCCAAAAGGGAAAAGATTTAGTATGAAATTAGAATAATGTATAATACATGCATACATGACTCCATCACTCTGGTTAAGTTTTTTTTCCCCTTTACTATTTATATTTAATACGCTTATTATAAATATGTTTAACTGCACCATATTCTTTGAGTATACAATTGTAATTATGATTATTAATTTATCACAGAGAGTGCAACCCTGCTCAAATAGCATGTAACATCACAAATTCAATAAGGCAACAACAAGCACCTGTTCCACAGACCTTTCAGGGAGGGTCTGCTGGTCAGAATTATTTCCCCCCGCCCTCTCCAAATGACACTAAAAATCACCAAAATCTGTCAAATCTTTTTCATTTTTTTCTTCAAAATACTTTCAAATAATAATATACAAATCCGAAATGGTCTGGAATATGGGTCCATATTCATTTGTACAGGAAGATTCCCACCTCCCACCCCTTTTTTTAAAATCTGGGTCAGGCCAGTAACCAGCTGGGTTTCCCCCTGTATAGTCAGGGGTCATGTAGCTATGTAAAAAAAAAAAATTATCACACCGATCCAACACTAGCCCTTTGTATTCAATGACTATAAGAAATACCAAGATACCATTGTGAACATACCCTTGCTCAGTAGGAACTTGACCAATTCAACATGTCCCTCCTGCGCAGCTTCCATGAGCGGTGTGGAGCAACCCAACTCGATGTCGGCTCCAACCTCGATGAGGAACTTGGCCACTTCTAAGAAGCCTCCGCAACACGCTAACGTCAGGGCCGTCTCTTGGGTCTCTTCCGTTTGTGCATCGATGTTGGCACCTAGGGTACAAGATTTTTTTTTTTAATACGTGAAATACAATGCAAGTGATTGCTGCTGCCTGATTATCTGGAAAGGTAAATCTCATAAATAATTGATTGCTGAATGTTTAATCTAAAGTATATTTTAAAAAAAAGTGAAAAATAAATAAAATAACCAAAGATCTGTTGCTCTCCTGTCACACCTCCCCCAAACATGATGAGTAACTTTGTCTATCAAATAGGGGTAGAAGTTACCGGGTTCAAAAGGGGTTATTTTAATATGGCTTTAGTGGTGATATTCTTCAATAGGTCTCCGATATGGCCACGAGTTTTGAACTGGTGGCCTGATATTGGGGAGCTGGGACATTTGTGCGAGATTTTTGCCCAAAATGTAAAATTATTTCATGAAGGCAGGTACCTACATAGACAAATGACCTATCAAATGAAAGCTATTGATGAGTGCTTTCAAATGACACCAGAAGTTTGCTCATGGGTATTATAGTTCTTGAGTTATGCTCATTTAAATAACAAAATGACTGCGGGGAGCAGGCCCTGGATAAGAAGGCCCTGGATAAGACATTTTGTTGAATTATAAAGGAAAACATATTTAATTCAATTTTTGAGTTATTTAAGTCAATGGAAAGTGTTTGTGGTGTTTAAGATTAATACAACATTTAATTTATATTTAATGTATTAAAGTTTGTAATTATTTTTAATTACCAGTGCACATAAGGCCACACGTTTTGAACTGGTGGCTTGATATTGGGGAGCTGAGACATTTGTGCAAGATTTTCGCCCCAAATTAAAATTTATTTCATAAGGCAGGTACCTACATAGACAAATGACCTATCAAATGAAAGCTATTAATGAGTGCTTTAAAATTACATCAACAGTTTGCACATAGGTCTTATAGTTCTTGAGTTATGCTCATTTAAATAACAAAATTACAGCATGGAGCCGGCTTGGGATAGGCCGGCTTGGAATAAGACATTTTGCTTTGAATAAAGGACGACGTATTAAATTCATTTTTTTTAGTTATTTTATCCAATGGAAAGTTGTTTGTGGTGTTTTAGATTAATCAAACATACAATTTTAAAGTTATTTAATGTATTCAAGTTTGTAATTACCAGTGTATGTGGCAATGCGTTTTGAACTGGTGGCTTGATATTGGGGAGCTGGGACATTTGTGCGTGATTATCGCCCCAAATGTCAATTTATTTCATAAAGGCAGGTACCTACATAGACAAATGACCTATCAATTGAAAGCTATTATTGAGTGCTTTAAAATGACATCCAACAGTTTGCACATAGGTCTTATAGTTCTTGAGTTATGCTCATTTAAATAACAAAATGACAGCAGGGAACCGGCTTGGGATAAGACATTAATTTGAACCTCGCACAATTTTAAATGAATAATAGGTAGCATAGTAAAAGTATATATATTTTGAAAGGCTTTCATGTGAGGAGCTCAGAAATGAAGTCCTTTTTGATGTACCGTATTATCCCTATTAAGCGCCCAGGGCGGTTAGCAAAGTCATTTTGGGTGGGCGCTTATTATGTTACCTTTTTGTAAACTCATTTATCGTTGAGACTGTCGAATTCGACAAGGTTGCGAAGATTTTTTTGTTCGGTATTAACCGTAAACATACCAATAATGTTTTAGCTCATAGAAAAGAAAAAAAAGTATGATTTTTCAATCACATTCCATGATTAGTTGTGAAAGACAAATCGCTAACGATTTGTTACAATTTTGATCAAAAAATGCGTAAGAAAAAAACAAAAACTGAGCCGAAAGTGCCATCAATATTTATCTTGTTTTCATGTGGGCGGCCACCTTTGCTATTCAATTGTGGCGAAAATACAACACTATAATTCCTCACTACGCATGTCGCAATAATTTTTGGTGGTGCCCGTTTCTGAACAAATGAATGGCACAATGAATGACTGCGATACACGGAACTGTTGCACTAGTGGAATTACCACGTGCGATTAAAACGGAAAATTAACACTCGCCGGTCGCTGTACAGGCAGTGGTATCAGCGCTACTGTACGCGTATCAGTAGCCTAGTGCCTAGTAGGATCGGGGGAGAGATGGCGGCGATCTAATCACGCTTTTACTGGTACTGCTTTAGTGAAGGACGCCGTGAAGAATGTTGTTGTACAGTGCTACAGTATTTATTAAAAAGGTGGGTGCTTATAAGAGATTGTTTGTTGTTAGTCATTGATAAAAACAGGGGTGGGCGCTTATAAGGTCCTGGGCGCTTAATAGGGATAATACGGTAGGGGTAATGCATGTTTTCAAAATGTCAACTTGAATTTTTGCAAATTTTTTGTGGAAATTTCTTACTTCTCAGGTGGATATTTTTGTAAGCATTAACCCTACCTCAAAAATGACCATATTTTCGAGTTCCTCATGAAATTTCCTTTCAGAAAATGTATACTTTTACTATGGTGGCATAAATGGTTAGTGAACAAAATCATTTTGAACCAAAAACATGCAATTTTGTGAAAATCGCAGAATGTCTCGAGAAAATCCCCCAGTTCAAAACGCATGGCCACATGGAAACATAGCACATAGCTGCTATCATTACCAACAGAAATCAATTGTAAAACAATGGATGTCTTTTTAAAGAAAAATTATATGCAATACCTACCCAAGGATATTGCTGTTGTAATATATTGTGGATCTTTATGAGAACATTGACACATCATCAAATGTTCTTTTTCAGGTGTCCAAATTATCTTTTGAAGTCAAATGACTATGATTTTGTTGCGTCACACAGAAAAAGCCAAATCGTCAGCACTCACCTTGTGCTAGTAACAGTGCCACCATCTCTTCATGGCCTTCCCTGGCTGCTTCCATCAGAGGGGTGTATCCTTCATCGTTGACCTCCTCAATATTGGCTCCTCGCTCAATCAGTAGGGCTGCCAACTTCACATGGCCACCACACGCCGCAAGGGTCAAGGGAGATTCAAAACTATCGGCTGGCATGTTAACCTGTAATGCACAAATCCAATTGGGGTGTTACAGAAATGATTCTCAATCTCAATGTACTATGTACAATATCGTCAGCTTAATAAAATAACTGCCTAAGTCATTTTTACTACTTTTGAGATAATCAAAAAAACAATCTAGTTTTGTTACTTTTATTAACCATTAAAAGCATAATAAAATGTTGATACAAGACAACAATTATGGCTATATTGTCATGTCTCAATAGTATTATGTAACCAATTAAAATGACTTTAACTACATATATTATGGTGTGACTTAGGCAGATTGTTTATTTTAATTGGCACTTTTACATCAACAAACTGACATAGGCAATTTTACTACGCTCATTCTAAAATTATAAAAGTTCTTAGAAATTCACTATAGTACTCTACCTTTTTTACATCCAGACTCTGGCACTACAATCACCTTTCTAAACTTATAAAACACTTTCGCTGTCAAAATAGTCACACTGTTTGATTAAGGCAATGCAATACATAAGTCACACGCGTGACTTAGGCAATAATCCTTTTGATTTAGTAGCACGATTTAGAGTTGAATATTTACCTAGGCACTTAAACCATAGGTGCCTCCCATGGTAAAGAGCTGATTTAGGCAAAAATCACAATTTGTTAAAAATTGACTTAGGCAATTATTTTATTAAAGGTAGATGACCCGATCACATTTTCGTAACACAGAATTATTTCAAACATACGGAGATTTTCATATCATATGAAAGCTCATATTTTTCTCATCATCATACTGAAATTTGACTGCCTAAATCGGTATAATTACGGAGAAATCGATGAAATAACGTTGAATTACCGCGAATGGTGGTATTACCACCGATATAGTTTGTGTACTACTCAATGGGTACAGTTCACAGCATCTTGTGCGTGTAAAATAAGAACCATTAGAGCTATGCAACTCAAACTTTGGAACACGACTTTTTTAAGGATGACCTTTCATGTAGAATAGAAAACTTCAAGTTGAAAATCGGAATGTGATCGGGTCATCTACCTTTAAGCTGACGATATAAAGAGAGCTTTATCATTTAATGAATCAATCAAATCTGAAGTGAGATTTTGTGGTAGAGGTATTAAGCTGTATGTAAAAGTACTTAAAGTTTCACAATTTTAACTTGACAAGTGACTCATAATACAAAATTATTTTGAAGCACGATTTCTACAGGTTCAATGACCCAATAAGTAGACAGAATCATGATTAACTTAATCCAAAGCATGCATTGCCACATACACAAACTATAATGCTTGGAGAAGGGAGAATCAGAGACGGGCTGGAAGGGGGGAGCGGTTAGTCTGCCAGGAAGGACACGCGCAGTGAGCTCAAAGGACGAACAAGCCTTCAGCCTAGAGGGTGAGGGTCCTTTGACATTAGTCAAATCTTCCCTCATTGATGAAGGTGTAAAATTGTTGTTAGCGTATCAGCGTTGACTTACTCAAGGATCGCATTAGCCTAATTGTAGCCTTTTTGAGGTTTCCACATGACATGTCTGTGACCCAACACATGCGTATGGTTAGTGTACACACATGCATGATTAGTGCGCCCATAACATGCACAGCAAGAAGCTCTGGCTAGGCCAAAACATCAGACTGGATGTGGATTTTCCGTATTTGGTATGCTACAGATTGCTTCGTCATTTGTCAAATTTGACGTTTGGCAGGTCATCGTTATTAATTATGAGGCTCGCTGCAGGGGGTATCATTCGGATGTCGAAGGACCTCTCCCTTTAGGTTCACTAGCAAGAGTCCTTCTTGACTCTTGACGCACTAGAGGATATTGTCTATTCACATTGTGCAAACTGGCTCTACTATCTATCCCTATCCTATTATTTCACCAACCTGAGCACCATGGTCGAGTAGCAATCTTGCAACCTCTACATGTCCATCCATAGAGGCTTCCATTAGGGCGGTGTGCATCTCATCGGTCTTGTGTTCATGGTCAGCGCCTGCCTCTAGCAGGAACTTAACCATCTCAAGGTGGCCTGAAATTGGAGCATTCAAACAATCAAGTATATTAAAGGTCTCTATTTCAAGATAGTCGTCGGCAAAACTAAAAAAACAGCAAAATTGAGAAAAAATCCTGAAAAATGTATAAATGTGAGAAAAAATTGCACTACATAAGGCTGAAATATAAAACTGTGGATCTTTTTGAAAAAGATTAGGAAATCTTCTAAAAATTCAACCCTGCTGTTTATTACTTAGCTTCACTGTGCACCATACATCCATGAAGGATTTCAGTGCATTCTTTAGTTATGTAATTTCTGATACCAAGCAGATCTGTCCCTCATCACTCTTTCGCAAAAATAATCAATTTACCATTTTGAAATGATCAAATTTACCTTTATAGCATGCCAAGGTGAGGGCGCTCTCCTTGAATTCGTTGGAATGGGTGTTGATCCCGGCACCCCTGTCCAGCAATACTTTGGCTATGCCCACGTGTCCGCTGCTAGCTGCCTCCATCAGTGGTGTGTGCCCGTTCTCATTGTGGTCTTCAATGTTGGCTCCGCTGTCTAACAGCACCTTGACGACTTCTTCGTGGCCGCCGCTACAGGCATACATCAGAGGAGTGTTGCCTACGGGGGTAAACAAAATGAACAAATATATCAGCATGTATTTGGAAAATCGCTTGGAAAAATACTCACGGAATCTATAGTCTATTTCACTATCACAAGACAGTGATGTCACTGTGTCACTCACTGATCGCAGTACATAGAAGGTGCGCGCCCACTCGAGGCACTGGCGTATACACATAAGTGTAGAAAGATGCTGTGCCTGTAAAGTTACATCACTATCCAGAGGAAGAGAAAAAACAGCAGAAAAAGTTCTGCAACCTCGATACAGTAGCACAAATAGGCATTCCAGTGTAAGGGGCAATCCTTAAGGAGGCTGTGCACCTTCAGGTACACCCTCCGTAAAACTGCCTTAACTGCTTCATTATTTATTTAATCCAGTGGTTCTCAACCTTTTTGGCCCACCACCCCTTTTGACATTCTTGGTCAGTGCCGTGACCCCCCTGGAAAACCCCAAACGACCGCCATGTGGGATGGGGGTCGTGACCCCCAGGTTGAGAACCCCTGATTTAATCTATATAAAAGTATGCATTTTTTTGTAAGAAAGGGTTCAATGAATCCAACCATAACCATGAAATTGACCATTTTGGAAAAAATTATAAAAAACACGTTTTTTGACCCATTTTAGGTTCTGCAAAGATAACTCTGAAATTTTTGTCAAATTTTGTCATACTAGTTTTATTATATTCCTCATACAATTCCCTAGGAATCGGTTTTTGTTGTTGAAAATCTTTATTAATTTTTAAATTATCGACCAAAAAGTGCCAACAAATGTGATTTTCACGAAAAATCATGTTTTTTAGCACAGCCCCCTTAACACCCGTGCTAGCCATACATATGATATCATTAAAGGCTACTCTCCTTAACTACAACATGAAAACATGTGCAGCAGGTGTGTTTTTGAGACGTTTTTCTTTCATAAAATTGAAATCCGGTATATATAGGTAACTGTCTCTTTCATCCAATGACCATTGGTTTTTCTGTCTCCAATGTCTACCCGTTTTCATTGACATTACAATTAAAATAGTCAAAGGTTGTATTGATGATTGGCAACTTTATGATCGGTATGTAGTAATACTATGCTGTAAATAATCAGTGGTGGTGTACGGCATTGCTGACATTTCTCAACATTTTGTTTTGATCTGTGCACAAAGACATCATTGACGAGACATTTCATTAATAACCTCTTCACTATATGAAATTCTCAAGAAATCTTATCTGATCTGCCCACACGGACAGCAATGATAAGATTTTAATTTGATTTAGAACCTCTTCCTACGACACTTACCTGCAGCCGATGTTGCGTTGATGTCCGCCCCGTATTCCAGTAACAGTTTCACAACACCCACATGTCCGGCGCTAGCTGCTTCCATAAGCGGGGTGCAGTCACCCTTATGCCCTCTGTCCTCGACATTGGCATTCATCTTCAGTAGCACCTAATTAATGCAACAACATTTAGTTATATTTTGTTCATTTATTTTGCATGACATGAACTATGCCATTGACTTTGTTAATCAACAAAAATTTACAATATCTGCTTTTGGCTGATCTTTGGTAACTTTACACGTTAAGGTCTGGTATATTTGGTTTATCACGTCCACGAAAATATGGTTTTAAAAACAGCGTCAAATATCATCTTAAAATGGTAAAACATAATAAGTTACATTTGTCCAACACCAAATTTACAGACTTAATATCTACCTGTGCTAATTCGTAATATCCGCCTGAGCAAGCAAGCGATAATAGACTCTCTCCTTCTTCCGTGTTCTCATGGAGAGCTTTCTCATCCGGCACTCGTTTCAAGTTTCCAGCCTCGTCAATAACCCCAGCTTCGTAGAATGCGGCGCTGAAAAAGATACAAATTGTTTTAAAATAGTTACGGGGTCTAAAACTAAGGCAAAAAAAACACCCTGTTCTATATGCCTGACCCACTTAATTTTGTCTTCTTTTTTAGAAAATGTTTGGAAAATAATTTGTTTTTTGGTTGATTTTTTTGAAAATTCATCAACATTTCTCGACATTTTTGAGGGAAAAAATCCTTAACAAAAACCGACTGACCTGACACAACCTGAGAGGTCCATTGGCCAGTGAACAGGGTGTTTTCACCTACATGTAGAAAGGTACACAGATACATCCAATTGTGGTGCTTGATGGATGCATCAAATGAAATATTTCACTACATTGAATTATCTTCACTCACTTGGAAAGAACTAGTTATTTGCTGCAGACAAACCTGTCAACCAGTTGCCACAGATTACCGTACCACACTTCATCAATATGTTGATCATCAAACTGCAGGGTTCTCTACAGCCGACTTCAGAATCTTTTGGCACTATTTAGGCGTGCTTCATACTCTTATTGCATTTAGTGCGCCAATAAAACAAGTGCATCATGGCTGTATCCAAGTGCATCATTGGAGAGGAGGAGAATAAGTCCCAGTAGTGTCATCCACTACTCTTTTGAAATTTCATGCATGCAATAGACCAGCGGTTCTGCTAATATAGCATAAAGTAATATTGTGATACTAACAAACTCAAGATTCATGAGATGAGACCAAAAAAGCAAGATATGAGACAATGATACCAGATTAGATTTTAAAGGTTGTCAAATTTAAAAAGTTTTTGTAGGTTTGGCTGGCTCTTCCTTTTTAATTGTTCATGTTTCCAACCACCATTAAATCTTCATACCATTCAACTTGAGCCCAAGTTATCCTTTTAAAAGGATTATTAAAATGTTTTTCTTTATGAAAACCAACAAATACTTACCCTTCGGCTCCTTGTCCTACAAATGAACCAGCATTCTCCGCTCTCATACGAAAGAGGGCAGCTTCTGCTTCGTCCAGGGCAGAACTCACAGAAGAGGTCAGTCGTCCGAGAATTTCTGGGTCTGTGAGTGCTTTGCCGTCAGCTGTGGTCAGTTTATCAATTCCTGCATACAAAGAATGAATAGGAGAATAGAATAGTTTGGATTTTAGTTCAGTGCTGATTAGAGAGATGTATATATCATCTCTTTTCAATCCATTGACATCAGCTTTAATATAACTAACAGTAGGTCTCAAAAAGGCAGTATTAAGAACTTCCAATTTCATTTATGATGGACTGTATTTCAATCAAATTACAATAATTGGTTATTCTTATTCAGGGTTAGAAATTAGAGGAGGAGAATCCATAGATTATCGCAAACTCCTCAATCCTACAATAATCTAATGGATTCTCGCAACATTTGACAAACTTCTGACCCTGTTATTACAAAATGTACAATAAAACCATATCAAATGTGTAAAAAACCTCTGTAAGCCGTTTAGTCAACTGACATAGGAAGGAATTTGATTTCATACTGGACATAAAAACCTAATATGCAGTCTATTCCTTTTTTTAACAACTGGCCTCGGCTTCTATCGGTGCATTCATATAGAGGCTTTTGTTTTTCTCTCCTTTTTTACATCTGTCACTTTTTGTTGTTGACCTTACTTTAAAAAGAATTATTCTAATTCATTTTTTGGGAAAAGTAAATTTTGGGATTAATGAACAGAAAAAGAAGTTGTCATCATTTTTCCGTGCCAGGCAGCAAGAGCGCACAGAAGTCAAATTCATTTCAGCGTAGAAATCACCTTCGTTCTTTGTGTGGTGTCAATAGACTGTTGCAAGTCTTGTTGCGATCAAATTGCATGTCAAATTTGAACTTTAAAGTCAGCTTCGCAGAGTAAAATCAGCCCTACACTACTTTTAATATCAACTATGAGATAGACATTGTTGTCGGACGATGCTTAAACGATCAATATTTCAAATTTATGTCTGGCTACACGGCTAGTCAAGTGATTGATTTCAGGAGAGTGTAATACAATTACAGACTCACTGTGGACTGGACAGCGGCTATTTATAATGCTCAAATCAAAATAACGGAAAGGTTCTTTAACCCGGCAAGGATAATACACTCTCTGTATTAAGTAAATGAAAAAAACCACCCTGTTCTACGGGCAAACAGACCGCTCAGTTAGGCAAACAAAAAAAGTTTGATTGTCCTCGTCCGCCCGACCCTCTTTATCATTCCGAACCCCCCCCCCCCAAAAAAAAAAAAAAACATTTTTTTTTTTTTTTTTTTTATTTTTTTTTTTACAAACAATTAGTCGAAAATCAAAATTTTCATATTTCAATTTTGTGTAAGTGTTGAGAAAATGAAAAAAAAATCCCCGTTTTGTTACCACAACAAGTTATCTCATTTTACTTTTGGTACCTGAAAAAAGGGCAAGTGAGAAAAAAAAGAAGAAAAAAAACCTTTTCCCGACCGACCTACCCAACTTTTTAAAGTGATCTATGGACAATCAAACAATTTATTTATTTTTGCCTTAAGATTGGTCGGTCTGTTCTACGGGCAAACAGACCTCTCAGTTAGGGTTAGTCCCCCCCCCCCACCCCCATCACCTAATGGATAAAAAAACACCTCCCAAGTACAATGTTATGACATTTTCCACCTTTTCAGGTAAATTTTCCACCAAATAAATACACTCAAGTCTTCAAATTGATGTTTACTTGTCATCACAGGAAATCCTAGTTTGTAAATTTATATTGCCATTCTTGAATACAAAAATCAATGATTCTGAAATAAATCTGCAATGTAAAAATAGAAGCAGTTTGATTTTGCATTAAAGTCAATAACTCTGTATCTTTCCAATATTCCTTTTTTATTTGCTTAACTTATACAAGAGAATTTATTTTAAGCAAGGAACATAAATTGTCAAGTGTATAGAGAGATATTTAAGTGTGTGTTACAGAAAAATATATCAAATGTACTGGCAACTTCGAGAATTAAAAAATACACTCACATAAAACAAACACTTTCATCATACATGTAGCTTTTCCTAGGGATACAGATCAACAAAAACCAAGGGCAGCCCAAACCAAGGCAATTTCAAAAGGTACCAAGGTAATTACACACAAACTAATTTAGTAAAAAAACTGAAAAGCATACATGGATTAAGAGTTACTTTTGTCAAAAAGGTACAAAGTAGTCAATGTTCATCAAATCTGAGCCCGGGTTTTAACATTTTCTAACTTTTAATTGTACATATACTGTTTTCATTCTATAATCAGCAAACACAATGTTAACTTATTTCTTATTCTCTAATCCACTAATCCACTGAAATCCAAGGTGTTGTTTCTGTCAAATTACTGACCTAAAGGTGACCCTCATACAGACTTAGCACAGCATTGTAATGTAAAATAAAATCTCTTACATTTAAAACTTGAGAGAGAAAAAAAATTGACCTGGCCTATAAATTTTACCCATTGTTGGATATCAATTTTAAACAAAGTATGGTGCAATAGCTCAATTCTGCTTAAGAATATATAACAGATTACAGTTTCCAGTGTAAGGCTGTTGCCTGTTGGTGGTAATCTTTTTAACATGTTGTATCATAGGCGCCTATGATCAGTTCAATAATTTTTCAATGCTTGCGTCAAGCTCGCATTCCTCTAAATGTTGAACATGCTATGCTGATAATGCATAGTGTAAAGGATCAGTTACGCACCCCATTACATAACATTGGGTGCCCTTACCTAGCGGTAGGAAAAAAATGAGATTGCATTTTTTCCATCCCCTATACGGGTAGGAAAATCTACAGAGACGGCATTTCCCCCTATCCTTACCCTACGACACACGGCTGTTAAGGTTACACACCAGTCACAAAGGATGCCCGGGGGGGGGGGGGGGGGGGGGGGGGGGGGGGGTGGGGGGGGGGGGGGGGTGGGGGGGGGGGTGGGGGGCACTGACATTGGAAAAGGGTATAGGGTATGTGCCGTGCTGAAGACCCCCTTTTTCATCCTCTGCTGCTAGCTTTTATGACCCCCTTTTGAGCCTGCATCAGTTCTTAAGACCCCCAATTTTATTGAAAATTCAAAAAATCACAAATTTTGCGTTCCAAAGCCCCAATTCTTCGAAACTTTTGCGTTCTAACACCAAAAAACATTGAACATTTGCGTTTTTATTAATCAAAATTGAAGAAAAAAAATCGGTTCTTAAGACCCTTTATTTCGTCATAAAATCCACTCAGTTCAGTTCTGTAGCCCTCCTTTTTGAGACCCTGGGCGGCACACCCCTACCCCAAAAAAAGTTGAGTGCCCCCCCCCCCCCCCCCCCCCGGGAAAGGATGCATGGCAATTCTTTTGGTGTGCAGGTGCAATGCACATGCAAATTGCACTCCATTCCATGATCCATGAACGGCAAATGTTTATCTCGGAGTTCATTCAAGTGATTGAAGCTTACAGTCAGGCAGGAGACCCCCGGCAAATGCACTCTAGCAATCAAAGATGGATCTTAACCCCCTGAGAACTACTGGCCGATTGGTTAAAAAGATGGATACATCATTTATTGCACCACTGAGAGACATTGTTAGAATAATTGTATCTCTGATAAAGATGGGAGTGAAACATTTTACAAGCTGCATTTGAATTGGCTATTCATGTGAGTACATCTTGTAACAAGGCGGTTCTCGAACGGCGCGTCTCGCCTGTTCATCAAAAGTGACTTGAAAGAAATGATGATGAAACATATGATACAATGTAGCACTGTCACAGAGGTATGCATTGTAGTTAATGCAAGGGATGTAATGCCTTGAAAAATTTAATCAACAAAAAGAACACACCAACCCCCTTCCCTACACCAAATCACATCAAGATAGGCCTTACAGATCTTATTTGACCCCAGATGACCTCTGATGACCTTGAAAATTTAATCAGCAAAAAGAACACACCAACCCCCTTCCCTCCACCAAATCACATCAAGATAGGCCTTACGAATCTTATTTGACCCCAGATGACCTCTGATGACCTCGACAAATTAATCAACAAAAAGAACACACCATCCCTCTGCCGTCCACCAAATCCCATCAAGATAGGCCTTACGGATCTTATTTGACCCCAGATGACCTTGAATGACCTCCGATGACCTTAAAAATTTAATCAGCAAAAAGAATACACCACCCCCCCTTCCCTCCACCAAATCCAATCAAGATAGGCCTTACTGATTTATTTGACCCCATATTTGACCCCCGATGACCCCGAAAAATTAATCAACAAAAAGAACACACCACCCCCCTTCCCTCCACCAAATCCCATCAAGATAGGCCTTACTGATCTATTTGACCCCGATGACCCCGAAAAATTAATCAACAAAAAGAACACACCATCCCTCTTCCATCCACCAAATCCCATCAAGATAGGCCTTACTGATCTATTTGACCCCATATTTGACCCCCGATGACCCCGAAAAATTAATCAACAAAAAGAACACACCACCCCCCTTCCCTCCACCAAATCCCATCAAGATAGGCCTTACTGATCTATTTGACCCCATATTTGACCCCGATGACCCCGAAAAATTAATCAACAAAAAGAACACACCATCCCTCTTCCGTCCACTAAATCCCATCAAGATAGGCCTTACTGATCTATTTGACCCCATATTTGACCCCCGATGACCCCGAAAAATTAATCAACAAAAAGAACACACCATCCCTCTTCCGTCCACCAAATCCCATCAAGATAGGCCTTACTGATCTATTTGACCCCATATTTGACCCCCAATGACCCCGAAAAATTAATCAACAAAAAGAACACACCATCCCTCTTCCGTCCACCAAATCCCATCAAGATAGGCCTTACTGATCTATTTGACCCCATATTTGACCCCCGATGACCCCGAAAAATGAATCAACAAAAAGAACACACCACCCCCCTTCCCTCCACCAAATCCCATCAAGATAGGCCTTACTGATCTATTTGACCCCATATTTGACCCCCGATGACCCCGAAAAATTAATCAACAAAAAGAACACACCACCCCTCTTCCGTCCACCAAATCCCATCAAGATAGGCCTTACTGATCTATTTGACCCCATATTTGACCCCCGATGACCCCGAAAAAATAATCAACAAAAAGAACACCCCATCCCTCTTCCGTCCACCAAATCCCATCAAGATAGGCCTTACTGATCTATTTGACCCCCGATGACCCCGAAAAAATAATCAACAAAAAGAACACACAACCCCCCTTCCCTCCACCAAATCCCATCAAGATAGGCCTTACTGATCTATTTGACCCCATATTTGACCCCCGATGACCCCGAAAAATTAATCAACAAAAAGAACACACCACCCCTCTTCCGTCCACCAAATCCCATCAAGATAGGCCTTACTGATCTATTTGACCCCATATTTGACCCCCAATGACCCCGAAAAATTAATCAACAAAAAGAACACACCACCCCTCTTCCGTCCACCAAATCCCATCAAGATAGGCCTTACTGATCTATTTGACCCCATATTTGACCCCCGATGACCCCGAAAAATGAATCAACAAAAAGAACACACCACCCCCCTTCCCTCCACCAAATCCCATCAAGATAGGCCTTACTGATCTATTTGACCCCATATTTGACCCCCGATGACCCCGAAAAAATAATCAACAAAAAGAACACACCACCCCTCTTCCGTCCACCAAATCCCATCAAGATAGGCCTTACTGATCTATTTGACCCCATATTTGACCCCTGATGACCCCGAAAAAATAATCAACAAAAAGAACACACCACCCCTCTTCCGTCCACCAAATCCCATCAAGATAGGCCTTACTGATCTATTTGACCCCATATTTGACCCCGATGACCCCGAAAAATTAATCAACAAAAAGAACACACCATCCCTCTTCCGTCCACCAAATCCCATCAAGATAGGCCTTACTGATCTATTTGACCCCATATTTGACCCCATATTTGACCCCCGATGACCCCGAAAAATTAATCAACAAAAAGAACACACCATCCCTCTTCCGTCCACCAAATCCCATCAAGATAGGCCTTACTGATCTATATGACCCCATATTTGACCCCCGATGACCCCGAAAAATTAATCAACAAAAAGAACACACCACCCCCCTTCCCTCCACCAAATCCCATCAAGATAGGCCTTACTGATCTATTTGACCCCATATTTGACCCCCAATGACCCCGAAAAATTAATCAACAAAAAGAACACACCACCCTCCTTTCCTCCACCAAATCCCATCAAGATAGGCCTTACTGATCTATTTGACCCCATATTTGACCCCCAATGACCCCGAAAAATTAATCAACAAAAAGAACACACCATCCCTCTTCCGTCCACCAAATCCCATCAAGATAGGCCTTACTGATCTATTTGACCCCATATTTGACCCCCGATGACCCCGAAAAATTAAGAACAAAAAGAACACACCATCCCCCTTCCCTCCACCAAATCAAATCAAGATAGGCCTTATGGATCTTATTTGACCCCGATGACCTTGAATGACCTCTGATGACCTTGAAAATTTATTCAGCAAAAAGAACACACCACTCCCCTTCCCTCCACCAAATCTCATCAATATGGGCCTTACTGATCTATTTGACCCCATATTTGACCCCGATGACCTCTGGTGACCTTGAAAATTTAATCAACAAAAAGAACACACCATCCCTCTTCCCTCCACCAAATCCCATCAAGATAGGCCTTACTGATCTATTTGACCCCATATTTGACCCCCGATGACCTTGAATGACCTCCGATGACCTTGAAAATTTAATCAGCAAAAAGAACACACCACCCCCTTCCCTCCACCAAATCCCATCAAGATCGGCCTTACGGATCTTATTTGACCGCATATTTGACCCCGATGACCTTCAATGACCTTGAAAATCTAATCAGCAAAAGAACACCCCACCCCCTTCCCTGACATCAAGTCCCATCAAGATAGGCCTTACGGATCTCTAGATATCGCGTCACAACGCGTCTCAAAAGTGTTACGCATATTTGACCCCGATGACCTTGTATGACCCCCGATGACCTTGAAAAATCAATCAGCAACAGAACGCATCACCCCCCTTCCCTCCACCAAGTCCCATCACAATAGGCCTTACGGATCTCCAGATATCGCGTCACAAAGGTATTTCTTAGCACACGGCTGACGGCATACGCCAGACGCCGGACAGAAATAGTGATAACATAGTCTCTTTCTGATTACATCAGGGCGAGACAATAAACTAATCAGAACCACTGTAAGATAGACAGGTAGACCCCAGGGGGTTAAATCTACTTTCAAAATATTTCTGACTTTTGGTTTATTCCACATCAGAAGCCCTATTCTATGATGATATTGTGAAATGCAAATTAGCATCCCTTTTTTATTACCTAAAATAGAATGGAATATAGTATGGCAATGAAACCCAACTGTCATCCAGATACAATACATTGTATACATTCATACTGCTTGCTAGCAAAGTGGTCACATACAATTGACGCTGCGTTTAAAATACAGTAGACGGCAGCACTGCTTACCCCAAGATTTACACAGTGCAAGAGTAACCTGTTATGTACGCTTGAGAATACAGTTCACCAGGCAGATTGTATTGGCTCAACATACCGTATAGAAATACTGACCGATTCAGGCAGTCATTTACAGACAGTGTTGCCAGACAGAACTATCATTTATATAAATAGTTGGAATGCAATTTAAAGCGATTCACAATCACAAAGCTGACAATAGCCCATACTTAGAAGAGCAAAAAATCGCTGTCACAATTTGATAAAAATAACCAAAACATTATTTTATTTACATCTATCTCTATAATTGAGTTGCAATCTTTCCTGTGTTACCATACAGTCATCAAAAAAGTAACTATACAGGTAATAAATGGACTTTTAACTCTAAAAATATATATCCTACCTACAAATATTAAATCATAAAGTTGTTGAGAAATTTATCTTCTTTAATATGAGATATTGCACGCTAGGATCGGTTGAATATTGAAGAAATGACAATCCAAAATGTAAGGTCAAGTCACAATTTCATTTTCACATTTCAACACGGGGGAGAGCATGACAGGTAGCGTGTGTGTGATGTATTGATCCATCGGAACAATATTGCCGACTGTCCAACCTGCTCATGCTTGCCCCAATTGCAATACCCGTTATCGATAAGGTACCCGTAGATGGGTCCGCGTGTAGAAAATATAAATGTGAAAATGAAGATCCGACTTCACCTTACATTTGGGAGTGTCATTTCCTCAATAATCACCCAATCCTATCGTGCAATTTCTCTTATTAAAGTAGATAAATTTCTCAACAACTTTATAAGTAAATATTTTTAGGTAGGATATATTTTTAGAGTTAAAAGCCCATTTATTACCTGTATAGTTACTTTTTTTTGATGACTGTATATATCTGTTGTGAGTACCGAAGGAGTTGCACTGCAACTTATGAAATAGAATTTGTTTTGATTTGATTTGTTCATGCAAAAAACAAATATGGCAACTAAACAGTGTGCTACTTTTTATCACAAAACTAGGCTTCTTTTCAGTTAACTGGCTAACAGTTACAGGGCAAAATAACATTTCTGTAAGAAAATCTTGCAGTCAGGATTCAGGTTGCTTGATGTATAAGGATCTGACATGCATACTCGGGTTATATTATCAGCCCATTAGGTGTAGCCCAAAGGGTATGAATATAAAACAGTTAGGCAGGTTGTTTTGCGGGGAATTTGCAAGCACTATTGCTCCAGTTATATAGAATGTCTAATGACTTTCGGATTTGGCTTGACGTCTCATTGTATTTTGTAGATAGAAATAGAAAACGAAACAATGTGCTAAAATCTGTTGATTTTGTAGAAAATGATAGTTTTTTGCCCTTTTTTTAATACCATACACCCTGTTTAGGAATTATGCGCACAATTGCTGAAGCGTAATTGGTTAATGACACACCACGCCATGTTTTTGGATTACACTGCCTAACTGTTACTAGGACGCGAAAAACGAAACATGGTGCGTAATCGTGCAGACCGCAAAGGCCAAAATCGTGATATGCGGAAGCGTCTGGCTAACACGCCCTTCACTTGAGATCGTTGTGAATGTGATCTTTTTGACGGAAAATAACCCCAAGGAGAACTACTATTCAAAATGGGATGGCTGTCCATACGGGCGGGATCCTTCTGTTGAAGAAGGGAATAGTACTCAAAGGGTAGGCAGTGCCACACGGATGGAATGTGGAAAGTTAGTTTTAGGCTATAATGAATATGAGGTAGGAAACTATGCACTTTGCAAAGAAGAATCTTACCAACAGTAAATAAGTTTATTTTAACAGAAGAAACAAAATATGATCAACACATTGATGACTGCCTGAGGGCTGATAAGGCTCCCCACGGAAATATATACCATCGCCGCATTACCATCCGCGAAAGCCGGGAACCACTCTCTAGTTTCAAATATAAAACACCAATTTGAAGAAAACAAGATTTTTCACTTGCATCTTGAATTCATATTTTGCTCAAAATTATTTCAACTAAAATGACCACAATGTTATGATCTGATTCTGGCCCATGCTAAACAACAAAAGCATTTTTTAGGGGAGGGGGGGGGGGTATGTTTATTAAAAGAAAAAGAAAAAAAGCGATTTTTGGTTAATTGTAAATTTGAAAAGTAGTCTCTTCATGATATATAGGCTTGGTTGTACACAAATTGTAACAGGGTAGATTATGAATGAAGAAGGGGGTGCTTTTTTTGACCATATCACAGGCCTCTGCTGAGGGTTAAAACCAGTCATTTTAAGAATATCAAACTCATGTATAGGGTTTGCTGAGCAAAATTCCAGTGAAGGGTATTTTTTTTTTAATCCACAATAATAGGGAAGGGAACTTTATGCGAGTGCATACTTTGTAATTATCACAGATAGACCAAATTAATAAATCACCAACAACAAACTTCTATTCATGTTTAACAAATTTGTTGGATGTACACAGTAACCCATTCTGGAACCCATTCAAGAACCCTCAAAGTGCATTAACCCTAACCCCCTGAGTGCTAAATAATGCTAATCCTAAGTCCCTCTCCAAACGCATGCACCGTCGGTTTTTGATGACGTAGTCAACCGAGCCTACATAGGGAGCGCAGTACATGTATACTGCGCGAATGTGTAGCTGAGGGCCGTGGCTTAGTGGGTGGGACTTGAGAACGGAGGGTCCCTGGATCCTCAAAAATCGTTATCCTGGTCAAAAACCCTAAATCGGGGTAAGGGTTATGAACCCTCTAAGTGCATTAAAAAACCCTTAAAAAACATTAAGAAGGCCTCTGGACACCATGCCATGATCTACACCGCACTTCGCTCGCTACACTTACTTCAATCGCCGTCAGTATAATTTACCGGCAGTCAGGCACTAAATTTTGGCTTGTGAACACTGTATGTGTAGGACACCCAACTATCTTATTTATAGTGGATACCTTATTTGTTCAAAGAAAGAAATATCTGTACAAGTATGGCTGGAACACATGGTGAACTCATGAACCTGGTTCCCGGCAAATGTTGACTTTGGAGGAAATTTCTTTGGCTTTGGAGGGAGATTCTAAGTATAAAAATAAAGAAATAGCTGTACACGTATACGAGTTCATACACATCTGATGGAGTTATTTCTTCATGACGGGAATTGTCTTAGTTCCATTCTCAGGAAATGTGCCTTTTTTCTGGCCTTGTGTACATAATTAAGTTAGCACAGGTAGGCTATATGTCTGACCCCTACAAGGTCAATTTCTTACCAGCAGCTTCAAAGAGTGCTTCTAGTGTTTCAGGATCAACGGCCCGTAGATCGGGATTCCCGGCGTTATCAAACTGCAGTAACTTGGACGCTGTGTCTAGTATTGGAGCTCCTTCAAGCTCTTCTTGGTCTAAAATGAAGGATTCAACCTGCAAATTAAGATAATGAGAGAAAAATTGAAAACAAAGCATTACTTTATGCTATTTATAAAAAGATGGGTCTGATTAAAAATCATTGATTTACCTGTTGGATTGGAACCATATTTCGATTTTTCCTGTTGTGTAGTAAATTAATCCTTCTGCCTATAGTCAGTTTCATAATGCTATGGACATAATTTCAACAATGTGTGCGTACATGCGAACGAGTGTACATGTGTAAACCTGGAATTTGGTACCGAACGCTTTCAAAAAATGACCGCACGGATCGATCGTGAAATCGTCACACGCATGCATGCACAGTTGTTTGTGCATTTTCATGAGCTGGATGGAGCTCTGCGATCAACAACAACGCTCACATGAAAGAAATAGCTTGAATGTCGTCCATAGCATTATGACAGTGAGTATACTCCTCTATGGGGTCCTTTGGTTACTACATTAGCAGAATGATTCTTGTGAAGTTCCTGATCTTCCATCACTGTAACAGATTGGTGGATTATAAATGTACATGCACCATTGCACATTTAAAGTTTTAAAGTATTTGGCTAAAAACAACTGCGGTAGTTGATTCTCAATTTTGCAGAACACAGATAAAATCATCAAATATTGCTATTTTATAATCATTCATAACCATGAAACATTTACACACAGTTCACATATTTCAATTGCTAATACAACAGGACAGTGAAGGGCATTTGCAGTACGGTAGTTATATGTAGTGACAGGACATTGTATACACTGCATCATAAAGCAGCAGTCAGTGCTTTAGTCTCACTGTACCATTGTGAATTCAATAATAATGCCTAGGGGACACTCCACTTGAACCTGATGACAATAGGTATGGCTAGATATTGGGGAGTGTACATTGTACAGGCTGTACAGGGTCATGTATTGGGGAGTATCCATTGTACAGGGTCATCAGGGTGCATCAAATTCCTGTAAATTTGAAATAAATTGTTGGTTAATTAAACATGGCATTGCACAATAGACAGTTCATGTCTTTGTAAGTTTAAATTTAAGTTCAAAACTTGTGGTGATTTTCATACACTTTCTAACCAGCCTCTAAACATAACGTAATATTTTTGTTATTGATTTTGCGACTTAAATTTGTTGACATCAACTGCATATATAATACAATTACAAGTAACATAAGATTTCTAAATTTGTTGGGATCAACTGAAAAAAAATCCTGTTTTATGGGCCCGACCGACCCACTTTTGGATTTTATCTTTTTAAGATAAATTTTTCTCAAATCATGTAGGTAATCAGCCGATTTTTGGCCAAAAATCTGTCAATAAAAAAAATACAATTTTTTCAAAAAATTCCAGATTTTTTTCAATAAAAAAATACAATTTTTTCAAAAATTCCAGATTTTTGCATATTTTGTTGACATTTTAGGTTTAAAAATTGCAGACCGACCGACCCTACTTGACAGGTCCGTTCGCCTGTAAAACAGGGTGTGTGTTTTTCTGTCGCCTTATTGACAATTTCTTGCGCATTTCCAAAAATATTGTTTACAATTACAAAATACATCAAATCAGTAGAATTTTAATCAAAAGTCTGGAAGAAATTGTACATAAGCGCCAAGTACAATGTACAGTTCTAAAAATGGCATGAAAATATAATTACTGTAATATGGCTATCACTATCAGTCTAGGAAATTGGCGTTATCTTGCTGGGAAATGACAATATTTTTGCCACAGTGGCAGCCTGATGCAGTCATATTGCTGCTGACACACATGGTTGTTGTCATACTGTCATTATGAAAGGAGAGCATGGACGAAGCATAGCTCTGCATGTTTAAGGCAGCAAATCAGAATAACCAATCCCCATCTTAATTTTACATTTTCAACGATATCCTTTGCTCACTGTTTTTCCCAATTCAGCTGTAACTGACATGTTTATGATTAGGCCAAAAAAATAATATGTTTGGTTGCCTTCCAAAGAGAAACAAATTGTGGGTCGGTAGGTAGGCCCCCCCCCCCCCCCCCCCCCCCCCATAAATATACATGTACCGGGCTTTGACAAAAAGTGCAATTTACACTTGGAATGTATAAACGCAATATTTTTACTTACATTTGATAAATTGGACTTCAAAACATTTCATAGAATTTATTTCTACATCTTTGGGACAAAATTTGTCCAAAATTATGAAATTTTCGGAGTTAAAAATGTTTTTTCACAGAACTTAATACCAGTACCACTATACAAAACGAGGAGTGATTTAGCGTTGCGCATCCATATGTACAGTAAGCACTAAGCACATGGTAAAAAAGAGCCTTATCAACAAAGTGCAATCACATTAGAGGTCAATCAACTTTGACCTCAATGATTCAATGCTAGTGGTTTCCAAGTGGCTGTATCTGACTGAAGACACATAGATACACACATTTTGCACACTACAGGAAGTCACATGTGGTTCCGAGAACATGAAACTAACAATTAGCCAAGTTCACATGTCTGTGCACCATATGTAATGTAACATTTAGTGTTGCCCAACAAGGAATGATTTGCAACCCAAATCAGCTACATGTTGTATCTCAAACCAAAAATAGCTGCAACTTTATCATCACCTATATTCAAAAGGTGACTGGCAATACTGTAACGGAACCGAGCTTGCCTCCGTAATCATAAATATAAAGAAATCTCCTGTAAGACTACAAATGTGGTAGCGTGTCAGTCTTACCTTTCCGGCCTTGGAATCAGTTAGGATAGTCAATGGGGCATCACTATTTGGACGTTAATAAGGATCTCATGGATCAAATCAAGAGTATAAGGAATTTCAGCTTCCTTATCCGAGCGATTGAGAACGAATGTCTCCTGAGGGGAAGACTATAATGTCTCCGAGACATCAGTCAGCTGAGGGGAAGACTGTATGTCTCCTGAGAGACCTGCCTCTAAACATTCATTTCACATCTACCAGCCGATTTTATTCACCAAGTAATTCTAGTATTATTTGAGTGAGGGTTTATGTAGGTAGTGAACCAGGTTATATAGAGTTATATAAATAGATTATATGTATCTGAAGTAGTTCGGAGACGAGTAATGAGTCATTACAAATGTATACATTTAGAAGTATTATAATTAGCTGTTTTCTTCAGCTCCAATTCAATCATTATATACATTACATTATATACAAAGTCATAATTCCATATTCAAAGCGTTACTACATCAGTGTAAGATTTTCATTAGTTCTAAATATCGTAAAGGTACATTTTCTGATCACCCTATACGAGTAAACATTACTTTACGCGTCACCCTGTATGTTTACGTTACGAGAGCTTGTTGAGTTGTCTCAAATGGATATAAACAAGTCATTGGTTACGATCTCAATTTCTGCGCACCAATCTCTTTGAACAAGTTAAACTTTGCTTGTTTGGTTTATTAGAAAGAGTATAAAATCACTGATTATAAATTGAAGGCCTAATAATTATGGAATAATATTTACAACAACCTTTAACACATAATTTCTGGTACGAGGGCTATGCCAATTCCCGGCAGAACGCTCCGCCCCGTTCATAAATAAACATGTCAAAGTTCCCTAACAAGGGACGGTCTTCCCTTATATGGTACTTCAGTAATGACGTCATCGTCATATTTCAGATTCGGTTCTGACTTAGTTCAGAAAGTAATCTGTGATGGGTTTGGATTTCTCGCACCTCCAAGTTAAGAGGTATAACTGCGAACTCTCTCGCCCCAACTGCTTGAAATCCCGAAATGCAGCCCCTTTTATGCCTGCATTTTACGCGCAAATAATTCCTAAAGAAAGCTTCCGCGAAATTACTTGCGACGCGAAAATTCCCACACATGTGGTTGGCTAGTTTCTAAGCGCTGCAACGCGCTACGCACAAGCTGTCACTCAGAGGCTAGAAACACTCTTTAGCCAAGAAAATACTACCAAATTAAGGATATTTCACGGAACTACAATTACACTAATTCTAAATGTCAGAAGAAACTAAGAACATATTTGGAATCAGGAGACATTTATGCATCTTCTCATTATAACAACGAACGTGAAATGTAAAAGAGTCGCGACTAATATTACGACCTGGGAAAGCATTTCTTATCGTCTAAAAAGAATCACAACTCGCGGCGAATCCAAAAATCATCATCGCCGATCACTGCTCATAGCCTCGATATTTCTTAAAATATACAGCCAAAAGGTATGGAATTTGAAAGACATGTACACAATAATTACTAAACACATTCCTGAAACTATGGAATCAATTCACAAAATATTCTCGCGAACGGAGCTCATCAGGTTTTTCATGAGACTCAATGGGAAAATAAGCTTATTAAAAACATGAAAATGAGCTGCCGTTTCAATACTGATTTTAGTGAATTTTCCTTATAGACCATTTCAAATTGAGATAGGTGAATACCCCCCAGCAAAACGATAATATGCATGATCGCGATGGCATCGAAAGGTAACCTTTCTAAAATGTAAGACTGTTAGCTGAATAAATTCCCAAGTTGTGTTTGTTTTTTATTTAATATTTGCATTCTAAGAAGTAAAATAATGCAGTGTAATGGCTAAATTAGTAATGACTACACAATTTCACACAAAGATAGTGGCTATTGCATGATGGGAAGGGAAAATGGCGACCGCCGCGATTGTGTAATATGCTTCCGATTGCCGAAATAATGATGGCAAAAAATGGCATAATCGGCATGAAATCTGACTCATCAATACCATTTTCTAAGTCTCAAAAAATATCACGATATTATTCGGGCATAAGCAGGCAAGTAAAAGTTTACCTAGCCTTAAAAAATATCGCGATATTATTCGGGCATAAGCAGGCAAGTAAAAGTTTACCTAGCCTTGCCCGATTGGGCAATTAATTGTTTTAATTTCATATTTGCGAGTTCCTTACGCCCTCGTGGACAGAGTCGGAGATGGTGGGGATAGCCAGCTTGGTTATTACATATTTCTGGGATTATGGGCTGCTGATTAGAACAGCTTGGATGGGGCCTATTATTAGATCAGCTCAATAGTTGATACTAATACAACCGGGCGAGGGCGTATATTATGTCTAAGGTAAACTATGAACGCTGCAGGAATGTGTACGTTACAAAAAACAGTCATATATAATGATATGGGTTGGTTGCGGAATTGAACCCGGGATACCTGTTATGAAGTCCTAGAGAGCACGCGTGGTCACTATGCGCTACACCCGATTAACTGTTTTGGCAAAGTCGTTGTTAAAGATATATTATAATAGAATAGAGAAGCTGTGTCTATTTAATATTTATAAAAGAGTTATTCGAGTATCACATTTAATTTTGTACGATCGCACCTGAACTGCACATTGTTTAAATGACAGAGCACTGACCTCTAGTAACCACGACGAATCGTGTCAGTTTCAGCGTTCATGATAACCGGTGTCGCATCGCGAAATGCTCCACACTTTTGAAGTATTGCTATTCAATTGCACAAATGTGTAGCTAAAAGTGCGATGCAAGAAGCACAGGCTGAAAAAGTAGGCAATACGGAAAGCTCCTTGCAGGGAAATTTGAGCATTTGGAGGGAAATTTTGGGCATTTGGATGGAAATGTTACTCTTTCATTAAGAAATGCATTCCATTTTGGAGGGAAATTTGGAATCGATTGCCGGGAAAAAAACATTTTTTCAGGCCATGGCAAGAAGATTCCCTACTTGATATTTGATCACGTTCCATTAAAGCCAAAAACTGTATTTTGCTTACGGGACACAGTTTATACGTTTATAAATGGTTGAACCGTGTTACGTGCGCATGCCAGATTATGTAGAACGTGCAAAGTCGATGAAATATTAATTTTATTACTAGAAAAAATTAAGTGCTATACAAAATTTGTGAATTGCTACACAAAACTAATAGTGCATCGCACTTTTTGCTACACAAAAAATATGCTGGAAATTGAACGCTGGTCAGTTTCCATTTTTGCCTGGATTTAGGGCCAATTTTAAATCATTAATATTTAATTTCCATCCCAATAGCATTTATGGACAGAGTTCGAATTTGGTGGTTGTCCGGTTGCCCGAGGCAACCAAAATGAGCCACGGACAACCAAAATTGACTTTGAAGTTTTTCGGCAGAAAACCAAATATGCAAGAAGTTAACACACAATATTTTACAGAACTGCGAATTTGTTTTATTTGTTCACTTATTTTTGAAAATCATTGCTAAGAAATTAATAAATCAAGCAGCGGAATGTACAAGTTACAAGTTACAAGTCCAGATTTGAGCATGCTTGTGCCGTTGTGGAGTACTCAGGCCTCGAAATAAGGAGGGCCCTCGGGTCAAAAGCCCTTAAAAAATAGTGAGGACCCTTGACTCTTCTATCATAGGGGTCGTCAGGACCCAACAAAATAAAATACATACAAAAAATTGTGTGCATTTTTTTAAACAAAAGATGTTGCTGATGACATATCCTATGATGTAGTACTTTAATATTAACAGCAGGGTTTAAAATATGGGGAATCCACATTATGTTATGATTGTATACATGTTATCCAGACATCTTGAATCCAAAAGTAGCCTCACTCATGTCGAATTTCAAATGTTTTTGGACCTTTGAAAATAAGTGAGGACCCTTGGAATTTCAGAGGCAAGGGTCCAGAGGACCCTTTGTTTTTTATCTTATTTTGAGGCCTGGGAGTACTAAGTATGTAAATATTAATGAACTTTTTGCAAAATATGTAATAATTTTATGACTTAGGGAGCTAAAAGCCAGATGCTCTTGGGAAAACGAGACTCAATGAACTGAATTTCATTAGCCTAGGATACGGACAACCAAAAACTGGGGTGGACGACCAAAATGTCCTGCTAGGTAGCAGACAACCAGTTATTTTTTCCTTTATTCGAACACTGATTATGGAGCTGATTCTTTATGAAGAATGTTACAATTCAGTATGTAGAATATGCATGACCAAAGTAAAATCTTTCTAGAAATTGCCAAACAAAAAATGATGCAGAATCAGATGGTTTCATTTCATAGCTCTCCGACACAGAGCTATTATGATGATTCAGAGCTACAGCTACTCCTCCATCACGCAATCCTGGAGTGGATACCATCAATCATTTTAAACAGAAATTATAACTCCTTCAAAACAAAGCTTCGGTCTCATTTCCAGGAACACACAGCAACATACTACATGGACATCAACATCACAAAACTGACCATCCTGCAATTAGTAAAAAATAGATCATCAAAATAAAATCATCTTCGTCGCCTGTTTTTGTGAGTCATCCAAAACGGAACGAGCGGTTTGTGAAAATAATATGTTATTATGATCATCTAAGATCTTTGAAACCTATCCAGTTTGTACCTGCAATTTTGGACAAATTTTAGGAAAGCTGCGTAAAACAGGGACTGAGTTTTAAGGTGCTACAGAGCATTGCCATAGCATCTCCTTAATCGGTCCCCTTAATTACTCTAGGAGAGTAGTTTAAAGTTCCCCTAAAATCTGATCAATCCTCAGTCACTTTCTTTGTCACTGCTCTTCTTATGCTCCCCTTAAAAACTCCAGGAGAGCTTTTTATTACTCTTCTGTTCATTTTAAAAACTAGTCCCTGGTAAAACGTATCCGACACGTTAGCTTTTCTAGAAAGTGATGGTTGAAAATGGATGAATCTAGTATAATCGATTTACGCCGTACGGCATCACCAGAAATGGTACCGGATCAAATTTCACCCCAATTTGCACACAATGTTCAAGAACTGAGATGAGGGGATTTACCACACATTTAATTAACAGATTCATGAAAAAGAGAATTTAACAATGTTTCCATTATTTTGGTATGGTTCCACATTACAGTTACATTACATTATGATTACCAGGAATAGGATCGCAATGATCCACACACAGATATATCTTGGTCATTGTCATGTACTTATCTCATGTTAAACCTCAGAGTCAGACACCATTGATATAATCTCGTACACCGTACACATAGTCCAGATCGACTATGTGTACATATTAACTTGATTTTAACTATGTTTCCTACCTTTGTAAATTAAAAATTTGTAAATGGTGTCAACTGTGGGCTTCAGTTGTGTACTCATTCCACACTCTTTACGATGTTGTGCACGAAAATCGGTGGTTGAATTCGTCTAAAACGTTGATGTTAAAAAAATTCACGACTTTCTTCTCACCTTTGAGAAACAAGGCAATTAGTCAATTACATAGTTCGTGACCTTTCAACCATACCAATTACCAACAGCGCCCTCCTTCCTCGATTAGGCGCAAAAAGAGGCCGACTTGTACCGCCTTCAAACATGCATCGCTACTTCGCGTTGTCAGTACATACAATGTACATTTGTACTACCTACATTTTGTAACAGTACTAGTTTACTACACATGTTAGCGGTTATTTTAAGATTCCTGGGACGTTCCCTACAGTAAATTTCACGTCGCCAGTCACAACAATGTATACAGATGAATTGTCACGCGCCGGCATATAACAATGAGGAAACCGCAATATTTTCACAAACCGGTATCTATTGACACTTCAATAAATCGCAGGTTCTCCGAATTCACTACATATTTTGTGAAATATGGCAAGTAATTGAGATCTGTGATATGTTGTTCTATATAGGCCTAGAGCCAGCATCATCATTTATACTATGGACAATGCGTGCGTACGTGCGTAAACCCGGAAGTGCAAGCGTACCGGGCGCTTTCAAAAATGACCGCATATTCTGATTGGTCAATCATGAAATTGTTACGCGCATGCATAGTTGTTTGCACATCTGCACACAGCTCCGCAAACAACAAACAAGCTTGTGTGAAATAGCTTGAATTATGTCCATGTAGCATTATGACACTGACTATACTCTGAAAGAAGACTATGAAACATATTTGCAAACACGTCGTAGCTGTTCACTGCTCACTGTGCAAAGTTTTTTCTTGTGTAAAAAATGAGCTTCTTTACAAAAGATATATTAAATAGCGCAGGATCTGTTTTTAGGTCTTCGTATCATACATACGAAGAGATAAGTTAGCTTTGGTAAAGCCCATTAATTTTATAGGAGTATGGCTGTCCAGATAATGAATGAGTGGGTTAGAAATTAAGCATTACATTTTTTTAAAAGATTTATAATATAAAGGTTAGGTATAATTTTACCTGAGTGATGTGATGTGATGAGGCCTTATAATTACATACATTACTGTTTTTGAACTTATTTGGAGGGTGGACTCTGTCTGTCCTTGTGTCTGTTAAGTGTTAAACTATATTCAAATTAAAAAAAATAATAATATAAAATTGTCCTGACAGTAGTTTTTAGTGACAATAATAATTATATTTATTTATGAATGAAATCGAAATCGCGACTCATCTATCGAACTTGTCATCATGGTCATCGTGTTTAAAAACAAACCTTCAAAATATTCATCATGATGAAAGGGAGGCACGGACCTCTCCTCCTTTAAACTTACTTCAGAAACTTCTCCTTCTTCACTTCCAGACAATTCTGCCATCAAATCTTGTTGTATTGAAGCTAGCAGCTGCGCTTTTTCTAACGTTTTTAATGCAGAGGCTGCGACGGGGTGAACTTTGGAAGTCGCGTTAGATTTGTCTTCCTGGTTGATGCCTGCGATCCTTTTCTGCCCACCATCCTGCATTTTCTGATAGACTACTTACATTTGAAGTCTTTAGGAAATTTAGAGCACAAAATATCCGAAATATATGGGTGAAATTAGAGAATTTTTAGAATCAGCTGTGTCTCGTACGTCGCCCGCCACTGTTGCAGTCGGCCATTTCTATTGTAGCCCGGATGTGAATTCGCGATGTGATGATCATTTATCGAACTATTACAAAATACCTATGAAATTGGCGCTGTTCGATACATCGGTTGTGGTCAATACACGAGGATTTTTGTTAGATTTTATGGAATGAAAATCATATGTATGACTACAGAAACGAAAAATGCAAACTCTCAACAACATTCTTCAACTACAACCGTTATCTATCAAGTTATGAAATAACATTTGCGAATTTATTTTCATAGAATTTTGATTTACAATCGGGTCCTTATCGATATATCGACGATTGAAGCCATTCACGTGATCGAAATTACACACGTGTTTGACTACTTCACCGTAAACACCAACAAATTGTGATTAACACTGCTATATTGTGAATTTTAGGAAAAAAGAATCTTAAAGAGTAAAGGAATTAATTTTAAGTACAAAAAAACAAGTTGTTGTCGAAATGGGTGATATTACGACAGACAGAAAAAGTTATACAACAAGCCTCCTGAGAGATTTGAACTCTCGACTCATGGTTTGGTTTACAATACCAGTGCTCTCTGAAGCAAAGGAGGCGTTTATATAGTGCCAAAATAAAAAGTTCCCAAAACAATTATACTATATTACAATTGAATCAATTGCAACTATTGTAATAAAATACTCTATTTGCTATTTGCTATGATATTATGTCAAGGCAGTCTTTGGATATGTAGAAACATTAATGTATTAAATACATTCATTAAAACTCAATTGACGATCGCGATTGATATATTTCATTGCCAAAGTCTCGTGTCTCGTTGTACCACCACGAGAGGGATGTGCACTTTATTGGAAACGATACGAGAACTTCCAGTCAGACGGCGCGGGAAATGCTGGTTATAGTCTGATTGTATTTGATTTAGGCAAATCAAATTGTTCAGCCAGCAGGGTCGGTGAGGGACGCACCATTAGATACTCAGGGGGTGGGGTGGGGGGGGGGGGGGGGGGATGGAAGTTTTTAAAAAGCTTTTCCCACTATCCAGGAAAAAAACAAAAACTTTGCCCACCAACCATGAAAGAAGAAAAAAAGATGACCCACTGCTAGTTTAAAAAAAAGATGACTCACCCAAAAGGCCCAACTCAATGTAAAGAAAAACGTGGTTATTTGTTTTACCATATACAAAACAAATTGTTCACAAGCCTTTCCCAACATTCAAATCTTTCTCAAGAATTAATTAACCACTAGTCATGTTTGTACAGTGCATTTCGCATGATGATTCCAAATATGGGGATGAATATCAATAATTTATTTATATTTTTGAAAGACTTTGTGAAACTTTGGAACTTTCGTCTGCAGACGACTGCCGCGTGGAAAGTGTTTTGAGTCCACATCTCAACAAAAGTTTGTTTTAATAATGTTTTCCATGATACTGATAAATTGTGTCATTATTTAAATAACCAAAATTATTATTTTAAAACTGTTTTGATTGCTTTCCTCCTGTTACGGCGAATTACGGGTAGTCTTGAGGACTGACCGCGGGGATCGATCATCTCTCTTTCCCTTTTTCAACCCCTGATGTAAATGTCAGCGATATTACAATACACTATTAGTATAAGCATGCATGATAATATAACTACTGAAATTATTTCCCCTGAAGCCAAAAAGCACCCTGACTGAATATGACGATTTTCTCCCTATAAGTAAAATGTATCCCATAATATTTCAAAGTAGTATTAGTGCTTAGTGCTTAATTGAATGAATCTAAAAACAAATTTGAATTACTTCAAGCCAATTTTCACTGAAACACTCTGTGGTTGACCAGAAACACCAATCAGTGTCTTTTCATAAATAATCTGTTGCCGATCAGAGACCATTTCAAATGGAGATCGGAAAACTTCGGAAATACATATGTGTGGAGCAGGTTATCTGACAGGACGAGATGCGCGCGCAGTATAGGTTTGCAGACGATAATACTAAATGTTTATTTTCTTTTACCAGGGTAGCCACTGTTCGGGCTAAAATTGTGGCTTTAGGATTGAGTGATGGTCTTCGCCCAAAATATTTTCCTCATATATATAATAGCTAAGCTACATTTCTTTATGGCTGAGTGTTTGTTACCCTTAAAGACCGCATAATATAAAGCATTTATCTGTATAGTCCGACAAATAAAAACACAGATCTTAAAATAACACTGTAACATGCGTTACCTAGTCGCACGTGAAGTCTGATTCTAAACTTAGAACGAGGTGATCGGGATCCAGGCGAGTCGTCGTTAATCATATTTTCGGAAAACTTCGATTTGAAATGGTCTATAAACATCGAGCAACCGAATGGATCACTGATATGTATACCACACTGTAAAAAGAAGCGTTTATAATTCTGATAACACTTAAAGGGACATTAAGTGGTGTTGAAAAGTTTAAATGTTTAAAAATTTACTTCAGAATTCAAGATGAACATTAAAAATCGCCATTATTGTTGTTTCTACTAACAAAAAACACAGCAAAACTAGATAAACAATATCATCACTATTTATTGAAAAACGCCCTCTATGCATATATGGTTCGCGTTATGTATCACGCGTACTGCACGGGGATACTGTCGGACGTAAAATGCTGGTCCCGCGGGATAAGCATTTTTTGAATCGACGTTTTCTTGTACAAAGAGAGCTGATTTTTCTTAATCCTTATAGGTGTAAGTTCATACATGTAATACAATTATAAAAATAAACTAATCTCAGTTTTTATCATAATTGAGGGCGCTGCCTCCAACACATCTCTTAGTGTCCCTTTAATTAAACACTTTAACACGTTTATTTTTGTGTTTTACGTGTAAAGGTATAGGAGGCATTGCATACGATAAACGTTTGCATATAAACACTACAACACGTTTATAGAGGTAATTGTGTAATATTTATTAACACATGTCACCGACATGTTTATATCAGCAATAAGAAACATGTTGGGGTGTTAATAATTATACAACAAATACCTCTATAAACGTGTTGTAGTGTTTATGCAAACGTTTATCATATGCAATGCCTCCTAAACCTTTACACGTAAAACACAAAATAAACGTGTTAAAGTGTTTATTAAAGGTCATCAGAATTATAAACGCTTCTTTTTACAGTGCAGGGTTCAATGGCGTGTTGTCGAATACAACGTGGTTTTTCCAGTACTGGGTAATCCTTGTAGTACAAGTTCGGTTTATCCTTGGTGTAATACAGCACGGAATTATCCTAGCACAAATCCTTTATTGACGGATTAAACTTAAAGGATTATACAGCTAGCTTTATTTCGTAATGGATTTTTACACTAGTCTAACTTATGAATGGCGTACACCAAGATTATACCAGTTTTTCATGTTTAGCAAACATAATATAATAACATTAAGGTGCGTTAACCTGAGATACGATAACATATATGTTTTACGAAATTTGCTTTGTATTATGAGTAGACAATAAAAACAATTATCTGTTATATACTAAAAAAGGGGGAAACATGAATCAGAGGCGCAGTAGGATTTATCATTCATTTGTCACGAAACGAACATTATCATGATTATTGGCTCTGCACTTTGATCAATATCTTTAATATACGGGATGCGTGACTCTGATTCTTTGACCTAGAATCTGTTTAAAACATCGCCAAGGTAAAGGATGGTTAGTTCACCCATCGGTTCCGTTCCCTGTATGTTATCCAACTTTCTTGACCACGACTTTGATGCTTTATCCAGGGTAATAAATCATCCTCTCCTACACCATTTATCTAATTTATTTCACACCACCTGTGTCTTGCCAGCGTGCTTGCTACCATTTTCACCGCTGTCCTAAGCATGGCTCACGGCTCTTTAGTATATGTGTAACTAGAAACCCTATATCGTCAGCCTGCTTCGATGATTGCCTAACTCTTTTTTTTTAGTTCCTAGAAAACAACAAAAGTATGAAACCTGTTACCCGTGTACCTGTTACACATTTTGCATTATTGATGGATGGATATTCATTATGTGGAATGAGGCTTGTATTGTTGATGCCTCAATTGGCGTGCATGGATGCACTAATCCAAGTCATATAGAAACAGATGAACACAGCCATACAATAATTTGATTAATTCCATGGATTTGTCAATGCAAATTCAATAATGCAAAATGAGTAACATGTTGGAGTGGTCTGGTGGCCCTTTTGCAACAAAGTTCTTCATTTATCAACACTTTTGATTGGTCAATGACTTAGGTATTATAACAGCATGTGCATAATGTAATGCAGTCATGATTTATGCAAAAAATTCAATTTTGCTGAAAAGTGAGTTAGGCAATTATCGAAGCAGGCTGACGATATATCACTTTTGAAAAATGTTGTTGTGTTAAGAAATTCCAACCTTTAACTTCAATTTGTCATAGAAACTGGTGCTATATCATATTTTGTAAAAACAAAAGTTCAAATTTCGAGGAAAAGAAATCACATTATATTATTGAAGCACACAATTGGTTGGTTAAAACCGTAACCAACAGCTGTTGGTTATACTTTAATATGTGGCTGGTTACAGTTTTGAATCATTTGTTGGTTAATATGTTTTAACAAACAGTGGTTGGCTAAAAAATGTTGGTTAAACCTTTTTTTGTTGCTAAACCTTAACATGTGGTTGGTTAAAACTTTTAATAATTTGTTGGTTAATTCTGGTAAACTTAACCATTTGTTGGTTAATCCTGCTTGATATATAACATGGGGTTGGTTAAAACCTAACCATTTGTTGGTTAAATCGGCTTCATATTTAACATGGGCCGGGTTGGATAAAACCTAACCATTTGTTGGTTAAATCTGCTTCATATTTAACATGGGGTTGGTTAAAACTTAACCATTTGTTGGTTAATTCTTTTTATAACATGCATTGGGCAGTAGCTCTATTATTGTATGGCTATGAAGTGTTGCTGCGACATCATGGCAGACGACGGAGTGTTTCAAAGTACAGGATTGATTTCTTAATACTGTAATTTAACAATTATGTAACTGCCCTCTACTTAATTATAAGTCTACTAAAGCGTCACCACCTCGGTGAAATGTATGCAGCTAACCAAATACCATCTCAACAAGCACTCCAGAGATGGAAAAACTCAAACACTATACCGAGAGTGTTTAGAGTCGAAAAAGAAGAGGTCCAGATGGAATGGAGTAAAGGAGCTGGAACAAAAAGAACGACATCTCATCCTTAATGAAATCGGCAGAGATCAGACTGACAAAGCAGGCTTGGGGTTCAAGAAGAATCAGAAGCTAATTAAAGACATGACCCTGAAAGAACACAGGCAGTGCCTGACCAGTTTGGTTAAAGAAGTTGACGAGGATGAGATGCTGATCTACCTTTGGATGCGCGAAACAAGGACAGTGGCTGCGATGGGACTCTGCCATGCAAGTGGACACATCATGGAAGAAACTCCTGTATGTTTGGACACCAGAACTCCTGTCGTTCCAGATAAGTGCCATCCATGACCAACTCCCAACACCAACTAACCTGAGACTCTGGGGCAAGACAATTATGGGATTGTGCCAGTTATGTCACCACCGAAATTGTACCCTGCTCCACATCCTGAACTGTTGCAGCCTTTCCTTAGAAAATGGAAGGTACAATTGGCGCCATGACCAAACATTGAGAGCAATTGTATCAGGACTGAGACCATATGTCGATGAAGCAAATAACAACAGATCCTCAACATCCCAGTCTCAAAGTTTCAGTCCTACCATAGCATTCCAAAAAGCAGATGGTACAAAATACCGTAATCCAGTCTTGCCGTACAGAAAACCAAAAGAGACAGACATCCTGAAAAATGCCAGTGACTGTAAACTCCAACATATTGACATACAATTCATCATATTTTGGTTCACCTTCTATATTCAAGAAAACATTACTTGAAATTTGTTTGCCCTAAACAGTGAACATACGATGTAGGAGGTCTATGGTAGGCTCCGTAGCTAAGCTTAACCAAACATCATAGTGTTGTAGTTAGTGAAGGTAAAATAGTTTCCTAAATCCGCCTTTCTTGATAGACAAATGCCATAAGATTGTACAGTTTAGCTCAGACAGTTACATAATTATTAAACTGCAGTATTAAGAAATCAATCTTATATCTTGAAACCCTTCTGTATGCGTCTCCAGACCCCACAACCGGAGCGTTGCAACTACTTGGTCGTCTGCCATTTTGTCGAAAAGAGAGACAACGGGCCAGCCTCGTTTTTATGTCGCAGCAATACACCATATTTTTAATCAACGTTGTGCAATAGAGATTTTTCACCAACACCTTTATTCAAATTGAATCAATGTTGATTAAAATTTAACCAACAATTTGATAAATTGCACAAAATATTTTCCCGCCAATGAAATTCTTTGGCGGGAATCTTGGTTTGACCTATCACTGCCTATTGTTGGTAAAAATTATGATGCCTTAACCAACGTTGAATAAACCAAAAATGAATCATATTTTTACTCTTTAACCAACGCAGTATTAAAAGTAATTTTTAACCACCGCTTTTAAAAATTATTTTTTTTAACCAATGTAGTATATTTTTTAATCAACATTTTTGAATACATGGTTTTTTAAGTGCAATGGACTCTATCCATGGAGGATAGGGTGGCCACGGGGCCGAGATAGATTTTCTTTATACTTTCATATTTGATAGACCTTAACCCGAAACTAACATATCTGGAAATATTTTTGAAAAATAATCCTTGTTACCATGGGAATAGCCAAAATGGCATTTTCGGACGATTATTGCCATTTTGGCATTTTTAATCTTTCAATTTTTCAAATTTTGAAGCCTGCGTAACTATTGCACTCAGTGGTCATGATTTTTTTTCATTACAAGCTATGGGTAGATAGATACTTAAATGCTTCATTGAATGTATCCAAAAAATTGCCAGGTGTCACGGAGGGTTATACCATTTATTTGAAATAGGGGTGTTTTTCAACTTTTTCAAAGTATGCAAATAGACCAATTCTGCATAGCTTACAACCAACATGGTAACGCTCCGATTTCAACGTGGACCATGTCATGATGAGATGAGACATTAGTCTTATCAAAAATGTTAATTTGAGTTTGGGGAAAATACTTCCTGTATATGCAGTGTTGCCAGACATTTTCACCAAAAATCACATTTTGTTCAAAATCAAATCCACTTTTTATTCTATTTAATGATATGAGACTGGAACTTATCATTCACAGCTAAGTTTTAACAATGGGATGTATGTGTTAGACCACTAGAAACTCAAATCTAGTATTTTTGCTTTGTTAACATACTTTAAAACCAAAATGGCCGCCAAATGAATGGTCAAAAGTGGTCAAAATTCCATACAATAGCATAATATCAACTGAAATGTATGATACAAATATAATTTTAATGATGGGATGTATGTGTTAGACCACAAGTAACTCATATCCATTATTTGTGCTCTGTTAAAAAAAATTAAAATCCAAAATGGCTGCCAAAATGGCCCCCAAAATAGTTCCTAAAGTGGCTGCAAAATTGTCAAATTCCATAAAATGGGATAATATCAACCTAAATGTATGATGAAAATATAGTTTTAATGATGGGATGTATGTATTAGACCACTAGTAACTCATATCTAGTATTTTTGCTTCATTAACATACTTAGAAATCCAAAATGGCCCCCAAAATGGGTCCCAAAATGGCTGAACAAATTGTCGAAATTCCATAAAATGGTATAATATATCAACCAAAATGTATGATGAAAGTATGAAAGTATAGTTTTAAAATATATGGATGGTATGTATTAGACCACTAGCAACTCATATTCAGTATATTTGCATTGTAATAACATATTTTAAATCCAAGATGGCCACCAATATGGCCGCTGTAAAAGTACAAATAGTGTACAATAATCCACAAAAGATATTGCAAGAGTGTATATTACATCACATTCACCAAATATTATGTTCACAACTGCTAAGCTTTTGCTTTTAGATATAAGGCCCACCTCTATATGAAAATTTTGACTCGCTGTATCACTTTCCAAAATGGCTTCCAAAGTGGTTAATTTGATGTTAAATGACCTAAAACAAATATGTCTATGATAAAGCCTAGGGGCTGTAGATTTAGTTTGAGTATTTTAAAATATATAAGATGGCTGCAAAAGGTTAAAATAACTGAAAAACAGTATTAGTCTTATTGCTAGTGTTACATTAGATATGAACAACGATTATATCTATGGATTTTAATCCACCCAGTAAACGTATCTGTATGTGACAAGGTATGATTGTATCCATATCTTAATCAATTGGTGGCCACCTGTGGTAATTATGTTGACCATTTGGAGGTAATTTTATTGACCAGGGGGTAATTTTAATAAAATGGTCATTATAATTCCCATCTTTATAACATCACATTGTCAAAATGGAGTCTATACCATTTAAGTATACCTTGTCACATATACAAATACGTTTACTGGATGGATTAAAAGTTGTAGATATACTTATTTGGTCATATCTAATGTAACAATAACAATAAACTAATACTGTTTTTCAGTTATTTTAACCTTTTGCAGCCATCTTGGATATGTTAAACTACTCAAAGCTGTATAGATCTACAGCCCTAGGCATTATCATAGATATACTGAATACTGTCCCATCACATTTGGGTGTATTGGTATTACATAGTATGGTACAAAACCATTGTTTTAGGTCATTTAACATTAACTTATCCATTCTGGCAGCCATTTTGAAAAGTGATACTGAATCAAAATTGTCAGAGAAGGGCCTTATTTCTAAAAGCAATAGCTTAGCAGTTTAGAATAATACTATTTGGTGAATTTGATGTAATTTACACTCTTACAATATCTATTTTGGATTATCATACCCTCATGTAGACTATTTTTACATTTACAGCGGCCATTTTAGTGGCCATCTTGGTTTTAAATTACTACAATGCAAATTATTACAATCCAAATATACTGGATATGAGTTACTAGTGGTTTATTACATACATCCCAATGTTAAAACTATATATACTTTCATCATACATTTTGGTTGATAATATGCTATTTTATGGAATTTTGACCACTTTTGACCAGTTTTGGCCATTAATTTGATTTAATTTGGTGGCCATTTTGGTTTTAAAGTATGTTAACAAAGCAAAAATACTGGATATGAGTCTCTAGTGGTCTAACTCATACATCCCATTGTTAAAACTATACTCAGATCATATATGTTGGTTTAAATATGCTAATATATAGAATTTTGGCGGCCATTTTGGTGGCCATCTTGGATATAGGTGTGTTAACAAAGCAAGAGTTCTGGATATGAGTATCTAGTGGTCTAAAACATACATCCCACTATTAAAACTACACTTTCACCATACAAAGTGATTGCTAATACATGTCATTTTATGAGATTTGACCAGTTGTGGCGGCCATTTTGGACGCCATCTTGCATAACCCCTTAGCATTATGAAAATATTGTTGGTAACATCCTGATTATGTCTTAGGATCATGATAGGAAGTACAAAAGTTGGTTTGGGGAGGCCTGGGGGGGGGGGGGGGGGGGGGGGGGTGCACACTAACCCTTTGTAGATACCCGACTAATATCTAAGACTAATCCCTCAGATCACAATCATGGCACATGTATTCAAATTGGTAAAGACAGCCCGTAGCCAAGGTGTATGGCAAGTCAAACGTGTCATAATAATGTAATCATTTGTATTTAGTGGTATTTGTAGTCTTTACATGTTTTTTAATACTACTGTGGTTTACTTTTTCCTAATGATGCATGTAAAGTTGATTTTTTCATTTCCGTAGTATTTAACTTACGGTAAGATTTATATTGATTTTTTTTTAGAAAATAGGTAAAAGACTGGCAACACTGTTTTGCTTTCCACAAATACATATAAACATTTTGGGGTGAACACCAATTGATTGACAATTAATTTGTGATTATAATGAGTACACATGACAACATATTTGGGGTTATAAGGGTTTTTCACGTTGAAAACGTAATCTGTAATCATATTACTTGCTATGGCAACACCCGTTAAGTTAATGACTGGCAACACTGACCATTTAAAATGATCAACTTTATTATAATATCAAATTTTCTTCTAATTAACATCTCGTTGTGAATTTAAGGTTCCGGTTTCAGATCATTAAACACAGCGAAACATGCGTTAGCTTTTGAAGGAATTGTGAAATTTTGTGAAAATATCTGGCAACACTGCATATTCAGGAAGTATTTTCCCCAAACTCAAATTAACATTTTTCATAAGACTTATGTCTCATCTCAACATGACATGGTCCACGTTGAAATCGGAGCGTTACCATGTGAGTTGTAAGCTATGCAGATTTGGCTATATTTGTATACTTTGAAAAAGTTGAAAAACACCCCTATTTCAAATAAATGGTATGACCCATCATGATATCCCATATTTATGTCTATGCACTCAGTGAAGCATCTACATATTCACCTATTCAGCTTATATAAAGAAAATATTTCATATACTTTTTGTCTATTAGAAATAGACGCTTACAAATTTGATAATTTGTGAGGTTAAAAAGGCCAAAATGGGGAAAATATCCCTAAAATGGTATTTTGGCTGTTGCCATGGAAACGAGAATTATTTTTCAAAATTAATTTCACATTTGTTAGTTTTAACTAAAGGGTCATCAAATATGAAAGTATAAAGAAATTCCATTCCGGGGCCGTGGCCAACATTTTAAAAAAATCCTCCATATTTACAGTCCATTGCACTTAATACTTGTTCTGAGAGTGTACCTCTATCTGTCTATGCGGCGTTTCCCTACTAACTGTAGGGATTGAGTGGTCAGACCAATAGCCTGGCAAGATGTCTATGTTGCCTACAAATGTACCATTGAGATTATCTCGTGAGAAAGGAGGAATTTGGTCGAAATCTATTGTACCCCATTTTAATACCCGTAAATGGTGAACGCACAACTACTCTGGAGACGAGATTTGCGGAGTTTAAAATCGGGTTTTGTTAAACACGTCGTTTAAAAGATAAAATAGCGTTTAGACACGAGACTAGTTTTTAAGCTAAAACCGTGCATGGTGTTTAATCTACCAAGGAGGCCATAAAGGTTGATAATTGGTCTGCCATCATTGCCCAAAAATATAGATACAGCTTGAAATCATCACCAAAACGCATTTGTAAAGTATATACGGCCAATCTGAGCAAATCAAAAACGCTTATAAAACTCCATTGGATCACTGTACACAATAATAATCAATACAACAAGACTAGGCGGGAAAATATTGCTTTAGAAGAATAACAAGACATTAATCAGTGCAGTTTATTCAGTACAATCAAGATTGCATTTTCCACTTTGCCAATGAGTTATTTATTGGTAAATAAATGCGTATATAAGCGTATGTTAAAAATGCGTTGTTTCGAGAGAAATTTGATAAATCGATGCATGCGAGCTGATGTTGATATGTGAATTGAATCACAGCACGACCCGCAGGGCAAGTGTCACCATATCAACATTTACGCAAGTGCATTGGATTTTGTAATTTTTCGAGGCCATAGTTCATTCATTGATACTCTAATAATCATGAATAGTTCATCAGTGATACATGTCGTAACTAGGCTACCTTAAGTGAAGTAATTGATTCTCCCCTTTTTGGATCGCAAAAGGTGACACATATCAGAAAAACTACTCCGCCCACTTCCTTTGTATATTGTTATGTCAATAAAACCAACGGGCGAAAAGTAAATACACCAAATGACCCAACATAAGGTGCAGTGGTTTCGGAATGATGTAGATACAGACAGGCAATATTTTTTACTAGTGAGTTTAAAAACTGAGAAAACCACCCAAAATGGGTTGAAGTTAACACTTTCCACGCTGCAATTAGTGACATTAAACAAAACAGATTTTTCAGAAACCTTTCCCAATTTTAAAAGTATACCTCAAGGATAACATAACCACGACTAGGTATGTTTGTACTTCTTTCAACTAAAATTCTTTCAATGCGTTTCTCATAGTGATTCTAAATAGGGTATTGAAAGTCAATACAATATTTAGTTTTTTAAACATTTTGTGAAATTTCTGAATGTCGTCTGCAGACGCCTGCCGCGTGGAAAGTGTTAGGAAGTGACGTACATGAGGTGGGTAGGCGGGGTGATGACGTGTGTTCCGGTTTTTAGGATCGAGATAGGTGTGATGTGACATGAAATATAAATAAATTCAATTTGAGTAAAGTAGGACTAATTGGAGGATTAAAATTATATAAAAAACCTTTTTTTTTTTTCTTTTAAAGAAAAGATTTGCATATAGGCTGCCCAAAAAGTTACTTTGAAAAAAGAAAATGTGTAATTAATTATTTTCTTTTCGAGATATGGACGATTATGTAAAATTTTCTCCATAGAGCTGTGTATAAAAGCTCATTTTCTCCACACCACTGTATTTTAATGCAAGATCCTGCGACATTGTCACTTCTCGGACACGTGCCCTATGCACCAATGATTGTTTTAAACGATTTAAAGTTTAACATGTTTTTTTTATCGAAATGGCAGAAATATAAGGCTTTCATTTTCGCTTGTAGGAACAAAATTGGGAGAAAAACATTTTTTTTTTAAATATCAAAAATACAATTTTAAAAGAATTACAAGCCAATGAGAAGAAAAAAAAGATTTTGAATTCAAGTTTTTGAATTTTGAATTTTGAATTCCACCATCCTGGTAATTAAAGATATGCTTACTTCCACCCCCCTGTAATTTAAGTTCTGTTTACTTCCACACCACCCCTCTCCCCCCACCGTAATTCAAGTTCTGCTTACTTCCATACCCCTCCCGTAATTCAAGTTCTGATAGTACTTCCACCCTCTCCCTCCCCGCTCTATTCGCCGCCGCGTGTAACTAACATAAATAATACGTTCAAAAGATTTTTAATTCAAGTTCTGTTTACTTCCATACCCCTCCCGTAATTCAAGTTCTGATTGATTCCCCCCCCCCACCCCCCCCCCCCCCCTATTCGCCGCCGCTGACATAATTCAAGTCTGCGTATTTCCATACTCTTCCCGGCCATCATGCCATGTCGTAACCAGGCTACCTTAAGTGAAGTAATTGATTCTCCCCTTTTTGGATCGCAAAAGGTGACACATATCAGAAAAACTACTCCGCCCACTTCCTTTGTATATTGTTATGTCAATAAAACCAACGGGCGAAAAGTAAATACACCAAATGACCCAACATAAGGTGCAGTGGTTTCGGAATGTACTCTAATAATCATGAAAAACGGTTCATTCATTGATACTCTAATATCATGAATAGTTCATTCATTGATACTCTAATATCATGAATAGTTCATTCATTGATACTCTAATATCATGAATAGTTCATTCATTGATACTCTAATATCATGAATAGTTCATTCGTTGATACTCTATTATCATCATTTTTCTTCTTTCTCTTTTATATAGTGTGTACCAACGATAAATACGATTACTCCAAATCCTTGTACGCATCCATGACTAAAGAAGGCGTAGTCGTAACTTCCAGAAGTCTTGTATATCCATCCTGAAAATATAACCAAAAACACCATATCGATAGACAATGAAAAAGATATTAGATTATCACATGATTCCGAATCGTCATTTAAAGGCATATTATGTGATCTTTTCCAGAGAGCGCCCTCTATTCATTATTTTTTTTAGAAAGTAGATTTTCTTGCAGATTTACATTTCTGATCATAAATCATACATACATTCCAAGTTACAGAGCGATACGATTCCTAATTACCTCAAAATCATGGTTTTAGAGTGAATTTAGTGTGAAAATATAAACTGTCGGAGTTATCCGACAGTTTATTTTCACTCTAAAATCATGATTTTGAAGTAATTAAGAATCGTATCGCCCTGTAACTTGGAATGTATGAACGATTTATGATCAGAAATGTAAATCTGCAAGAAAATCTTCTTTTAATTTTTCTTTTCGATGTTGAGGGCGTTCCCTGGAAAGATCACATAATATACCTTTAAAAGGCACGCTCAGTCATTTGGTGGTACGCTTTAGTGTTTAGTAATTCTTTTCAATGTACTTTATAGACCATTTGTAGCAGGTATACACTTTTTAAAATATCTCACCCAATTATAACAGGCCTACATAACGATATTTCATACAGCTCACAGGGATCAGTAAATCTTTGGGATCAGTAAATCTTGGGGATCAATAAATCTTGGGGATCAGTAAATCTTGGGGATCAATAAATCTTGGGGATCAGTAAATCTTGGGATCAGTAGATTTTGGGATCAGAAGATTGTGGGTATCAGTAGATCTTGGGTATCATCTTCATCATCGTCGTCATCGATCGTCGTCTTCGTCGTCGGTCGTAGTCTTTGTCAACGTCGTCATGGTTGTTAACGTCTTCGTCATCGTCGTCGTCAATTTGATCGTCATCGTCATCATCTTTGCCTTTGTCATCGTCGCTATCGTCGTCGTGTCATCGTCGCCCTCTACTTACCGGGTACAAAACCACCTAGAAGACGTCCCACGCCAGTGAAGCATCTTAGCCATCCCATAGCGTTGACTAATCGATCAATTCCAAATATTTCCTTATATACAACATTAATCAGACAATTACTCATTCCTTGCCCCATGCCTTGGAAGAAAGCTAGCACCAGCATTCCAACAAAAGTTGGAAAAAACGCGCTAAGAATTAGACTCCACGTTGAGATTAACATTCCACAGATCCAGACATTCTTTGTGTTAGAGAAACCTTTCCATGTCATAAGTCCTGGTATGATCTTTCCCACGGCGTCTCCTACACCTCCTATAGTGGCAACCAATGTTGCTTGTAAGGGAGGGACTCCGGTATCAATAGCACGCGGTACAAGATAAATGACCCAAGCTGTATGCGAGTAACGAATTGTACTAGATACTATATATGATGATTACATAGAATACGGGGTCTTTGAATATCCCAAGATGTAACGTTTCACTCATAGAAAAACAACATTGGCGAATTGAGTTTAAACATCGCCACGTACTGTCACATTTCTGGAGGGTTCCGATTTCGCCAGACGATGTATTCAATGGTGAGTACTCCTGCTCTGCGGGTTGGCGGTATCGCGACGATGGCTTTAGAAGAGCACCACAGACTACCGCGTTGAAAAATATTCCTGCTAGCAGCAAAACAGTGCCTCTCCAGCCGTACGTTGTCTCTAATATTTGCGTTAATGGCCCGATGGTTATTAAAGCTAGCGACGATCCAAGAAAGGCGAATCCATTCGCTAAACTATAATTATCGTCGAAATATTGTCCAAGTACGGCGAATGGAGGGTCTCCTATGAAACCAATTCCAACCCCTAAAGAAACACAAAAATAATAGTTACTTTTTAATTATTAAGCTTCAATTCACTAAATGTGACATTCAATATACAAAAATACTTTATATCTCAACATAATACGCTTGATTATGGACAAACCATACTGAGCTATAATACTCTATAGGTCTTCCTCTGGACAGTGGCGTAACTTTATACAGGCGCAGCATTTACGCACGCGTATGGATCCTCCGTCTTTCTACGCTCGTGTGTATACGCCAGCGCCTCGAGTAGGCGCGCGTTTATGTGCTGCAATTAGTAGAACTAGCGGGCATCCGCGCTTCGCGCGGACCCGCTAGAAGATTTCATGGGGAGGTAAGTAAACAAAGCAAGAAAATTTGATACAATATCAAGAACATGTCCTACATGTATACATAATCTAGACGGGCCCTAAATAATCCGAATATCGCAGGTGCTTTTGATAATCCAGGTATACATGTGCCTTAAAGTAGGTAGGCCTACCGTTGACTTTCCAGATACCTATGTAGGCCTCCCATGTTATATCGAGATACCCAGGTACCCTTACTTTATCATTCAAGTAACTTGAATTAATCGCGGGTGCCGAAGATAGCGGGCAGTAATAGTCATATCACAATTATAGGCAGAGGTGAGTAATATCAAAGCGTTATAAATGTTTATATAAATATCAAGAGTATGTCCTTATTCAACCTAAAGTGCCCTTGATATAATGTAAAGTGACATGGTACCCTTAAAGGTATATTATGTGATCTTTCCAGGGAACGCCCTCAACATCGAAAAAAAAAATTAAAAGTAGATTTTCTTGCAGATTTACATTTCTGATCATAAATCGTACATACATTCCAAGTTACAGGGCGATACGATTCTTAATTACTTCAAAATCATGATTTTAGAGTGAAAATAAACTGTCGGATTATCCGACAGTTTATATTTTTCACTCTAAATTCACTCTAAAACCATGATTTTTAGGTAATTAGGAATCGTATCGCTCTGTAACTAGGAATGTATGTATGATTTATGATCAGAAATGTAAATCTGCAAGAAAATCTACTTTCTAAAAAAAATAATGAATAGAGGGCGCTCTCTGGAAAAGATCACATAATATGCCTTTAATACACCATGCGCCTAGGCCCAATGTGCTCTTAAATAATACAGATACCCATGTTCCTAATCGAAGTACTCCACGTGTTCTTAATAGACCTAAGCCCTACCTATCACAGATGGCCTTAATAACCCAGGTACCGCATTTGCCGGCATTATATCCACACCAATGTGCCCGTATTATATCCAGTTTATAATGGAAAGCGCAGGTATAGGTGCCGAAGCTATAATAGCGGGTGGTTAGTCACATCAAAACGTATAAAGATGATGGTATTGTAAAACAGCAAGAGTATGTCGTTGATACTCCCATGTATCCTAGGTGCCCTTAATACTGACATTGGTACCACAGTGCCCTTAATAATCCATACCATGTGCCCTTAATAAATCCATGTATGCCACGCATGTATAACACACGGTGCCCTTGATTATTAAGGTACCACCCCATGTACTTTAATGATTGTGTATTAGTGATCCAATTTAATATGACCTCCCTGGAGTGCGGCCTGGACTATGTGGTTTATCTTGAATCGAATATTAAGGGCACCCGTGATAACTGTGTATGCGGCTATTAGGCCCTACGTGGAATAATAAGGACACCTGATTAAAATATTCAGAGTATCAGGATTGCCTTAATAACCCCTCCCCCTACCCCTTGTCAGCTGTCTCTACCCATTTTGTACCCCAAATAATACAAAAGTTGTATTTTAATGTCAAAACTGAAAGTAACTTGAAATTAGCTTTAAAATGTGTTCCCCGATTCTTTTATTGCCCCCGCCTCCCCGTTTTCCTCCTTTAAAATGTTGATGCTGGTGCCGCCACTGCCCATGCACATATTGTATCCACGGTAATAGGCTGCCCATGCACATACTGTATCCAGGTAATAGGCCTACGTTCTGAGCGTTATATATGGGTTCTATAGTTTTATAGTCGGTCGTTTAGTTTTATGGTCGGCGTAGTCTATCATCAAGATCACTTGTACCATTCCATGCTTGTACTTAAACACTATGTGTGCCATCCGGGTTTTGTTTGGCCTATACTTGAATACATTATTCCTCCAATAGACATCAGTGTAGCCTAAACGTATGTAGTCCCTTTGTCATGTTTGTTGTGTTCTAAATACGTCCTCCCGAGATACTACCAATAAATCCAGTTATCACAGGTGGCACACATGCGCAGTGCGCATAGTCCAGGTAATTTGAGACTATCTGCGTTTTATAGTGAACCCCGTAATCCAGATACCACTGGTGCCCTTACTAATCCAGACACTCTATAATAATCATGATCATATATTACACGTTCCGTTTATCTAGATGCCCATGTGCCCTTATATCCAGATTATCAAGTACGGGAAATGCGGGGAGGGGGAGGTGGCTTTATTTAGGGTATGATGGGGCAATACCGCACGTTCCGTTTATCCAGATACCCATGTGGCCTTAGTAAGGCCGCCTTACTTCATCCATTTAATCAAGTAAGGGAAGTGCGGGGACAGGGGCTTTGAACTTAGGGTATGATGTAAGGGTATGATGTAATCCCGTAATTTACGTGCTATAAGCCGCATGGCGAATAAGCTGCAGCACCTCAAATTAAGATTCAGACCTCATCGTACACAGTAAGCCGCACCGCTGTATAATAAGTCGCACAAAGAAAATGAAAGGGGTGTGTTGGGGATGGGTATTGGGTGTGTGTGTGGGGGGTGGGGGACGACCCTGATCCACCAGCCCATAGCTTCATGACCAGCCATGGGGTTACAACAGCTGCATGAGTGACTCCATAAAATCCAGTTATCACAGGTGGCACACATGCGCAGTGCGCATAGTCCAGCTAATTTGAGACTATCTGCGTTTTATAGTGAACCCCGTAATCCAGATACCACTGGTGCCCCTACTAATCCAGACACTCTATAATAATCATGATCATATATTACACGTTCCGTTTATCCAGATGCCCATGTGCCCTTATATCCAGATTATCAAGTACGGGAAATGCGGGGAGGAGGAGGTGGCTTTAGGGTATGATGGGGCAATACCGCACGTTCCGTTTATCCAGATACCCATGTGGCCTTAGTAAGGCCGCCTTACTACATCCATTTAATCAAGTAAGGGAAGTGCGGGGACAGGGGCTTTGACCTTAGGGTATGATGTAAGGGTATGATGTAATCCCGTAATTTACGTGCTATAAGCCGCATGGCGAATAAGCTGCAGCACCTCAAATTAAGATTCAGACCTTATCGTACACAGTAAGCCGCACCGCTGTATAATAAGTCGCACAAAGAAAATGAAAGGGGTGTGTTGGGGATGGGATTGGGTGTGTGTGTGGGGTGGGGTCGACCCTGATCCACCAGCCCATAGCTTCATGACCAGCCATGGGGTTACAACAGCTGCGTGAGTGACTCCATCAAATGTATTTTCCTTCAGCCACTTCAGTCACCTTATATAATACATGTTATCCTGGATACGGTTTGCGCCTTGCTCCCAGTTTCTTTATTAGAATAAAGGTCTTGGCTTTATGATTAATGTTTTGTTTGTGTCTTGCTCTCGTTACATGCTATTGTACTGTACGGTATGCACCGCGGAGCAACCGTACGGACTGCCTGCTTTCACTTCATGCCCCGTTTACAATGTACAGTTTGCGCCACAAACGCGTACACACTTTGTCTGCGTCATTACGTGTGCGCCGAATCGCGTGCGTCATGTTAAACGCGGTCGCGCAGCAACAACATAGGAGGTTGTTATGGTATCGCCAGTTTCTTTATCATTAGCAAACTCCGCGTTCATCTATGTTATTAATGTGAAAGTGTCACTTTAAGATCTGCGTAAGAGTTTTTGTTTACATTTAGAAAATGTCGTGAAATATTTTTATTTGTTGGAAGTCCCGTATAAATGCTTGTTACTATGCGTTCTTAAAGAATAACAAACAGCCGCATATACAGAAATGTAGCTATATTCCTGAAGAAAATATTTTGGGTGAAGACCATATGTCATCACTCATTCCGAATGATGGATTAATAAACTATAGTTGTCAACAAAAGTTGGTCAAATAAATTCACGCAGTGACTACACTGTATCGTGATAGATAAATAAACTATAGTGGTGAACAAATACACGCAGTTACGTCACTGTCTCGTGATGGATAAATAAACTATAATAGTGGTCAACAAAAGTTGGTCAAATACATGCACGCAGGTACGTCACTGTCTCGTGATGGATAAATAAACTACAGTGGTCAGCAAAAATTGGTAAAATACATGCACGCAGCGAAAACCGAGTAATTCCAAAATTCATAGAAACATTATAGATCAATTTTACCATTGTTTAAATATTTCTTACAAAGTATAGATTATTAATGGTAATGGTGACGACTTGTTGAATTTTGTAAGCCTACTTGATTTTAAATTTCTTCGTGGACCTTAATTATGAAATTGAAGAAAAATGTAGAAAGAACCCCTGTTCTATAAGCCCGATGGACCGACCCATTTTTCGAATTTTCAACAACAAAATTATAATTTAAAAAAAAAAAAAATCGTGAAAGTTTTGATATTTTTTGATATTGTTTTGATAATGCTTGAAATGTTTTGAAATTGTTTTGAAATTTAGACCGTTTTAGTGGAAATAGAAGAATAAAGCACTCATTGAGAATTAATAGTACCATCTTTTATTTCCACTACCACTACCGTATATCTGTCTTATCGACGATTCTCTTTTTTAAAAAGACTATTCTTGTTTCGAATAATTATCGGTTTTACGTACCAACAAACAACACCAGCATAATCGACATGGTCCATACGTCCGGCATCTGTGAGGCTAAAACCATACCAAGGCATACGAGTGCGCCACCTATCATGACAATGACGCGACATGAAAAACGACGTGCCAAACCACCAACAATTGGACCTGTAAAACGATAAACCAATTAAAGAAAATACATTTTATTTAAGCATCACTGCAGTGCTGAAAGGGTTTCGCAAACCATTAAAAATGCAAACTGTGCTAAATTAATTTGCGGATGGTTGAGGTTCATCTGAGCTTCTTATGTATGACCATCTCAAATACGCTACATTGAAAAAGAACTTCACATAATATTAAAATGACATCCGATATGCTATTCCGAATGCTACTTAAAATTGACAAAGGTCAATTTCAAAATCCCAAGTCCCGTACCATAACCATAACAATATCCATTTTTGCAGCTACACATGATTTTAATACATTTTTGCGGTAACAATGCCAAATAAATTTACCGGTAGGCTGATATTCAACAATACTCAACACCTGGCAACATTTCTCGGTTGCCTGTGCTTGTAAGACCTATTGTATTGACTTGCTTTATACAGCACAGATAGTGCTTACAGTAATTCAGGCACACTGGTTGAAGATACATGAAAATAAACACATCACAAAAAGAAAGTATCCACTTTTTTCGAGACACCCTGTGTTTAATTCCTTGGGCCCTAAATAAATTCAAAATGTGGGAAAGAACATAAATTTTCTCTCGCACATTTTGATACCTCATTTGTTACAATAGCACAAATATTGATGAAGCTGTGTCCATTTGAATACGAAATGATGCAGTTTCCATTGTTGCACTTAGCCCTATACGATACCCATTATGAAAAGATCGTAAACAAAACAGTAAATCCAAAGTGCTCCACTTCCTTTTCTCCATGAAAAGAAAATCATAATCCGAACATTTCACTTCGTCAATTGTTTCCAGCACCTGTAGGAGGAAGACACACACGATACGGATGGATTTGTGGTTAATTTTGACAATACTTTTTAATTTCATTTTTTGTTTTGATTAAACAAAGCCCAAATGAGCAAAACAAACCTTGCTTATCATCCTTATCATTTGCGTATGTGAACTTATTCTTTATTTCATGGGTATAGGGTTAAGTGCAACAATGGAATCTGCATCATTTTGTATTCAAATGGACACAGCTTCATCAATATTTGTGCTATTGTAACAAATGAGGTATCAAAATGTGCGAGAGAAAATTTCTGTTCTTTTCCATATTTTGAATTTATTTAGGGCCCAAGGAATTAAACACAGGGTGTCTCGAAAAAAGTGGATACTTTCTTTTTGTGCGGAGTTTACAACGACGACACGACTTTTATAATTATATGTTTCGCCGCCATTCCTTTCTCGGGCACTTTTATTTACAGAAACGCTCTCAAATAATAATACACGACATGCACGAAGAAAAATAATACCGCACGTCTGCGAGGGTTGGAAACAAAAAATGAAGTGGAACCAGGGATACTATTAATTTTGGGATAGGAAAGTCCTATACTAACACACGTAGCGAAAACGGTGCCGTTTGCATAAATTATATAAATTATGGTAATCATCGGAATGTGTCGGTGACCGGCGTTTAACGCGTTTAACAGTGTTTAACCAGGTTTAACGTAATATTTGGTCAGCATAGGTTTGAGGGCGTTGGGGATTTACACAGACGACGGTGGCCACGCGAAACCTAAATGTTGAATACGTAATGAATAAGGTAAATAACACGTAATCGCGAATGTTAATCTGATCATTTTGACAAATTCATCATAATTAGAAGAATTGTCATCGTTAACCGGGCTATGACTGTTAAAATAATTCAAAATAGTGCACTCCCGTTGACATAATTGGGTCGTCTGAGAGACGCGTGGCCAGCGTCGTGTCGTCTGCTATAATCACGCCTGATCGGTATAGCGCCTGATCGGTATAGCGCCACCAGTTCTATGCTGACCAAATTTTAATTCAAAAGTGGACCCGATCGGCAAGCTCACTGGCATACCCCTGGTGGAACTGTGGAAGAACTTCTAGTTTCATAACACGCACCTCTTTCGGCAGCTGAGCTGTGATTGGCTCGTGGCCATTCACATCTGAGCGCCGATGAGCATAAATGAGGTGGTCAATGAGGTACCGGCGTAGACTCTCGTATTCATTTCAGACTATCTCATTATTAATGGAGGGGTGTTTCTGCATCCCACATCTGGTCTGATACACCAAAAAAATCTCATCCATGAGACAGATGATCTTTCTTTCCCTATTCATGAGCAGTCAAGTTGAATTAAATACTGGCCCAAAAAAATCCATGTGGCATCTGTAAAAAGGAAGTAAAAAAACAACCACAACGCCATCTCCTCTGTGACGAGTGTGATACATGGTACCACATTAAATGTACAAATAATGTCCAACCCCGTGTCCAACCACCTGTGATGGATATCTCACAAAAAACTCTGGTCTATCTTAGGAAATGTGGCCTTCCAAATATATCAACTGGTATCTTTGACAGTACACTTCTTATTACTCCAAATTCTTTTGATATCTTGGAAAGCGAAATGAGTGACCTCATAGAACCAGAGGCTTTCAAGCCGACTTAGATGTCAACTCCAATAAAGGTACATCCAGGTATTTTCCAAAACCTCACAGAAAGTGCAAATAAGCTTCTAAAGAAGAAACGCACGATCCGAGTAGAGGACTTCAACGAATAATGTTATACTATGTGGTGATTTTAACCTACCAGACATAGATTGGGTAAACTACAGCACCAAACCAGAGAGTAAGCAGAAAGGGGTCTACAAGTGCCCTAGATATCGTAAATTACCTGAGCCTAATTTAAATACAATCGCCGAAGGAGATCTACAAATAAATCACGGCATTTTTTTTACAGCTCTACATATAGGCTAAATTAAGTGCTTAGATAGTAAGGTTTTCAATGAAGGGGGGTGACAAAAATAGAAATCGATTTTTAGGCAATTTTGGTGTTTTTTTTGTGCAAATCATATCTTTGAACAATGTTCTATCCACCAGTAATCAGTTTGACCTGACTTAATGTTAATTTATAAAGCTGCTAAAATATAGAAAAAAGGGGTATTCAAGGGTTATTTAGCATGAAGGTATAGAATCGTTATACATGTAGTGACTTAGAGGTGTACTGAAGGGAGTGCCTTCAGTGCACTCCCAGGACTCCACCAAATCTACTTTTTGAACTTCTTTTTATGGTCCTAAAACATATTCAGGGTGTTACCAAAATTAATGTTAGTACAGTGCAACAGGCCATAAACCTCCCGAAAAGACAAGTCAACTATAACTATAGACAAGTTAAAACTATACTTTTATCATACATTTTGGCTGATGTATGCTTTTTTATGAAATTTGACCCTTTTGGCGGCCATTTTGGACGCCATTTTAAATAACCCCTTAGCATACAGTGCAACAGGCCATAAACCTCCCGAAAGTGATTAGGCCATAGTTTAAATTAGTCATCATATAGCACAAGTCTCATAATTTAAATATAAATGAAGTATTAGGGCATCCATTTTGACGGCCATCTTGATTTAAAGTATGTTAACAAAGCAAAAATACTGAATATGAGTTACTATTGATCTAATACATACATTCCATTGTTAAAAAGTATACTTTTATCATACATTTTGTTTGATATTATGTCCTTTATGAAATTTTACCCCTTTGGCGGCATTTTTGGACGCCATTTTGAATAACCCCATAGCATACCAAAATTAGTTTTTGTAACACCCTGAATGTGCTTTAGGACCATTAGAAGGAAGTTCAAAATGTTGGTTTGGGAAGTCTTGGTAGTGCACGGAAGTCCCCAAGTAGATACTACGCCTCTAATTCACTATATAATTATATAAATATTTAACATGGTTAAATAACCCTTGAATGCATCTTTAATGTTAAATTTCACACTATATATTTGTCATCATAAAACTATTTATAAAGGTCATAGACCATGTCAAACTAACTTTATTCAAGTCAAGTATCTGGCAGATACAGACCCGGGATGATCCCCCTACTCTTTACGAAGGAGTCTGTGACCTTTTTAACGTCCTCGGGGATAGCTCTTCCAATGCACGGGACCACCATTTCTACGTGACTTCCGAGCCACGATGCAATTGAGACTATAAGTACCTTGCCCAAGGATACAAACATGTTGGCTGTGGCGGGGCTAGAACTCACAACCTTTGTATTGTGAGTCCTGCCTGATCCACTAGACCGCACATGCTCTCTAAAGGATCTCATGGATTACTGAACCAATATTAGGCATGTTTGTACTTATTTCATTGCATTTCTAATGGTGATTCCAAATATGGTAATGACATTAAATAATGTGGACATTTTTGAAACATTTTGTAACATTTTGGAATGTCGTCTGCCGCGTGGAACGTGTTAATTCAGCTATACATGTACGTACCGATAAAATCTCCAACTGCGCAAACTAAAGCCACCACGGATCCCAGGATCCAGACTTCCGTGTTAACATCTCGCTCCAAAGTTGGTAAGAGTACACCAAATGATTTTCGAAATCCTTGATCAAACACCTTCGTGAAGAAACAACTCATAAGCACCATCCACCGCCATCCCTCCGGACCAGACGACCGCCATCCCTCCTGACCAGTTTCCGATCCGGGCAATTGTGTTTCCTTCATCATAGTTTAGTATTTATTTGAACAGTTTTTATTTAGAGCTCTCAGATTAGACATCTGGTATAGAGGAAGACGCATGCTTCATCTTGGTTTTTGTTAATGACATCATTCCATGTTTCTAGATTAAAGTTGATAATAATAGAACTTTAGCATCAATGTTAAAACATCCAAACAGGCATCGGAAACAGAGGGAGTGGGGAAGGTTTCCCCATAAATTTGTTTACCTACAAAATGCCTTTTGGTCAATTTTTGTCTTGAAGTTAAAAAGGTATATAAAACCAACGAGGAGATTTTTTAATATTTGATCACCGGGCGGGGGTCACAATTTATGGTCAATTTGTTCTCCACTATAATCATGATAATTAATATATAACATTTTAATCCGATTTTATGCCCGTTACATTAATTTTGGCGTGAGTTTCTCTCAATTTAAAAACGTGATAGAAATCGGCTTGGGTTATCCCCGGGGGGTTATCCATGGGTGAATCGGCCTTGGGTATACCCATGAAAACACTCCGGAAACGCCGTACGTTTATCTAGTCCTTGGTACCAAAATCTAGGATTTTGGTACTTATTCAGGCAAGTGTGTAAGGTGGAAGCTAACCATCTCTTGAAACACAGACTTAATCAGATTTAATCACAGTCAATAGTTAGGTCAGTCAGCTGCCAACGTTGAGTGAGTCTATTGTTGACGACGCGATTTTGTTTTCCCTGGTAAAGAGGATGTCAATCACGTGCAATTCATATGGCAAATGTCAGCCTTAAACAATGCCAACAAAATATACATTTAAATCAAGTTTAACGTCATGTGACTGAGTGGATCTTCACGAAGGGGGAATAATAAAATATTACTCAATTATTTGATATGCTAAAGTCATGTTCGCAGGCACATTTCTGCTTTGAAATGCTATTTTAGCCGTACATGTTTTCTGTTCATTCTGGAAAAGAGGCTTACCAAAGTCCGTGTTCTTGACCCACTTATAGAAAAAAATAAACAGTATAGCCTTGTATTGTAAAGATCAACGGTATATCCTCCTACTATCAAAAAATGGGAGATGTGCAGTGACTCTATCGTACCAAGAATATTACTTGCAATATTATATATATCAGCTTTATTGACCCACTCGTCTGTAATAGTCTACGGTGCATACAATGTACTTGTTTGTCTAGACGCGCCTCTTTTGAAATGCTAATTAAGTGGCGTGACTGTTATACCAACGCTGTGAGACGTACACAGTTGTAAATGGGGGACGCCGTGTGTTTGTGCACGCAGAGACACATACGTAGACTGCGCGTGCAAGAGTGGAAGCAGAGTAGGGGGGTCTGGTAATGTGAAAATTGTACAAACTCCGTGTTCTTGACTCACTTACGGTCATTTTAGAACAAAAACATGGGTTTTCATAATGTTCATATTATTAAGTGCCTGCTACACTACTTTTTATCAATCTGCAATGAAAATTTATTGGTAAATATGTGCTTCGTAAAGTACATAATTTCGGAGTTTTTTCAGTTATAAAATACTTTCTGATGCTAAATTATTTTTATAAATTTTAATTCAGATGTTATTAAAATAGACCCTCTCCTTCAAAATGATACCAAACACGGCCTAATTGGATAACGAAATATGGTAAAAATCGAAAAAACAAAACACCTATTTTTAATAAAAATGTGGCAAAGTGTCTGTGACCTCATGTGTGCGGGAAAACAAAACAAGCCCCTTTTTGCGTGCTTGACTACTGACTGGGTCACCCAAGCCCTATATGAAAGCTATGTAGATTGTTAAACGGGGTAGTCGTCACAAACATGCACAAACACAATAGTCAAACGACCTTGCTATTGTCATGCTATTGTCAACACTCCCTACACAGAGGTCTGCAGTGCAAATCTGTACGATTTTCGCCATGTAATGTCTATGGTAGATTTCATTCCGTGGTTTAAAGCTATGAGGTTTCCGTGGTCTTCGCTATCTCCAAGCAGATAGAGCAATACGTACATGGACTTTTTTGTAGACGAGAGTTCATTTCATGATTTGGTGAGGTTTAGAATGAGTTAGGATTCCTATAATTTTGAAGACCACGGATTTTCAAAACGTTAAATTTCCGACATTGTACGACATAAATTTAGTAACCAAACGTGTTTAAAACTATACATTTTGCCGTTCTGCAGATGTTATTGACCCTCCTCTATAATTCTACATGATTTTTAACACGTTTCTTAGTTTTTGAGATGCCCAAATAGACCATTTTCCGAAGCTATTTCTAGCAAATATTGCAGTCACTGATACTCCATTGTTTTCTTGCGTATAACAAAATATGACATGCAGCGTGACCTCCCTACTGGCTGATCAGTCTATAAAATAAGTCCATGCTTGTAAAAAAACTAATCTGTGGCAGATTACATAATCAGCATCCATCTCATCTTTATAAAGGCATCATGTTTATGAAAAGAAGTTATTGATTGCTCCAGAAATGCCAGAAAAGATAAGTTGGGATTAGGCCTATGTTAATCCATGCATGCTCAGCATAGAACAAAAATGACAAAAGAATCAATAAACTTAAAAACTTAATAAATGGATGAATAGAACTAGAATTTATTGACCTCCACAGGAGGAGACTCAATTGCTAATAGACTATGCAATAAGTCTGGTCAAGAAAATGGTTAGGTTATTAAATTGGTTCCCTTCAACACTGTGCCTTGAGTAAGTACCAAAATCCTAGATTTTGGTACCAAGGACTAACGTTTATCCTGAGACGAATATACCTGAAGGGATAGGCAGCTCCGTGTATTGCCATTCAATTCTACCAACCAGGTCTTGCACGGCATTGTTCTCAAACCAACCCAAGCAGAACCTACAAAACAGGCTGTGCGCATGCACACGCATGCGTCGATTTGTCCTGCTCTCACTTCTGGGTTTAAACCATGATCATGATGATTGCGCATACAGACTGTGATAGATTTCTAAAATGATTACGCATTTATGTTGCTAGAATTATGGTATTTCAGAAAAAGTATGCCAATTAAAACCTACTAGTGCTCTACTTCAACCCATAAACAATGTATTGTGATATTCAAAGTTCATGATTTGTGTTTAGAATTATGATTTAATGTGAATTCAAACACAACAAATTTGGTATTTTTATACATCAACAGATAAGTGCATCAGCTCAACCACATCTGAGTATTTGTATTTAATTCATATTAAATCTAAACACAAACCATGCACTTTGAATATCATAATACATTATTTATGTATTGAACTATGGCTCTAGTAGGTTTTAATGTGCATACTTCTTATGAAATGCCATAATTCTAGCAATATAAATGCGTTATCATTTAAGAAATCTATCACAGTCTGTATGTCCGTGACCGTCCGATACTACAGTGTGTTCAGGTTGTTAAGAAGATCGTAACACACGTGTGGATAACACTTAATTTGAAATAGCGCGGTAACTCACATAATGAGGTCGTGCTACAAATTTAACTGAATGATGATAATCGATTGGCATCAAGCATAACAATAACCGTGTTAGACTTGCACCGCTGCACATAGCAGGAATGAATAGAGCTTCTTACAGAGACCCTATAACTATGGGACAAGTATCTCGGAGGCAAAGTCCCCCGTTTACTATGCTTAAATTGACTAATGATGATCTTAAAGGGGGCGCAATCATGGTCGTAACAAACCAGACGACCTAAGACACGGTGGATTTTATCGGCTCGAAACATGATTTGTGACACAGAAATAGTACATCAATGGTAAAAAAAAGCTGATTGTGATTTAGAGTTAAACTTATTTGCTTTGATGATAGCAGAATTTAGTTCTTATATGACACGAAACATTCAGAATTGGTTATTTGAAATTAATTTTCACGTGGAACAAAATACGAATTTCAAATTGCGGATGGCTTCGTCTGACAGTGACAGAGGAGAGACGTGGCGTTATTTGCATGTTCTGAATATTGTAATCAGATCAGTTGGGAAGGATGCTGGATCGCGACGATCACATCGTGTGAGGTCATGAATAGTCATGAATGAATATTCATTCACAACGAATGATTGACAGTTTACGCTTAACTGCACAATGATGAACTTATAGAGGGCGCTATACTGTGAAACAAAATCTCAACAATGGGCTGATACGGTGTTACGTACGCCTGTTCTTATCCCTTCAGGTATATTCGTCTCAGGTTTATCCGACATATCAAATTCAAATCACAATCAAATCTCAATCTAAATCGAAACTATTTTTGCTCAATATAAACAATAAAAGGCCGGTTCTTACCTCTGATAATCAAGATAGTTTTTAGATATCCATTTCTCTGGACAGGCAAGACAACGACCAACAGCCTTCCTACCTACAAAATGCGTTCTGTAAATGTTTAATATGATGAATGACGCATTATTCTTGTAACCAGTTGCGTAACCTTTCGCATGGAATAATGAGGTATGCTGTGTAAGTGTGGATTCAGCTAAGCTAAAGCTAATGGAAATAAAAATTAAGTTTCTCGTCAGCAGCCTTCATAACATTTTGATTTTGGACAATTTTTAAAAAATATTTTTGAAAAATTCAAATGTTCTCAAAACTTAGAAGAAAAATATAAATAGTTTTCAGCTCAAAATATTGATCACACTCTTCTTATGATTTTTACAGTGTCAGATCAATGGAGGTGGGGGGGGGGGGGGGGGGGGGGACAAGATATATGATTGATATTGAATGTATGCATCGCCTTAAGCATGTTAAGTGTTTCATATTGTTGAATAAATGATCAATCTTGTAATAAACTGTTACAAAATGTTAAAGGCACATACAGTCTTTGGACAGATCTCACTATTAAAGGTATATTATGTGATCTTTCCAGGGAACGCCCTCAACATCGAAAAAAAAATAGAAAGAAGATTTTCTTGCAGATTTACATTTCTGATCATAAATCATGCATACATTCCAAACTACAGGGCGATACGATTCTTAATTACTTCAAAATCATGGTTTTAGAGTGAAAATAAACTGTCGGGATTCCGACAGTTTATATTTTTCACTCTAAATTCACTCTAAAACCATGATTTTAAGGTAATTAGGAATCGTATCGCTCTGTAACTTGGAATATATGTATGATTTATGATCGGAAATGTAAATCTGCAAGAAAATCTACTTTCTAAAAAAAATCATGAATAGAGGGCGCTCTCTGGAAAAGATCACATAATATGCCTTTAACTTGATCAAAATAAGGAGTATGGGAAATGAATAAATTAACACTTTTTTTGAAAATCCTTGACGGGGAAACTTATATTTAATTTCCATTGGCCTAAACGCAGACAGTACCTAAGAGTTAACGACCATGACCATGACAATACGGACCATGATGGATGTGTGTGAATTATGATATGGTTTAGCGGTTTCTATTAAATGGTAATTACAGTGCAACGATCATCCAGCAATCCACACATTTCCACTACACTGCAAACAGGTTGCTTAAAATACGTTACTAAAAGTATACTGTTATCATCCGTTGGTTGACGTGTTGATTAAAATTCATTCAATGTAGAAAGTTAGGCGTTGTATAAAAGTAAAAAATCCCCAGCGTTGAGCAATTCGTCGAAAACAATGTCCTTAAAATGTTGGTGGAAACTGTTTTTGTTGCTAAAATATGTTGCGTACAAATATTCCACTTTGGCAACTTAGCGAAAATCACGCAACAGTAGATGAAAGTTACGTACATGTGAATTTTAGGCAATTGTTGTCCAAAAAAAAAAAAAAATCCGATTTCGTGATTACGTCATTCAATCATTATCATGATTATGGCGTCTTGTGCACGAGCAACTGTTTGCACGGTGACGAGATACATTATAATCTGGTAAATAAAACGGTGAATCCGAATCAACATCCCGATCAACATCAGAGTTTGTGACATCTGACA